>NTHP01000166.1:268926-305295 GCA_003416845.1 Oplegnathus fasciatus
AAATTGCCACAGTCTCAAGCATAACACCTGTCTCGTGTACTCTGTGTTTTGTAAGCAGTCAAACTGGGTTATGTTTGAACAAAATATACTTATAGGACTAGAGCTGCAATGATTAGTTGATTAATCGCTTAGTTGTCGACTATTAAATTAATCGCCAACTATTTTGATAATCGATTTATCGCTTTGAGTCATTTTTTAAGAAACAGTGTCCAAATTATCTGATTTCAGCTTCTCAAATGTGAATATTTTCTGGTTTCTTTAGTCCTCTATGACAGTAAACTGAATATATGTGGGTTATGGACAAGGCAAGACATTTGAGGACGTCACCTTGGGCTTTGGGAAACAGACATCAACATTTTTCACCATTTTCTGGACCAAACAACTAATCAATTAATCGAGAAAATGATCGACAGATTAATCGATAATGAAAATAATTGTTAGTTGTAGCCCTATGTAGGACTAACTGCTACTATACCGCAACACTGCATTTTTTATTGCCATGTCTTCTTCATGGATCATCTGCCGGTGAGGATGTTAACTTTTTGCCTGGGACATGTCGCTTCAGCCTCAGTCTTTTTGCACGACATCATGTATGTAACCATCAAGTGCAATATTTAGACGCCTTTTTAAAGGGGTCTCGTTTTAAAACAAGTCAGCTGGAGATGGTTTTCATACAACTCCTGGAGCTAACGTTAGCTTAATTAGCTAACTACAGCTGATAGCCAGTTAGAAAAGAGAGACCTGCTGTTATCATGGTAAACTGTATACTGTATGTGCCGTGCCACAATAGAAAGCTTGGCAGGTGTAGCAACAGTAACTAAGAAGGGTCAAGAAGGATCAATTAGGGGCTGGATTAAACAGAAATTGTGGGTTGAATCATTAAATTCTTTTAATGACGTGACTTGTAAATTACACAACTTGAGGAAAGACTTGACTTGCTTGATCATGAAAAACATGACTTGGTACTTAACTCGAGATTAGCAAATTATGGTTTTAGACTTATTTGGCTTCCACATGTGTAACTTACTCCCACCTCTCTTCCTCTCTGCTGATCTCTTTTATTCTCTGTATCTTTCTTTTCTGTTTGTCTCTAATTCTCCCCCTCTCCTCTCCTGCCTGCTATAATCCAGCCATCGAGGGACGCTCTGGACAATAAAGCTGTCAGGAGTCAATCTCGCCTGATAAACCAGCTCTTCCTGCTTTACAGCCAATGGGGGACGGCGCTTCTCTCCCGGTCCATTTCATTGGATGGGCTCCAGGAAGTGTTTGGATGGCGTTTTGTATATCAAATCCGGCTCTGGGAAATGGGCTTACAGTGCTCGACACGCTATGCCAAGTACACGGGCGTGCATGCACACACGTGATCACGTGCACACACATATGCACACACAGAGGCGTTTGCAGCACTCAGTACTTTATGCCAAGTACACAGGCACATGCCTCCTTTCACACACACACACACACACACACACACACACACACACACACACACACACACTGGATCACTTGTGTATGACTACATAAGCCGGGCATGAAAACTACACTGATTCACACTGTATAATGTGACACAGCAGGAAATCTTTTAGTGACAATATGAAAAAAGTAGAGAGCTGACAATGGCATTGTTCAACAGCCTCATGGTCATGCTGTTTCTTTATGATCACACGTACCAACTTTGTGTGGGTGCATGCGTGCAAAATCTTCATATTTTGATGTATATGTCTGCTTACTCGTGAGGCAGTTTGCTAGTGTACGTGCGTACATTGTGCACATTGTGTGTGTGTGTGTGTGTGTGTGTGATGGATGCGTCTCATTTTCTCTGTGAGCTGCTCCATTGGTACAGTGGATCAAACAGCCATATACACAAACAACAAGGACAACAAATAAAAAGAACAACCAAAAGCAAACCACAATAACATTATCAACAACAAGAGCGATGACAGTAACAAAACTGCAAAATTGTCATCAGAGGAAACAATAGAGGAACAAGACTTATGATGGCTAAAATGATCAGAATACACAACAGTGAGCTCCACGTCCAGTCAGCAGCTGTGTATTTACATAGAGCCAATTCTTTTACAGATCGCATTTTTATATTGAGGAAGTATAAACACTTTTTTTTATGGTTGCTATGCATCATATTCCCTTTGCATATGTTTTTTTTCCAGAATGAGTGATGTAGACAAGTGTTGAGAAACATCTCAAAACTGTAAATGGTGCGAAATGGAGGTAATACATATTGCTTAACTGACGCTGTAGATTTAAAGGGGCACTCCTCTAAAAGTCTGTTTACAGGTCTTGGGGAGTACTACTGCATATAACAATCAAGCCCTCTTTTGTACTGAAAGATAACCCTTTGGAGTTAACAATCAAAAATGAGCCTTTGTGATACTGAACCAAATGTACAGAGGCACAGTCGTGGTAAAAATGTGAGTATTTTTTGTAATTTAATGGTTTTTTTTGTATGCACTCCAGTTACAAAATAAGCAATAGTTGTTGCAGTGATACTGGGATCTTAAAATGGTTTACAGAGTTAAAATTGTGAGGTTTTGTTCTTTTTAGCAATGTATAGTATGTCATTACTGAGTGAGGATTTAACTGGATATCATACTAAATAATGTAACAAACCCTCCTCCCAGCCTCTGTTGGTGCCAGTGCTGGTTAAGTGTTTTTAACTGAAAGCCTGCACGACAAACTGAGGGTATGGAGTTTTCAAGACATGGGTGTTTACCAGGTGAGAAGGGCCTAAAAGATAATATCTAGTTGCACCTGTTTTGGCCTTTTTTAGCATAACACTACGTCATTGGAGTGCCTTTTTAAAAATCCTTGAACACTTTGATTGTTTAAAGGTTCAGAAAGAACACCTGCAGTTACATCAATTATTTTGTTCTGACTGATCTGACGTGATATTTGCAGGAGGAACCCATTCAGAGTTTGCTACTTAAAGATGAAGATGAACTTGAGGAAAGGTCTCCATGGTGTGACGCATTATTTACCAACCTTTTTTTCTTGTAGCTCCTTAATAAAATTGAATTTGCCCAAGAGAAACTAATGAAGTACTACTTCTTCTTCTTCTTCTTCTTCTTCTTCTTCTAATATGAAACAATGTCTTCTCATGACACCTCAGTATGTGTCTAAAGGGGAACTCCAATGATTTTACACATCAAAGTCTGTTTACAGGTCTTGGCAAGTACCACTGTATGTGGAAAAAGTTGCATAAAGCCTTCTGTGTCTCCAGAGGGAGCTGCACTTAGTCTGAAATTACATTTAATTATGGAGGATGTGTGAACACTTTATCTTTTTATGGTTGCTATGCCTCATATTCTTTTTGCATGTGTTTTTTCCAGAACGAGCACGATGTAGACAAGTGTTGAGAGCATCTCAATCATATGGTAAATGGTGTAAAATAGAGGTAAGACGTGTTGCTTAATTGACGCTGTAGATTTAAACGGGCATGTTACACATCTTGGGGAATACTAATGCATATAACACCCTCTTGCCTCAAGTGATGTCACTTGAGTCTGCATTGGTTTGGGCTAAAGTTTGAAAATGAAAAAAATCTGTGGATGTGGAATAAGAAAGAAGTGAGCTTACCAGACCTTTGAAGGATGCTCCTCATCTCTGCTTGAGGCTACATTAGCCTGTACAAGCATAACACACCTGAATCTACAACTGAACTGTCAGGGGTCGAGTTGCATTGATGGTAATAGCTCCAGGTTTGACAAGGAAGAAAAATCTATGCAATAAAAAAGATGATATCTCTGGTTCTGCTGCAGTGATTTAGATTTTTTTTTTCTAAACTGTCCATCGTGAGTCCGACAGTGTTATATAAATGCTAAATCAAAGTGATATCATCAGCCTGTCTTATGACGCCTTTGAATCCATCTTGTGACCCTTGTGGGGGTCCTGACCCCCAGGTTGGGAACCACTAAAGCAGTTCATTCTGAATGATATTGAGTACTCTGAATATGACAGTGTTTGATGTTTTCGCTTTATCCTGTTACTTCTGTGGATGTGAAATGACTGGCCATACTGCAGTGACGGAATGGGACTGTGATATTGTATTCACTCACTTTGCAGGAAACACTGCCGCAAAACTAACTGCTGAGTCTATGTTGGCAGTTCAATGGAATGAAGACATCTATTCATTCTCAAATATCCTGATGTGTTGATGACAGCAGAGCATGTGACGGCTTAATGTGAATCCCAATGTATTTTCAGGGTATGCACAGTTTGCTTACTATGGAGAAAAATCTGTATTTTGAATTGCAAATGGATATAAAGGCTGAAAAAAATGCTATTTTATGCACAAGTTAGATTAACTAAGTTGATGCTGTTTCAGCTTTAAAGATTTAGAACTTTTCAGCATCATAAGCATTAACATTTTGGGAATATTCATATATTTTCTTGTAGATGGAGAAAAAGATTTTATATATTGTTGCGTTTTACCATAGTATACATTACAAATGCATCAAACCTTTCACAGTTTCGAAACAGATGGAATACTTATGGCTGCCTGACAATTTTGTATATATAAAAAATATAATTTTAAAGAAGAAACAAATAATTCAATCCCATACCAGAGCCATATTTCACTTTAATTTGCATATACAAGCAGACGCCAGTAATTCAAAAAGTTTTCAGAATGTGATTGAATAAACTTTGAAATGAATGTCATTCCAGTCATTCTCACAGCACAAGCAGTGATGTGCAGACCTTTCCTAATAGGAGGAGAGGATTGTTGAATTTATATCAAAACTTGCAGGATGAAGCCACTTTTATTAAATAGATGACTGAATAAGAGTTCAGAGGGGACATATGACAATATCTGAAGTGTGCTGATTCAAATAATATTCCAGCATATACAAGACCACAAAGTAAGTAATTAGTTATGAGTTATTTTTACGTTAGTGTTGTGTTAACCATCCAGTTTATCTAACTTGTTGCTGCTTTAATGTAGTTTGACAGTTCAAGTGAGCCTGAATTGTAACTCCATAGCAGCTGTTTTCAAACTGTGAGTTGAAGGGAGAGCTATGAAGAAAAGATACTGCGTGAGGTGAAAGGGACAAAAGTAAACAATAGGTTAATTATTGTAATTTGGCTTGTAGATTTGGCCCGCTCACCAGCAGTGGCTGTGGGGGAGGTATTGGGGAGTGGGCGCGGTTGTGTCGTTTTTCTCTGAGGGAGGGCCCACAGTGTCATAATTTGTAGCCCATAGCCTATATCCACACAACATTTAGACATTAAATTGTCAATCCTCAATTG
This sequence comes from Oplegnathus fasciatus, assembly GCA_003416845.1. Lineage (NCBI taxonomy): Eukaryota > Metazoa > Chordata > Actinopteri > Centrarchiformes > Oplegnathidae > Oplegnathus > Oplegnathus fasciatus. The sequence continues at coordinate 274,192 of NTHP01000166.1, forward strand.
CTTCAATAAACATTATGCAAATTAAGGTGCTGCTTCATGCAATGTCAGCTGAAACTGAGGCTTTTCATATTTCCAGAGAGCGAAGGAAGGAATGAACCTGGAACCTGCTATACAATGGCAGACCTTTTAATATACGGACTGACGCTACAAAACAAGTATATTAACAGTGTTTTTGTCATGTTTAAGGGTTGTTTACATCAGTAATGTTTGCAATTCAGCAGTGAATTTGGCAGATTGTTTCATCAGTTGAAAAACACTTTAACTACTAAATAACTAAATACTAACTGTTTTCATTGGTAAGTCAAGCCGTTCACTTACAAGTTTAAACAAACGAATTCCACATCAGTCAGTTTAGCTTTATTCAAAACATGAATCTAAATAAAAACCATGTGAACTGTGTATTCTAGATGGGTTTTTGAGATAGAGACTGCTAAACCCATCTTCATGGACTTAGTGGACCCCTGAGGTGAAGCAGGGTTTACTGACCCTTTATTTTGCCACCACAGTGGAGTGATAGTGTCTCAACAGGGGGCACCAAACTGCAAACGCTGACTGGAGCTGTAACTGGTTCAACCCTGGCTTCAAAGCCACAATTACAGGATGCTCCTGCCTCTTTGATATAATCTACCATCAGGTCTAGCCTCAGACTAATATGCCGTTTAAAGACACTAGTTCTTAATCAACGGAGCTGAGATCAGTCTCCCTTGTTGGCAAGAATCCCACTGCTGCTGTTTCCTTCAGCGAGTCAAACAAGCCCAACATGCTCCAGTGCTGCTGTTGTGTGGCTGACCCTAACCTCTGACCTCACTGTGGAGGGCCCCTACAGAGGGCTCCTGCAGGCACAAAGTGTGACACTGATATTATGTTGTTTTCCGACTGCAAACAAATGTGACTGGGGGGTTATGTATTCTCAACAGTGATCATTTACATCTTGTCACGGCCATTTTTAAACAACCAGTGTTTTTTTTACATATTTGATAGACATCAGCATTAAATAAACATGCCTATCAGATGCAGAACATGCAGAAGAGAGGAGACTATAAATTATTCACAGCAAACAGAAACCACCATCCGAAAATTAGATGTGAGAGCGTTTTTGTTCTGGCTCTCCTCTCCTCTTTACCTCTCTTTTTCCCTCTAATGCTCTCCCTCTCTTCTGCTCGGTCTCTCTCTCTCAGCCCACTCTCTATCTTTGGAGTACCTGCCAAATTCTCTATGATATTTCCCTTTGAGAGGGATAAAGAGAGAGATGAGAGGGAGGGAGGGAGGGATGGATGGATGGAGGGAGATTTGGGGAGAGAGGGAGGGCGCAGAGGGACTCGGGGAAGAGGGTGATGGAGGGGGTTGAGAGAGGAGGAGAGGGCGGAGGCACGTAGGAGAGAGATCGATTGAGGGAAATTGTAAATTAAGGAAGGAATAAGTGAGAGATAAAGAAAGAAAGAGAGAGATGGAAGGAGAGGGCTAGTTCAGTATATCAATCACTACTTTTTATTACCTAGAAGGGACGCACAAAGAGTAGGAAGAGGACTTTGATTTAAAAATCCTTTTTCAAAAGACCAAATAGGTCCACACACACATTTCACTCTGTTACTACAGGTCCTTCTCTCTCTCCCCCTCATACAGACCTTGTGTCTCTTTCTCACACCCACGTACATGCACTTACTCTCACATATCAGTGCTCAAATCGAAAACAAAAAAAGTTATCATTTCTTGCATGTGACTGTGCCAAAACAGAAACAGTCATCAAAAAATCTAATTGCCTGTCTCATTTAAGCTGCAATTTTCCTGGAATATGCGAAGAAAAACATGACAAAGCCAAATTTGTGTGGGTGGAGAGACCTAGGCCTGCAGATAGAGTCGGAGGTGAGCGAACTTCTGATGAACTCCAGCTCAGCTGTGGTTTTAGACTGAAACCTGGATGAACATGGTTATAACATAATACTCTCTCACTCATGGCATACTGCAATATTTTGCCTTTTGCTCACAGTTTTCATTAAGGTCTTTTTAAATATTATTTCTCCTGTAGCATTACCTATGATGTCAACAATCCTGATTCCACCAGTATCCCTTAAACATCACACTGTATGATTTTACCTCTTGGTCAGATAAGTGGTGATGCCAAAATAGTAACTATAATTGGACCCACAGTTAAATTGTGTGTTATAAATGCCAAAAAACACACACACAAAAAAAAACATGACACAATTCCATCAGGAGACACATGCCAAGGTTTAACCATTTATTTCTGTGAAATGCATTTTAGTTTGGCGGTGTGGCTCTGTTCATGTGATGCTCTGGAACAAATCTGAGCAAGCTTGACACAGACCGTCTCTAAACTCACAACCCCCCCTGGCAGAGCCTGAGACAACGTTTGATGAACACGAATACAAATTAAAAGACGCATAAATTTACGTGCCACTAAGTGCTACTGGAGTGGCAGTGTTGCAGTGAGGATGCAGAGCTCAGCCTGTGCAGACTGAATGAGTGTTTATATGGACTGCCTATTGTGAGAGACAGGTTATAGACATGCATGGTTGGAGGGTCTATGGAATGTGACTATAAAATTACCTTACATGCCTGAACTACTGTGAGATCCCACTCTATACAGTCTAAGGACCATGAAAACAGCCTGAGTTGGCCAGCAAACACCCCCCTTTGACTGGCCCCGTCTGCTGGCTCCACATCACTACTGTGCTGTGCTGGCAGATCATTTACTGACAGAAGACTTTGGAGACGAGCAAAAGCCGTCCGGTTGGACATATCGCACCTCAGACAGGGTAGGGAGGCAGCACATATCTGCCTCTGTCATGGTGCAGTGACCAAACCAATAACATGCCTACATTCATAAGAGACTGGAAGTATGCAGTAATAATGTAACAGTACACAGATTGGCAAAAGTCTTACCAGCCCAAGTTAAGTTGTGCTCTCTTCATTTCTCACTGTTCGTCTTAATCATATATTAATTTAATTTGAGTTCCTTTCAGTGCATGTCATAGTGTTCACCAGCGTAGTGTCAAAATAAGTTATTATTCACCACTCAACAGAAAAACATGCACATATCATAGATACTGATACAGATACTGTACTGCGTTGCTGTCGTTAAGTATCTGTTATGTATCTGATTTCTTTACTTAATGTCCCTCTGTCACAAGTGCTATCACAGACACATGTGATCACATTTTGATTAAACTTCAGAAAAGTATGCATCTTGGTGATAGCATTTTTGAAAATGTTCTTTATTGGCCCACGGCAGGCTTTAAAACAAGCAGTTGATCAGTGACAACTTTAGCTGCAACATCACCTCTAAGATGAAATGACATTACATTTGGTGCACATGAGTATTGTGTGCTGAAAATCAAATGTGTGTGTGTGTCTGTGCTGTAGCAGCTGATGATGAAGGATTTTGGGTCTGGGATGCTGTGTATTTGTCGCTCATCAGTTCTCTGCCTATATGCCTAGAATTTCTAAGAGAGAGAGAAATACTGTAAATAATTTCTTGATGACTAAAAATAATCTGCACCTGGAAAAACAAATCTTTGTTATAGATCAATGGACAATGAAAGTGCAAGAATCCTGACTTCAGGCATCGGACACTTAAGTCTATTAACTATAAACTAAAGGCTGATTCAAACTGGATTATGTCTATCTCTGAGAAGTATAATCTGAGTTTTCCCAATGAGTATAATATTCTGTTTATATGTCCCTCATGGTCAAGTGCCAAATATGTAATGCATTTTAGCATTTTGGGGAGTACCAACTGCATGGTATGATATGAATACATATTGATGAATATATGATATACACTGCTGTTCAAAAGTTTGGAATCACTGAGGAATTCCCTTATTTTTGAAGGAAAGTCATTTTTGTTTAATGGAAATAATATTAAATCTATCAGAAATATAGTCTAGACATTGCAGCAAATGACTATTATTGTTGGAAAAGGCTGATTTTCAGCAACCATCACTCCTGTGTTCCAATGGCACATTCTGTCAGCTGATTAAATTAAATTATCTCATTGATAGACTTATTCATCATTAGAAACCATTGTGCAATCATGTTAGCACAGCAGACTCTGCTGTTTAAAGAAAGAAGAGAACTAGCCTTCTTTGGGCTACTTGAGTATCTGAAGCAACAGCACCTGCAGGTTCGTTTTATGTTCTCAAAAAGGCCAGAAACAAAGACCTTTCTTTAGAAACTCGATAATCAATTGTTTTGGGAAAGGAAGGCTATTCCATGAGAGAAATTGCCAAGAAACTAAAGATATCGTACAAGGGTGTGCACTACACACTTCAGCGCAAACTGACTCTATCCAGGATAGGAAGAGAAGTGTGAGGCTCCGGTGCACGACTGTCCAGGAGGATAACTACATCTGAGTCTTTAGTCTGAGAAACAGGTGCCTCACAGGTGGCAGGTTTATTGAACAGTACCCGCAAAACACCAGTTTTAAAGAGGTGACAGCGTGATGCTTGCCTTCTGGGCAGAGTTGCAAAGAAAAAGCCATATCTGAGACTGGCTAATAAAAGGAAAAGACTGAAGTGGGCAAAAGAGCACAGAAGTTGGACGGAGGATGACTGGAGAAAAGTGTTATGGACAGATGAATCTAAGTTTGAGGTGTTCGGCTCACACAGAAGAACTTTTATGAGGCGCAGAATTCATGAAAAGATGCTGGAGGAGCGCTTGATGCCATCTGTCAAGCATGGTGGAGGCAATGTGATGGTCTGGGGGTGTTTTGGTGCTGGGAAAGTGGGGGATTTGCACAAAGTGAAAGGCCTACTGAACAAAGAAGGCTATCACTCCATTATGCAACGCCATGCTATACCATGCGGACAGCACTTGATTGGAGCCAATTTTGACCAACAACAGTCCCCAGATCTCAACCCTATCAAGCTGTTGTGGGAGCAGCTTGACCGTATGGTTCGAATCAAGTGCTCATCAAGCCAATCCAACTTATAGGAGGTACCTAAGGAAGTTTGGGGTGACATTTTTGAAGATTACCTCAACAAACTGACAAGGTTAGAAATGATAATTTCTGGGTGAATTCACATTTTTGTGCTTTAAACTTTGGTTTCATTGAAGAATCCTCCATTTGCAGCAATTACAGCCATGCATATCTTTGCCATTCTAGCTGTCAGTGTTTTGACTATGTATTATTTTCATTTTACAACTTACTTGATGAATAAAAGTTTCCATATGAAAAGGGAAATTTTATGAGTGATTTCAAACTTTTGAATGGCAGTGTTTATGAACTCTTACAGTATTTATATACAGGATAAATTTTTATGTTCACTTTTATGAATATCATTACTATATTGCAGAGGTTTTCAAAGTGGGAGGCCGGCCTTCACAGGGGGGCTCCGAACAGTTTCAGGGTAGGCTCAGTGAACGGAAGTGAAAAAATATTACACTAGACATTACATTAGTTATCAAAAGGGGATTACATAGAATCGCCTAAATGTGTGTGATTTGGTTAAAGGTTCTAAGTGCGACATTCACTGATTCACTGCCACTAGTTGTCGCAGTAGAGCACCAGCATCTCAGACCAAAACAAATCAATACTATGTACACCTTCACCGACCAGTTCTCATTTACATTGGAGTTAGTTGAAAGCCTGATGTGTCTCATACAGACACTAAAGGGTGCCTCGTGTGTCGGTATCAGGCGCCGAGGGGCGTGACAAAGTGTTGGTATTTGACGACCGGGGAGCGTTCAGCTGAAGGCATTCACATTCAATTGAAACCCATCAAACTTAAGCTACCTAAAGCATATTTTACTGGATGTTTTAGGAAGCTAGCGTTAACAGAATAGCTAGCAAGCTAATAGCTCATGGCGAGCAACAGCAGGCACTGACTGTGTGTGAGGGTGTGTGTTTGTGTTCAGCCAGTTCAGCCTCTGACTAAACTCAGCACTCACCAGAGACCAGAGGTTCTTTCTGTTATTTTCCTGCAGTCTGTGTTCTTTTCCCCCTCTCCTCTGTACATTTCCCCTCCAGTCAGCAGTCAGTATAGACGAAGAGAGACTAACTACATTATAACACCCACAATGGAGGTCGGCACCTCCGCGGCTCGCTGCTGCAGACAGGTTGAGAAGTGAGAGTGAAGATAATCCACTTTATAATCCCAAAAGTTTCAAAAATAAACTCTGACCTCTCCTCTGGATGGTAAACGGCTCCGGTGTGACTCCGGGTGTGCCCTCGGTTCTCTCCTCTAAAGCTCCCCGGTGCTCAGCAGCTGTCTGTCAGCGAGGAGGGGCTCGCCCCGCGATATGCACAAATTTTTTGCTCAAGTTGAATATTTACTATTACTATTTATTTATAGACTATTTATAGACCGTTTTGGTGAGTTTTATTTTGTTTCTGTTGAGTTTGAATGAAGTGTGCTTTACGATGATGATGTTGTTTCTGGTTGGGGGGGTTGGAGGTCACTCTCATTCCCAGGTTGTCAAATAATGACGCTGTCGCTCACATGCACTAACATGCATGCACGGCCGTCACGTCTTCAAAACAAAGAAGAGAGAAGCTTGGATCATAGCACACACAGAGGGAGTGTGACTTCATGCTCTGATCAGGATGCCATTACTCCACTATATCTTTACATAGCAAATAGTTGTTTGCTACTATATTAATGTTCTGAATGTCGTATTTAGGACCTTTAAAGAGATAGTTCAGAGATACAATAGTTTTGGGGAATTTTACTATTTTTACCACTTTCCCAGGGTCAGAAAGTAATAAATGCCTTAGAAAGACCTTTTTTTATGTATTTGGTGTAGTCTGAAGTTATGTCAAACAGCGATTAGGCTGTCTTGGCTCAATTGTTGAGTGTCTTTGGGATCAAATAACATAATCATGATCCCATAAGCAGCCAGGAATTGAGCGAAACAAAGCAAGTAAACTAAACAGGGGGGGCACGTTTTTCCGAGCTTTGTCTGAGGGGAGGCCCACAGTCTCAGACTTTGAAAACCCTCGGCTATATTGCATTTTTATATTTAGATATTTCACATTATTGTCAATATAATGGCAACACAACAGTTTAGTTTTAAGAAACATTTCAAATGTAAATTACTCATGGAAATCTTGTGAGTTCACGTTTTAAAAAAAAAAAGTCTGGAATTGTACAAATGCACAGGGTGAAATATCCAGTTTTCATTTTGTGATGGATTATATTTTTAACATTTTAAAAGTAACTCTCCTGACCTTGTACATATTTATTTCACAGACCTTTTGATTAAAGTGAAATATGGTCAACAACATTTCTGAATTTCCTTTTTGAAAACCAAAACCAAAACTGAATTAAACTTTTTCAAAGGATTCTATATGTTATCTATTAATTTGGTGTCACAGCAGCTTTCTCTTGGTGTTTCTTACCTCCAGTTCTGAATGTTTCGGTTGAATGTTCAGGTTGTAAAAATCTGTTGCTCGAGGCTTTGTTTGTACTTGCTGTACCGAGTTAAGTCTATTAATCTAAATTGGAACAGTACGATTAACAGGCATATAAACATGCAAAGAAGTGCGCACACAAACACACACACACACACACATGCACACACAAACCTAGACAGCTGGTATAGTCAGTACGTTCCAGAAGACTTGTGCCTGAGGACAGAGGATGGATACTGGAGGGAAAATTTGTTTTAGACATAATTTTTACACACACACACACACACACACACACATTGCTGCTGTGTGTTCATACTAACCTCTGCTGCCACTCCTTACCTACCCGCCAGCCGTCACTTTCGGGTCTCCCCCCTCAGCTCATCACCTGACCCAATCACCTGCCCACCCAGCTGCTCCTCGTTGACAATCAGCTGTCACTGTTTTGCCTGATTATCTATGTTGCTTTAATCTGTCCCATTTGTACCTTTTCTGATGACCACCTGCTGTGTTTGTCTTTTCATTGCTAACTGAAAACCTCCTTTTTGATCAAGTAAAGGCTGCTTTGACCACATCTGTCTCCTGCTTTCGGGCACTAGATGTGTGATCCAGTGTTACACACAAGACACACACATTACAGCATGTTTGATCATGTTATGTAAATTTGGTAAAGCGTCTGCTTGTCGTATTACAATTCTACTGTTACATAAACGGAATCATTTAGAAGGGGAGGTCGAGACAGAAAGTGAAATGAGAGTGGGAAGGAAGGACAGCCAGCAAATGTGGAAAGAGAGGAATGGATACATATACAGAAAAGGCAGAGCTTCAGACAGGCTTCTAGGCCCTAAAAATGGGAAAGATGTAGAAAGAATGAGAGCTGCTATAAAATGATGTCAAGATCCCAAAATATCCAAACCTGGGTAAAGTGATACTAAACATCATGGAAATATGTACAAAATGGTGCAAAAAGAAATCTAGATTAGACATCTAATTTCCATCTGATGTGATGTTGTGGGCATTCATTCACTCTTTGTGATGTTGCTTAAAAGCACTGAATTGAGCAGATAGAGCATATCTACAGTTGTGTGCAAAATAGTCACAAAACGGTGGAAAAATAAATTAACATTGACGAAAAGTCAACTTCAAGAACAGACCATTTTCAAAGTTAATTTTCTACCTTCCAAGCCATTGGTTTGAGATCATTAAAAACCAATGGGTGTTGGAAGGCCTGCACTGTGAAAATGAACTTTCAGGGACTCGAAACTTGCTTGAGATAAAGTAATCCATCACAGTGAACACTTGCTGTTGTTTCAATTGAAAGTTCATTACAGTTGCCATAATCTCAACACAGTTTAGGTTCTAAAAGAACAAACATTTCAGCCCAAACTTTTCTCAATTATGACATGCACTGTTTAAAGTGCCATATAACAGCTGCTGAAAATCTTGTTTTTTTTAATATCTCCAATTGTTTAACTTCTCACCTTGCTGCAGTGATGTAGAAGTGTATGTCAGTACACTGTGACATCACTGTTGGGTGTGGTTAGAGGTGCCACAGACTTGAAACTTTCAAACAGAGATAGCAGCCCTGTGTGAAGTTACTTAAAGCAATTATGGAACTTATGCCAAACAGTGGCTGCGAGTGACAGTAATGTGATGTATATAATGTACTGTATGTAAATGCCAAACTAATGTAACAGTTGCACGAGTGGGAAAGACTTAAAGTCAGCGAGCTGACTCCGTAATGTGCATTATACAGCAATATTTGCCTAAAGTTTGCTAATATTAGCTAACATTAGCCACCATAAGCTACTGGTCATATCAGACCCAAGTAAGGCTGTAGCAGCAAAACCCCTGAGTGTACTGAACTGAGCAACGGTGCATTTAATGTCTTATAAATTCAACTTTTCATTTCTTTCATTTTCTAAGTCCCACACCCACTACTCAGACTTCAAACAAAAACTAGCATATTGATGGTGTCAAAGCCTATCCCTTAGCCAATTTCCATTTTGGGGCATGAGGGTCCAGGGATTATTAAAGGCACCTGGTTTTGTCTTGATAAAGGTAAATGTCATCTCATCATAATTCTGTTAAAGGCCGCAAAAACCTAATTTGTCAGTAAGCTTCATACTATGAGTGATGGGTTTCTACATGGTCGCAACTTTTCTGCAAAAGTTGGAACAGTCCTGGTTATTTTCACTAAGAGATTTCTGTATTTGTTTTTCTTACTGGTTTAAAAAAGATACTTCTGTGCACCACTCAGAATACTGTACTCAGAGATACTACAACATCAATTCGGACAAATTAACTACAAGCCTGAAGCCCCCCACTCCATTAATGACTTGCGCCTGGCAAATGACCTGAATGACTTTTACCGTCGCTTTGATAGACAGTGGGACAGTTCTGACACCATCCCCCGTGACTTTTTTTTTTTTTTACTTGCTTTCTATTTTTATCCTCTTACTATGTTTAATGTTTACTGTATTGCACTAAAACACCAAAACAAATTCCTTGTATGTGTAAACCTGCTTGGCAATAAACCCGATTCTGATTCTGATTCTGAATTTCGCAATATTTGAAACTTCAGTCAAATCTGATCAAACTAAATCCACATGGTTTTGATAAAGCAGGTTAGCTGAGATTCAATAATTCATTTTCTTTTCAAACTTTATCTTTGATCGTTGTGTAAATATATAGAATATAATATTTAATGTTACGCAGAAATACTTGGGATATGAAACCAGGTTTTTAGGGGCTTTTAAGTAGCAGCAGGCAAACATCTTATTGATTTTACTTTTGTTTTTTTATTGTCTGCACAAACTCTGATTCACATAGCATTATGGGTACTTTAACCACAAGTCATTTGTTAAAGTGCCAAGAAAACTGCACAGTTTACTGTTGGGATCACTACTCACTCCCTCTGCATTACAAGTAACCCACTATTGCTCAGTCATGGAGGAAATATTCCTCTAACAGGTTTATTTCTGGCAGCAGGGATGCTCAGTCATAGGGTATCAAAGGTTCATGTAAACAGCTTTAAAAGAATAAGACCTTCACCACAGTATGGCCAAGAGCCAAGTTACTCACTGCAGGTAATCACAGGCGTCACTCTCACCATTATAATCTCTGTGGCCAGTTGTTTAAACAAATTTCAAATTGACAACAAAAATCTGTCTGTATAGGTTCCTCATAATCTCCTCAAGTAGGGGGCTGAGGCCTAATGTTGGGAGTATTTGGGATCCATGACATTAAAACATGTGCACAACAAAAAGGCTTCTAAGAACATAAATCAGGCTAAAAGAAATCCAACGCTGTAAGTACAAAATGGCACAGACTGGTTACACAAGCGTACAGCTGCTAAGTGGCTGTGCAAGCGAGGCGGAGAAAATCAAACGGCTTTGGATCAAAAGACAAAATATAATTTTTCCTCTGTCTCAGATCACTGTGTGTGTGTGAGTGTGTGTGTGTAGGTTTATCCACACATAGGAAACAGTGTGGGCTGCAAACGCTCCGGGCGATTCCGCCTTTTTTGCTTGTGTGAGTATGCATGTGTGTGTGCCTGACAGAGCATGTGTGTGTAAGAGAGAAAGAGAGAGGAATTGTGAGTGTGGGTGTATGCAGTGCTTTGTGAGCCTGTATGTGTGTGTGTGTGTGTGAGAGAGAGTGTGTGTGTTGTGGTAGTGGTGTGGGTGTGTGTCAGAGAGAGGGGGAGCGAACAGGTCTTTTCTAAATGAGGGGGAGACTGAGAGATCAGGAGAGAATTAGTCACAGAAAGAGATCTCCTGTGCCTCCAATATCCAGTATTTCCCTGACTTCTTTCCTTTCTTTCTTTCTTTTCTCTCCTTTCTCTCTGTGTATCCTCTCTTTTTCTTCTTTCCTCTCTATCTGGCTCTCTGTTAGTACATTTAGATCTATGATTATGCTGCATTGGCTTCTGTTCTCAGCCTTATTACACGAGTAATCTGGTTTGAGATTTTTATATATATAAGCTTAATTATAGGGTAAAAACAGCTTACCTAAAACTATGCTCCAATTATGAGAAACCTGTTTAACTTGCTGAGCTTCCATATTAAAGAGGTCAATATTGTACTGTATATTGTGCAGAGCCGTGGTTCCCATTAATGTTTTTCCGCTGCATTAAACATAAGCTGCTATTGCAGAGTCAAATAGGAAAAGGAAATATTGTGTTACAGTAACTGGTTTATTAATGACAACAGGGAGATTCAGTAGCAGCGTATCAAAGTTTACTGTCTTCCTGTCTCACCAGGCATACTTTACAGTGTGTAGCTTAGCTTGGCTAGGAATAAGGCAGCCCTGGAGCTGGAGGGATTCGGTGTCTTGCTCAAGGGCACTTCAGCAGGTATAATTGTAGCCAGCAACGGTTTGAACCTGGGTTCTTAATTTCAAAGAAACTACCTTACTAAGACATTATAGTGTTAACAATGTTTATAATTCGTTTTTAATGCTTTTACTAGTCCTTAACAAAGAGTGAGTTTAGATGAACCAACTGTTTGTATAGATAAAATATTAAAAAAAAGACTAAGAGTGTACAGTACAGCCATGCTACTGCCTCTGTGAGGCTGTACGTGGCACAGCGATACTTTGAGCTAAATGCTAATTTCAAAGTGAAAATGCTAATTACAAAGTACAGCTGAGACTGCTGGGAATGTCATTACTTTGGCAGGTATTTAGTCATAAACTAAAATACTGGACAAATTAAAATTTGGACCTAGTAATCTCCCATGCCCCCCCCCGGGGGGGGGGCATGGGAGAGTTGAAAAGGAGAGACGTGAGGCAAAGATACTGCGTGAGGTGAGAGGGACAGGTGCATGCCGGTGTTCTGAAAGCAACGTGAAGTTAGTTATTGTAGTTTAACCCGCTCAACAACACGGTCAGCAGTTGGAGCAGCAGCAGCGGCTGTGACACACAGCTCATAGAGACAATTAAGGTTGTTAAAAACTTTCAGCGTGTGATTGCCAGAATTTGCCTCAAAAAATCACACTCCTTCTTCTGGGAGTATTCAGTTAAATTTGAACACATGATACACACATTTTCTAAGTCAGTGTGACTTACACGTAATAGGATGTCATTATCTCAGATGTCCATTGTGAATAAATGGCCATAAACTCCAGAAAGTTTTTTAAGTTTTCTTCAGTATCAAAGTAATCCAGTGATGCAGTAGGTGCCTGTACAGCAAACAGGAAGTGCCAATAGCTAATTTGGCAGACTTAAATTCATACATTACCCCAGTATGTTGGGGGGCCGCAGCAGTCTTGATTTTGTCTGAGAGGGGGCCCACAGTGTCAAACTTTGAAAACCCCAGCACTGGAGTAAAAGTTAAAGGGGAAAATGAGTTTCTGTACAAAATTTCATGATAATCCATCCAATAGTTGTTGGGATATTTCAATCGGGACTAAAGTGGTGGACCGACTGCCCCACACTGACATCCCTAGAGCCATCCCACTAGTATGGCTAAAAATAATACGATATACAATAAAAATTGCTTGGACATCTTGGACAGTCTCTCATCAACAAAAACAACATTCCACTCAAAGTGTATCTTTAATATCAAACACGCACATCATTTGAGCTTGAAAGGTGGCTGAAAAAAGGTTCTTTATTGAACTCCAACTGACCAGAGCACCTGTTCTGTCAGTGGGTTACAACAGAGGCCAATGTTGAAATTTTTTTATGTTGTGAAAAATGGATCAAGGCAACCTATGGACAGTGAGGATAGGAGAGACTGTTATCATCACAGAAATGACAGCATTATGACAGCAGTGGACATTTGTTCAAATCAGCAATGTTTATGCATGCTTGTATGAGTGTCCTCTCTAATCAGAAAAAAATGAAGTAGCAGGAAATTGTTGTAGGACCAGTTCGGGGAGTGTAGGGTGGTTTCCTTTAACCATGGCCATGATCAAAGTAGTTTTAGTTGCCTAAATTTACCTTAAGAGGTGCTAGATCAGAAATGTGAAAAATCAGTTTGCAGAGCAGTCAGGGTCATTTTGGAGGGCACTAACAAGTGGTCCTTTAGACATGAGGACTTTCTGCAAGTGGAATATCCCTCAGGAATGGTTTCATAGGTCTCTGTGGACATTTTGATACATTTTCTCTGTCATGAATACTTGTTACTGTACTATTGGAATTCACCATTATAACCAACTGAATCCAGCCTCAACTTACAACCACCATTCAAGTCTACAGAAGTGTTGAAAACAAGACTAACAATTGAGGGATGATGATAAATGGTCAAACGTTGTGTAACAGTTGTTGGGAAGAGTCATAAAGTCAGCGTACATTAGCTAACATTAGCCACCATAAGCTACTACTCATACCAACTAATGCTGTTGCAGCAAAACCACTGAGTGTATTAAACTGAGCAAGGGTGTGTTTTATTGCTGATGAATTCATTTGTAAGAGGATGAATCTGTTATTTTGTCTTTCAAATGTTACACTGACTCACTCTAATACTTGAAAGATTAATTGAGTGAAATGCCACTTTAACTATGGTACATGATATACAGCAAACCCTGGTAATGGAATCTGTATGCAAACCAGAGCGTGGTAAATGTTTGGTGCGCCAAGGTTAAACCTGTGCCAGGACGACTGAAAGTGGAAACTGCATGATGAAATTACAAGCAAGCCAATTTGGTTTTGATGAGAATTGGTTTTGGTCCCTATTGACTCGTTCTAACACTGCTAATGAATGCTAACAAGAGATTTCACTGCTGATGTGTCAGAAAGCTGTCACAGCGGCATGGAAAGTTTTGGAGAGCTCTTTAAAGGCCGCAGCCTGTGATCAACGTGAGAGACATCTTAAAGATGGGAAACCTGCCCTTATGTTGAGACAAAGCTTGTGGAAATGAGTCTGGTAAAAAAGACAGATCAATTTAAGGGAAGACGGGAGATAAAACCACAAAGGAGCGCTTCAAAAGAAAATGAGGATTAGACAGATAGACTTAGAGAGGAGGAGATAGAGATGTAGGGATGGAGGGAAAGCATGGGGAAAATAGATGAAGAAAGAGAGGAAATGAGGCAGAATATGAAGGGATTACAAAATGAGAGAGAGGAAAAGAGAGGACGGACGAGGAGACATGGTATGAAAGTGGTGACCCAGAGAAAACAAATGCAGAAAAAGGATGATGATGACAAGAGAACGGCAGAAGAAAGGAGTGCCAAGTGGAGGACAAAATGGGGAGGAAAAACAGGTTGGATTAGAGAGCAGAGCAGCGGATTTGAGGTTGAATGGAGGGAGGTATAGAGGGATTGTTAGCAGGGAAAAGGTATTCAAGGAAGAGCGAAAGCCTTTAGAAGAGTTGTTCAGGGAGCTACAGAGAGCTCCCTACTTAGCGACAGAGGATGAACAAGTGGGAGAAGTATGTAGTACTTCAAAGTATAGACTCATTTGGGAGGTTTGTGTGTGTGTCTGTATGTACGTACCATATGTCTTTCAGTCTGCCATTGGAAGGTCAGGCCTTAAAGTGATGCTTTACCCAAAATCTTTCTTTTTAGTATCAAACACTCATCCCCTGTAGGCTTGAAAGGTGGCTGTAAAAAAGTTCCTCCTTTAAAAGGAAACATCTGCCTTGGTTGGTTTGAATTCATCTTAGTTGCAATGGATTTGAAAAATGAAAGTTTTCACATCAGAAACATGTCTCACACCACTGCAGCAGCACGATCCACCTCTCTGCTGTCCATATGTATGGTAATATTATAACCAAAAGTAAAGACACAGTATGTAAATTAGACAACTTTGGAGTTATTGGAAGGCATATTCTTCCTTTTTTGATAAAGGCTTGCTGCCTGCCCACACCTCCAGTCTCTGCACCTGAACTACTGGCCCATGGCCAATTCGGGGGAATCGGTGTGCAATGCCCACCCATGGTGCATAGTGCGCCTCCCCATTGTAGACCCCTCTACCTCCCATTGAGGGAAGTTGTCACTGACCACTGTTAATTGATGTGCCATGCACGCAAGGCGGAGCTGGTCCTGAGGAGATTCCACTACGAGACATCGCTCTCAGACACAGCCAGGGGAAGGAGGAGTGCTGAGGGTTCTGCAGCTACCCCACCCCTAGGTGGCCAAGGTGTATTTGTACTAATTTATTTTTTTTGTCACGTTACACCTCTCACATTTTCTGTCACCCATGATATCTTTTGTTTCAATTATTGTGAGCAGCAATAGCACAACATGGTTTCCTATAATATTTCCTATGTGTCCTATAGTCATTTGTCTGTATTGATCTGCTGTGACAGGAAGGTTTGGACTGGATTCAGACAGCCTCTCTACTATGAACATACATTTTTCAAATCCAGCTTTCAACCAACAGCAGCACTTAAAAAGTTTGGTTGTGTCATCAACTGTCAGTGTCGTTAGTTTGATGACGAAAGTACATTTTTTAACTATGCTGTTTTCATACTGTCATATTGTTTCACTGAAACAATGGTGCTGTCAATATTATTGTTTTTATTGGCTAAATTGAAAATACATTGCAGTCACTTTGGAATAATATTGTGAAACTTGCATGAGAATGATAATGCAACAGGTGCAGCAGCCTCTTGCAAAATTTAAATGACAAAAATCATCAATCTGTAAATTCCTTCCAAAAATATTGTTGAAATTAAAGAGAAATATCAAAATGTCCATTATTTCCTATTATCGTTTATAATGATTAATCAACCTAAAAAAGAAGAAAGTGGAAACTCTGGAAAATGTCCCAGACCAAATCAAACGTCAATCTAACTTTTGGCAAATATTTTGTTAGTAAGTATTCACATGTAATGCATTACAGAAGAGGAGTGATGAGCAAACTTTGATGGAGTTGATTGATTTGGGGCATCAGAACAAGCAAAAAACACATTAACATTTTATTGCCTTTTAAGGTTGTTTTGGCTAATGTGTGTGTGCAAACACTTGCCTATTTACACTCCCAGCACACATAGAATAACATTAGCATTGAGCTGGAGTTGTATAAGTCTAATATTCAGTCTCCTTTTAGCTTCCACCAACTCCTGAGAAAAATATCTGGCTCTTTAGCTGCTAAATGCTAGTTGCTAACTTTTTCTGTCATTTGGTGCTGGGCAGGTAGTGTACAGCTGAGCTTTTGTGCCTCCTGCGGGGTCTGGGAACGAGGTTGATGACGGTGAGACTGAAACAAAATATCATCATCTGTGTCTGTGTTGTTTACGACCATGTTCACCAATGTACTCTGCAAGAGACTCTTTGGAGGTATGGGGGTCACTTTTTAAAGCCATTTGTTCCATGTGAAATGTACAGTATGAGGGTTGTTGTGTTTGTATTGGTGGAAACAATTCAAGTAGTTCTAGGTGGGAGGATGTTCTATCTTTTTCAACTATAATAGCGTATGTGCACATTTAGCAGTGTTCCCTACTGGAAAACAAGAGGATTGTCTCATACAGCCGGAAGAGTTCAAGTATCTCAAGTTCTTTTTCAGGAGTGTGATTAACTGGTGCTGTGACACAGATGGTAAGTCAAATGTAGCCCCTGCAGTAATGCAGGCTTTTTTTTTTGCAGACAAATGCGGTAAAACCACAGACAAAAGTTCTAAGTTTTCCTGGTAGTTTTTGGGCTGAAGTTGAGCCTTAAAACAGGTTAATGTTTGTGTGAATAAATGCAAGCAAGTGCAATGTTCTTACAACCATGTGTCTGTTTATGTGTGCGGTGTAGGAGAGCCACTTAATGGGAGGAGGTTACTTAAAGATACCACTAGAAAAACTGTCAGAAAAGGTTAAAGTTGATATGACTTAATAATATATAATATGACTTAATATTGACGCCAAAATTCAGAGTGCACGATTAACTTTATCTCTGAGCATGAACAACTCGACTGTCTCCATTTCCTTCTCTCTCTGTGTCTCTCTCTTTCTCTGTCACTCTGCCCTGTCTCTCTCTCTCAATCCTCCCACATATCCCAATGAGACGCAATTAGTGTTCTACTAAATGCTCCTGTCACTAAGAATAAAAAAGCAGGAGGGTAGATAATGTCTCAAATGGGTACCTTTGTTTCACACCGGAGAGTCCCTTTGACCTTAAAGTCACTGCACACGCTAAAAAGAAGAAAAAACAATTTAATGGAATAATTCAATGAATGTAAAATTGCAGGTCAATTTCTATAATTTTGCACTGAAACTGTCCATGTTAATGGCTTCATGATTCTCTCTGGATAGAAGTGCACCTGGAGTTTCCAAGTCTCTCAGCTCTCCTCTGTGCTTCTTTCATTTAGTCTATCAGTGGCCCACACAGTGCTTGTTCTTCCTCGTTCCTTGTTCGACACTTGTGATCAAAGTCATGGAGAGCCCGTGTGGATTCGACACTGCAGGCAGAGAGTAACAGAAGTTGACACACAGCAAACTGAACAGGTTTTGATTATCTGGTTGGATCCTGTTTGGCTGCATGATTAATTTACTAATGTTTCCCCACGTAGGGAACATTCGTAGATACTGAAATGAAATGCACGATTAGATAAAGCCATGATGATTCTTATGGGAAAAAAATGCTCATTGCAGCAGTACATTGCAACAGGATATAGCAAGGATTAGAAAAATAAAACGAATATACAACAGAACAAATGAGAAGTATAATACAACAGGTTATTATGGACTTGGAGCATTAAGGACAAGAAGGCTTACAACCATGTCCCCAGAGAGTCCTGTGGGGGGTACTGCGGGAGTATGGGGTACTGGGGCCGTTGCTACAAGCCATCTGGTCCTTATATAGCCAGAGTGAGAGCTGTGTCTGTATTCTCGGCACAAAGTCAAACATGTTTTCAGTGGGTGTTGGACTCCAGGATTGTCCCTTGTCACAGATTCTGTTTGTGATTTTCATGGCTAGGATCTCAAGGCGCAGCCGGGGGGAGGAGAGAGTCTGGTTTGGGGACCTCAGCATTGCTTCTCTGCTCTTTGCAGATGATGTGGTTCTGTTGGCTTCATCACACCGTGACCGTAGCACACTCTGGGGCTGTTTGCAGCTGAGTGAGAAGCGGTCGGAATGAGAGTCCGCACCTACACGTCTGAGGCCATGGTTCTCTGGCGGAAAACAGTGGATTGCTCCCTTTAGGTTGGGAGTGAGTTGGTGCCCCAAATGAAGGAGTTCAAGTATCTTGGGTTCTCATTCACGATTGAGGGTAAAATGAAGTTCCACAGGCAGATTGGTGCAGCGTCAGCTGTAATGCCAGCGTTGCACCGGACGGTTGTGGTGAAGAGGGATCTGAGCTGGCTTTCGATTTCCCACTCGATCTACATTCCACCCCTCTCTTGCTCTTCTATAGCTTCACTCTACATCTCAGCTGTGATGTCGGTTTGTGAGTAAGTGGTCAGAGTTTCAGGAGACTTCTACCTTTCAACCCATAGAGTTGTGGGCTCACATTCATATAAGAAATTCAGAGTCACTCTGCAGACACAGATAGAACATGCAAACTCCGCACAGGCAGTGGACTCACAACCAGGACTTTCTTGCCGTGAGGTGACAAATGCTATTAACCACTACACCACCGTGCTGGCCCAAACATACAACGTGGTTATACATTTATATTTAACTCAGGGGTGACCTGATGGTTACAGAAGGAAAACTGATGGAACAGTCTTTGTCACTAGTGAGCTATTTAGTAAGCAAACATAATGAGCAAACCATCGTCTCAGTGCCATTCTGTCTTTTCTCTGTTCACTCAAGAGGCTGCTGCTCTTCTCCTCTACGCTAACAAATGGAGAAAGAAGATGTGCCAAATGATAGAAAACATGTCGTGCAGAGACGTGATGGGTTTGCACTCATGAGGCAGAGAATGCATTGAAAGTTATGTCAGATTTTAACATGTCGTCCTCGCATTAAGAAGGACAGGATTCTTTAAATTCTGCAAAGAGACCCTTTAACAAGCAGCCAAAAAATGAGTGCCAGGTCTCCCAGACTGCATTGGAAAAGTGAATTAGTGTTCCAGTTCCTCTATACAGGAGGTAGAATTGAGAATGTCACAGAAAGAAACACAGAGGCAACAGACACATATGACAAGAGAGCTTGACGAAGGAAGCGTGAGAATTGACACACACACACACACTCACACACAGACTGAGTAACACAGTTTTTCTAATGAAATATAGTTTTATAATTACCAAATTACATTTCCACATGTGAGCTCTTAAAGGCACATCTCACACTTCTCTTCACACATTTTACAAAAAGCTTCGTTCAACCAGACGTGACAGAGGAAATGAGGAAAGAGCTGGACAATCAATTAAAAAAAAAAAACGAAACAGATCAGGAGTCAAAGTCTCTCTAAGCTGCAGGAGCTGAAGCATCGTGTGAGGTAAGGGAATAGACTTTTTGAAATGGCTCCTAAAATGAATCAATAGCAGCTTGAATAGAAAGACATTTAATAAAGCAGCTTCTTATCTGTCCAAGTTAAGAGGAGAGGTTTAATAAGAGCCCCGACTCTCCTATTGTAAGTGAAATATCGCTTAGTGTGTGTGTTTCAGTGAGAAGGAGAAAGCATTCATGTGTGTGTGAAATAGTGTGTGTTCATCCCAGAATGCTAAAGTGCTAATGCCTGCGCAAATGAATTAATTTCCCAGTACATGTGTGGGCATGTAATGGTGTAATCACTGAGCATGTGCTATACATGAACTGTGTATGTTTTCTGGCAAAGACTGGACTGTGTGTGTGTGTGTGCACATGATGTGTTAGTGAGGCTCTCTATTGCATGTGAAATATGCGCTAAAGTGTTGGATCATGTGTGTGTGTAGATTATGTTCTTTATTCATTCAATTATAAATGCACCATATGTAAATGTGTTCTGTGCACCTGCCTACGGACGCACATCTTGCACCAGTGTATGCTTTCATGTTCCCCGCTGATTCTCTCTGAGCAGAGCTTCATGTGCAGTGGCTCAGACAGTATTCAGATATTTCAGAACTTTCCCTGGTTTGCAGGGAGACTCAGTGTTTCTGTCAAATTGATTTACACACATGGCAGAAAATTCTCCATTATGGACCTATTTGCTAGCTCACTTTAGCAATTTTATATAAGTTACTCTGAGCTGTCCTCTCAGCGTCACAGTCAGATTGGCAAAACATGGATCATGGTAATTTTTAATTGGGCTGATTACCCCTGAATAAGAAGTTCGGAGATCAAGCCTGTATATCTGTTCTTGGCAACTAAAGCATGATCAGTGCTTTTATGGTTATGTTTAGGTAACACAAAGCACTTGGTTAAGGTGAGGGAAGGATTCTGGTCTTGTACGGTTAAATATTTAAAAAGTGAACTGACATTCAACTTCAACTTGTGAGCAGTACTAAAATGTAGCACTTTGTGGAGTTGACAAATGTTGTCAGTGAACATAATCCATGTAATAAGTACGTTTTCCCTCAAAACGTCTTTAGCAAAACAAAGTAGCAATATGTTAATGCAAGGTGGTTGATCAGCAAGCATTCACCTTGTGTAAGTAGCTGTGAGCAAGAGACTAATTCTGAACCAGCAGGTTGCTCGAGCTGTTCTGTGGCTGAGAGCATTTCACAGTATGCTGCACAGGGAATCACATTTCAATGGCTTTATTCACATGGTAGCCACTGATTTATATTAGCATGTGAAACGCTATTGAAGACAACAGAGCAGGTTAAATCAGATGGCCACTTTAACAGTCAACATATTACTGTCTGTCCAGTTCTATCTGGGTGGTCTGTTCGGAAGTTCTGAGGCACTAAGCATTAAGAATGAATACCGTATCAACTGTCTTCTTGTGACATTGCAGCCTGGAGATTAAACTTGTTCTTCGAAGTGCAGCCTTAAGGAGGTTGAGACCAGTTTAGAGAAACAGCAGGGGGCTGAAGACATTAACAGCACTCAACAAACAGAAATGATAAAGTGTGTTAGGATTAGGATTACATCTGTAATTGCAATTAGTTGCTTTTCTAATTATTGTCATATGTAACCTCTGATGCAATTCTGTAATATGTTGTTGTCTGCAGAAATGGCTGCAGCGGAAATGGCACTTTAAAATGTGTTCTAGAAATGTGTTACCCTTCAAAATAAAGCTTCATTGATAAGACTGACCCAAACACTCGTGATGAATTGGCCCACCACTTGGGAACCTCTAAACCCATTTGTTCATGATAAACAAACCCACAGTAACACAGCAAGCCAATTCACTGTCATAAAACAAGTGTAGATAGTGGGGCCCCTCTGTCTAAAGTGAGACATGTACACATTTCCTATTAAAATAAAGTCTGAATGCATAAATTCTGCATACTATTAGCTGTTCTCAAAGAAGGGCCATTAATCTGCTCATGTACTTCCTCAGGCACTTGATTATAAATGCAAAACCACGAATATAGAAATAAGAAAAGCTGTGTGTGTGTGTGTTGTGTAAGTGTGTGTGTGTTAAATTAATACTGCGTTGTCCTTGCAGCCCACAGGGCCGGTGAGTGTGTGAGAGAATGTTTTTGTGAAAATCTTTTCAATTCGGATGAAGCATACACATACATGTGAAATACAAGGGCATGCTCATATTTTTTTAAGCGTGAATTGGAACACGCTTCATCTAAGTTATCGCAGGATTAGAGAGAAATGCTGCTGAAATGAATGTAGTATGTTGGAGTGGGCTGAAGCATGGCAGGGTTATCACATGTGGGCTTATACACTTGGTGGCGTGTCATGCGTTTTTCTTTGAAGATTCTTTTAACTCCTTCAACTCATTTAAGGTTTTAAAGTGGCGGCAACGTACGTGTCTTTGCTCATGTCACCAGCTGTGCCTATCATCCAACTCTAATTCAGGTCAATTTTAATCCCTTATGGAACGTCAATCTCTATATGGACTTGTCTGAATCTAATGAGTCTGCTCTTTGGACACTGCAACTTTTCACCCCTTAAATGTAACTGTCAAAAAAGATGGGAGATACAAGCTGCTGAGTTGAAAATCATTGCAGTGGGAAAACCTACTTAGGATAGTAGACTTTGGAAATTAGACCGAATATTACTGAATTCTAATGTCAACAAGATGTAACCGCAGTCATTTTGTGATCACAACTTTCAAAATGCTTTATGTAAAATAATCATCTTAATAAAGATACTGACAATCCTTCTGTATGATAGTCTTTTTTTTTTGATTGATTGATAGTGCAAATCTTTTATGAAATTACTCAGAGGCAGAAGTGTCATGCCAGACTCCACCATTCCTTCCCTGCCCAGCAGTTGGCCTGCATGCCTGCCCCTCATTCCCCTAATCAGCCACTCAGTATACTGTATATACCTGGCCACTACTGACTTTTTGCCAGCTCTTCTATTGTGCTGCTCAGCCGTAGCTTTTCACCCTTTGTTCTGTCTGATTTCCTGCTCATGACCTCGGCCTGTTTCTGCCTGCTTCTTGTTCGCCCTTGCTGACTGCTTTTTACCTTATCTGCTTTGCCTCTGTGTCCTCACAACAATTAACAGAATTATCACACAGAAGTACAGGCATTTAGTGTTTAGCCTTCTTTTCCCCAGATACTGGCACAGCAAAGTTCATCCATGCGTCCTCACAAAATAGGTGGTGATAGAAGCTTTGTGACAAGGGGCCACATGCAGGGCTAGTTCATTAACGCCAGCGGGGAACATGCTCACGCTAGTCAGCCACAATAACTCTCTAAACTAGCTGGCTGCTACCTACCTTCGTCGCTAACCAGAGAATGAATTCACACAGTTAATTCTAAAGACGTATTTGTATAATTGATTCCTGTCTCATAACGGTCTGTGAACCACACCTCTTTTCTGAAGCAGTTTATACTCGGAGCAGATCAGGGTTAAGTGGATGATGCAATACAGTTACTGAGCGTAGAGTAGCTTCTTCTGTTTTGGGCTCTCCGCCTCCTCAAATGCCAGCGCTGTCAAGATGGTTTGCTATGGGTCAACGATACAAATTTGCGTGTCAAAGTTAATCAAAGTTGAACCTCGCAGATCACAGATTTACTTTCACCCCGAAAGCAAATCCACTGATTGTGGTGATTCCACTGACATTTATGGTGCTGTTTCTATATGTTTGGGAGACCGGGCCTTCTAGATCTCCTCTCCACAAACGCTTCTGAGTTGTGGCTTTTGTTGACTTACTGTTTTTCCAATATACCACTCACACAGCACGCTTTCACACTTCCAATATGTAACATTGAGACCTAACCTACTCATTGGTTCGTCTGATTTTGATGACTTTATTGCAAATAAATTATTTTATAATTGAGTTTATCTGTGTGTCAACCTCATTGTCACAGCCCGGCTCTTGGGCAATAGTCATACATACGTTTATTTTACCATCAGCTGTTGAGGGTCTCAATATGCACCCATAACTTTTGTCAAGTTTGGGATTATAGAAAATCCTGACTGCAACTGGCATATTGACCAGCTTGTTTGTGTGTGTCCAACTTGTAGTTCTGGTGTTCTTGACAAAAAATGCAACAACAAAACCAAGAAGCTACCACAGCAGCCTCTGACTGTGGAAAAATGGCACTGGTGGGCAAAAAAATAAAACCACACTGCTGTTATCCACAGGGGTTAAGTCACTGAGCAGCTCAACAAGCAGAAGAATGATTTAGCTTGTTTTTGATGTACAAATGTGAGTAGAATTGCTTTATTTAATGCTCTTTTAGAAGGAAATATGCCTTACACTCTATTCAAATGCTTCTCTCCTCCATTTCTCTTTCTTTCTGTCTTCCCGCAGTTTGCTATAAAGGCGACACACAGAGTGATCTCTCACCTCGCTGGTCGGCTCTGCTTTTAAAGGCACGCTTGAGGTCAGTCAGGAGGCTTAATAAATATGAAAGGGAAGAAAACTAGAAAATGGATGACGAGGCAAAGTGAGCCGGTAGCTAAAACAGCAAGTCACCCTGCTGGACAGCTGAGCTAGCAATGAAAAGAAAAACCACGGCTCGGTACAGAGAGGACGAGGGAGAGAGGGAGGGTGAGAGAGTTGGAGAGGTTCAAAGTGAGCTGAGGTGGGAAGAGAGGCAGAGAGAGAGACGTGTGGGGAGAGACAGGGAGTGAGAGTGTGTGTGAGAGAGGAAGTGTGTTGGTGTGTGTGTATTAGAGAAAGAGGTGTACCTGAAGATGCTGACTACGTATTAAAACTCCAGTTGATGGGTAAGTGGATTTCTGTACTTGACTATTCAGTAGAACAAGGTCCACACACTGCAAAAAGTAACAAACCATAGCATGCTATTTCACCCTACATTTAGAGCTATCAAGTTTATTTTAGGATGTTTTAATTCAGCACTATACTGTATATCTTTGTTGCAACAGCAGGAAACTTCATGGTGTCTGGAAGACTTGTAAACACCATCACATGATTCTACTCTTGTTATATTTTTTCTTTGTATATCCAGGGAAACTGACTAATTTGATCTTTTTAAGAAACAACCTGCCAAAAATCTGAAAATGAGCTCAATGAGTTCATCATAGCAATATGTCAGTCTGACTGTAGGTTTGGTCCACATAAATTAACCACATTACATTTATCAGCAGAAATACAGTACAATGCAGAGTTTTTCCACCCAAAACATACTTGTAAGTTTTATGTATTGGATGAAACTTGGATATGTATGAAATTATATTTCCATCCAGTTTAGAGACCAGATTGCAAGATCATCTCGCTAGCTTAGTAATAGTGGATGATGCTGCAAGTTAAAAACAGTTCCAAAGTCTGCTCATTTTTTCTAGTGTGTGCTTTTAGCTGTAAGTGGTGCAGGGGGAACTATCTCCGAATCATCAACTTTCCTACATGAGAGGGTTAGGAGAGCTAATGCAGACCTGAGCAGAAATAAATCTAAATATGGCCACAAATATGCGAGCAAGTTGATTTGATTTATTTTGACACTTAAAAAGAGTCGAGAGCCAACAGATCACACGTTGCAAGATGAGAAGATATCTCCTGTACAAAAAAAAGATAAAATCCCTGAAAAGAAAATGCTGTTGTGATTTAATATGGCTGAATGGATTTGTGGTTTGTGTGGTGATTTGTCAGCATGTCCGTGCATTTGTTTGTTAGGCCAGATATTCAGATCTTTTTATGTCAACAGTATTCGTCCATTTGTATTTTATTCACAAACCATATGTGTTACTCTTTACAAGCAGAGGCATGTTGGTGTGCCATCACAAACTCATGTTGTTCAACCAAACATTGTTCAAAACCACGGAAATTTATTTTAAATTCTAGTGAAGCTCTGAAAGTTTCCAAAGATGCCAAATATTACAGGCTGAATTTGGGCAAAATGTGTATAAAATGATACACATCTAGAATATTTCTATTTGACAGAGTGGTGCAGTTATAAAAAACAGTCTTGAGGTTTGGGTTTGAATATTTCACTTAGTATAAACATCACATAGCTTCAATGAAGAGTTGAAACAAGCGTATACAGAATATATGATACTGTCACACAGTGAGAAATAATATTTTTTAACAATCGTAAGCTTTTTTCAACTAAAATGAAGGTTTATAGCTCTCACGTTCTGTAACAGAAATAGTATCTGTACACAGTAAAGAGCAACTGCTGTAAACTACGCCCAGGCTTGTTATGGACTCAAGCTTAGTTGAGTTTCATTTACACTTCTCACCATCCATCTGACAGTATTTCACTGAACCTATTACCTTCCATATATTGTGGTGACATATAGTTGTGTTTACCACTACCCTTATTTCTCCAGAATAATTCCATGACCTAGTTTAACCTTCCTGTGACCTACCTACAGGTCCTGATGGAGTCTTTAAAAAACCCTGGTGCAGAAGACTGAGCTGTGACTATTAAAAGAAAGAAATGAGCTTCAAACTCACATAGCACTTTGACACAGACCTACTGTAATGGCAGCATCATCTCAATGACTGCACACGTATTGCTCCATGGATCAGTGAACAATGGCAAAGAAATACACTACACATTGTATAAAACTGTATATCTTAACAACTCATTTAGTCTAGTGATGAGTCACACAGTCATGGCACCATCTTGTCTCGTTGTCATGGCTGAGCCAATCTGCACCACAAGATAACTCCTGGGACTTTCTGGATTACTTTAGCCTCAGCTGTCCTGTGTTGACCTTATTACTCCCAGCTGCTTCCAATTGCTCTGGTGTATTTAAGTCTCATGTTTGCAATGACAAATTCTACTGTTGCTACTGGAGAATAGTCTGTTTTGTCAAGTTGATGAAATACAAACTCTTGGCTTGCACAGTCCCTTTGGCCTTTATAATCTTCGCCACACCCTGACTCCGATACAGTAAGCAGCTTCATTATGTCATGGGTTTCTATTGCCACTTTATCAGCAGTCACAGCACTGTGGCAGCTCTACTCAACGCACCTACCTCCAGCTCAGTTTACTTCTCTTGGACCCTTGAGGCAGCCAAGACCTTCAGGGAGAAATTGCAGTGACCATTTCACTTCTTCCCCAATCCTCATCCAATCTGATATTGTTGTGGGAGCAGTATTCTCACAGTGTTCTCCCATTGACCAGAAGCTATAGGCCCTTGAGAGTGGAGACATTGGCTGGAGAAAACCAAATAGCCCTCCCTGTATCACCATCCTGGTTCCAAGAATATCAGCTGTCCAGGCCAACCAAAGAGATTCAAGACCCTGACCCGATCTCTCTTATTTCTTGTCTGGTCACTGTTGAAACTTGGGACATTGAATGAACTGTCAGAGCCCACCACCAACATTCATCTCCAGACAACTGTAATGATAATTTGACTTTCGCACCAAAACCAACAAACCAAAAAAACACTACTTCCTACTAACTTGAGTTCACAGCTGTTTAGCTGGCAATGTCCAGTACGTATCTAGCTACTCTAATCTTAAAGCTTAAAACAGAATACAACAGTGGCAGCCACCCCTTTACCTAGTGAGCTATACAAATGATTACTACATGTGGGTGCACAAAGGGAGATCAACAAAATCAAACTAATCCCTGCCCAGTCCCAGAACCGCTAAACAAGTGCCTCCACAAGTTAACAATTTCAACACATTCAAAACCAAAGCTGACACAGTCAACTACACAGCAAACGAGTTAACAATATCAAAGAACCACAGACAGCGGACTGCTCAGATTAAATCACAGCCACGCCGGTTATCTCTTATGGGCAGCTTTTATCACTTCCTGTGCCTGGAGCCAGGGGCCCCTGGATTGGTGGACCAGGCTATTGATATGGGGTGGAGTCAGGGGAGAGGAGGAGGGTGAGACCTGAGTAGAGGTGTTCTTGGGATGGCCATCCAATCGGAGCCAGCAAAATCCACAGGAAGAAGACCAGGATCATTTACATATATTAATCCCACCTTTGTTGTCAGTAAGATCATACCTGTTGTGGTCAATCATCTATCTCCTACCCAAATCCCCCTCCACCATCTGCCTCATTGAGTAACTTACACAGTTAAGTGCTTCTAGGTTTTCTGCTGCCATGGTAGAGGTCTCCAGTATATGGTTGACTGGAAGAGCTAGGGTCCATTAGAGAGAAATTGGGTCCTTAACAGAATATCTTGGATTGCTTAATTCCAATTTTAAACAGCATGTTCAGCTGGACGGGATACTCGGAGTCCCCCTGGATTGCCTTAACACCAGGAGCACTGTCTTTATTCCTCATAGATGTTCCCACTCAAGACTGCCTACAATTCCTGCTAAATTCCTGCTTACTTGCCTGTAACCTGCTTCTAGCCAGCATCAGCCTTTGTTTCCAGATTCCTCCCTATATTCAGTCTTGACCTCCACCCTTGACAGTCTTCACCTGCGGCCCACCCTCAGACAGGTTTCTTCAGCCAAGGCTCATCTGTTTCCCTTAGTCCTCCCTTTTGTCAGCCAGAACCTCCAAACCCCCATAGTCCACCTGCCTCTGCTGCCTGCTGAGCCACTGATCTTCTCTTCTCTCCTACTTAATTATCATTACAGCACCTTCTTTTCACTAGCCAGGTTGTGTCTTGTATCCGCATTTGGGTCAATGCAAGTAAATCACGTCACTGTAATCTGTATCTTACCTCTGTAATAAGCCGTACCTACCTTTTTTTTGTATTGCAATAATAATTGTTATTTTTCTTGATTGTGGTGGCAGCTGTGATAGCCTACATGGTCATTGCTTTTGGGAATTTGCTTGTTTCGGCACAGGTACGACTTGCTATAAAAATGAAAGCACTCATACACTGTACTTGAACTTCTTATATTTTTCCAGCTGTATATTTCTTTCAAGCCACTGTTGTTGCTCCTGTAAAGGTAAAATAAATCACTTACTGTTCAGCAGAGGATTTTCCAGGGAAGATTAACCATCTCATGGGTGTCTATAACAGCAAACACAGCTTTCATGAAGTGGATAAAGGTTAAATCACTATTGTAGGCATCAATCAGTGAAGTGAGTGAAGCGGTAGAAGTTGCAGGTTATTACTTTAAGCTTCTCTCATAAAGAAGAAAAGCTAAAAAGTAATACTTTTGCCTTACAGGCCCTTCTGCAAAGAGGTATTGCACATATTATAGCAGAGAAATCCATACCTGTGCACAGACTACTGAGATGGAAGGACAAGACTAAAATCTGTTGATCTATGAGGGCTATCAGGTTTGATGAAATCAACCATGCAGGGCAGGCAAGTCAGAACAGAGACAGGGTTACTGTAAAGACACAAGGACACACACACACAATGAGATAAGGGTATTTCCTAAATCCTATCCTATTGTACTCCTCTGTCCCTCAGATACAGAGCATGCTCCCTAACCGGATTAAAGTGGTTTGGAGAAAGTGTGTGTTTGCGCATGTGTGTGTTTCAGTGTGTGGGACCCTTCAGCTCCATTAGATCGACTGAGATCACTATCACTCGCTACTCTGGCATCTCGGAATAACCTCCTATCTGGACACACACACACACACACACACACACACACACACACACACACTCATACACAACACTCACCTGCACATGACTTACCGCCTGTGTGATGACAAGGACAAAGACAGACGGGAAGTGAAAAGGATGAAGGGAAGGAAGGAGAGGAAGGGGAAAGGGGAAGACTGTTACCAAACTCTGCAGACCCACATATTAACTTCAAGTATATCAAAACCTTTATGTTTGATACTAAGTTTATCTTGTCTCCTTCATAGGTAGTATTATTGCATTTATGCATGATTGTGTGTGTGTCCATGCTTTCTTGCGTCTGAGTGTGTGTGTTTACTTGTCTGTGTGTGGCTGTATCTGCATGCGAGTGTGTGTTGATAGTGCAGTAATGGGTTTTAGCGCTGAAGAGGGTTTTTAAATGGAGTCAGAGAGAAGCAGGGAGGACAGGACAGACTGCTGATGTCAACACAGAGAGATGAGATAAAGTCCGTTTAAAGGTAGAGAGGGGAGGGGTGGTAACGGCACAGGACTGGACCCACAGGAGAGGCTGCTGATGCCAAAGATAAGACTGAACTCTGGATGCTCAAATCCCATCAGCATCAGGAAGAGGCTGAATACCAACTGACAGGCTCACTGAGTGACCAACTGCGTATCTGGCTGCCTGGTTTCCTGAATACTAATGGAGATGTTTTTGCCTGACTGCTAGCTGGGGACCCTTTTCAACCAAATAGTTTCAGGAACTCAGGAGCCACACAAACTGATCTCATGAACTAAGTCAGGATAAAAAACAAACAAACAAAACATTTCGCACATTCCTGTTTGTGCCTTCACTGAATCTGAAGAAGAAAAGTTTATATGATTCAAGTTCAGTCATGTGAAGATCGGAGAAATTAGACTGATGCTGGATTAAAAAGTGGCAGCGTTTGTGTTTGAATAACTGTTGTAAGGACATGTGCAGAAATGCAAAGGGAGATTAAATTCACCTGAAAGTACGGTGGCCCTGAGAGCTCAATGCACAGCAACTTAAGAAAACACATGCAAATACACAAAACACAAGCAAATTAAGAAAACATCTTCATCAATGTGACAACACATGCGCAGCATTTAGAAAACGCTCTGCAAATAGAAAAACGCTGCAAATACAAAAACGCTGCAAATACAAAAATGCGATGTTCACATACTGTATATCTTGTGGAGGTTCCCTCCCCTTACAGTGCTGCCAGGATGAAAGTGGACAAAAGTACAGACAGTTATATGTATTTTGCTAGACCTACCCAGTTATTACGACGGCATTGGGAGGTGAAGGACAAGTCGTCCCAGCTGCTCTCCCCGACTCCTCCTCGCGGGTGCTTCAGCGGCAGCTCCCACTCCTGTTGCCCGGCCTGAGTGGCTCGTCTGCCGGCGTGAGGACGGCCAGCGGTCAGCGTGTGGATCTCTGCATCACACGTATTTTCAGCCACTGCGCTCCATCAGANCTTTTATAAATCACCTCATAACCTGGCGATCGGATTCAGGGTCCCTGTAGTCAGCATTGTAGGGCAGTAATGTTAGTGACAGGGCAGTAATGGTTAACGTTAGGTTAAGACAATATCTTATGACATAAATCTAATCAAAGCTCGGGCGGGATTCTATAGAATCGCAACCCAGGCTTGTCTCCTCTAGTGCATCTGATTGAACAACAACTATCTGGCATTTTGGCTAAACCTGGTAAAACTAACTGGCGGACAGCCTTGTTTTGCCCTCCAGGTGGGCATTCCTATAAGGGTGTGATGTCACGTGAAAACTATGACTTGTGCCCCGGAAACAGTTTCCACAGTTAACAGGAGAAAAAAAGATGTAAATGTAATGGCTATTGTATTACAATGTGTGACTTGTAGCGTTTCTGTATTTGCAGCGTTTTTCTATTTGCAGC
>NTHP01000166.1:305592-325558 GCA_003416845.1 Oplegnathus fasciatus
CGTTTTCTAAATGCTGTGCATGTGTTGTCACATTGATGAAGATGTTTTCTTAATTTGCTTGTGTTTTGTGTATTTGCATGTGTTTTCTTAAGTTGCTGTGTGTTGAGCTCTCAGGGCCACCGTATGAAAGACTTTGTACCGGTCTGCAGAGTATGGAGCTAATTTCCTGCCAAAACTTATCAAACAAAACGTGTTTTACAAATGCCCTACGATTCACCAACAAACACAGTTTGCAAATACAAAACACCATTAACAAACTAATGCATTTTGTTTTGCAAATATAAAACGTACCTATCAAACAACTACACAACATGTTTCTAACACATCATGCTTCAGAAACAAATACAGCAAGTTTTACAAGTACAAAAAAATAGATCCTACACAGACAAAAAAATATCACGTGACTTTTGGCACGAACTTTGCGCCGTGACTGTGCTGAAGATTTTCTCACAAATGTCCTGAGACATTCACCCTCCACAACAACAGGTGGCGCTATTGAGTCAATTTAAACGTGCCGGGAGGCAGAGCACAGCAAAGAAGAGCAGAGCAGATTCAACAGCCGCTGTGGACAAGAGGATAACAGCGTTCTGCCTAGCAACCCGAGACTAAGATAGCCAATATTAAGGCGATTTCACTAACTCACTATCAGAACTAAGATGTTATAAAATAATCTGTAGAATCTGCGTCCTGCTGAGCATTTAGAGATGTTTCTGGTGGAGTGGCATGTCCTCCCGGCTCTGCTGAGCCCCGTTAATCAGCACAAGTGATGAGTGAATTTT
Organism: Oplegnathus fasciatus; assembly: GCA_003416845.1. NCBI lineage: Eukaryota > Metazoa > Chordata > Actinopteri > Centrarchiformes > Oplegnathidae > Oplegnathus > Oplegnathus fasciatus. The sequence continues at coordinate 306,372 of NTHP01000166.1, forward strand.
AAATCCTTAATTATAAACCAGTTTTCCGTCTCTTTTCCATGATCTGACACATCTATGTTATCCATATGCCTGCTCACCAAAACTTTGCTCTGCGCTCCATCAGATTAGTAAACGTTATGGATCTGATTTAGATTGTGATATTAAAGATAATAATGTTAAACAGAACATGACGCTGTGATATTGTCACACCAAGCACAGACACACTGACTTTTAAAAGTGAGCCGTTGTTTGAATAGAGGAGACTTTGATATTAAATGGATTTTTTTAATATTTAAATATTTTAAATAAAATGTTCGCACTCTTATAAATCACCTCATAACCTGGTTATCAGTATAGTATGGCTCAACCTTCCGGAGCGTTTTAATTGACTCATTAGCGCCACCTGAGGGCGAATTTCTCAGGACATTTGTGAGAAAATCTTCAGCACAATCACGGTGCAAAGTTTGTGCCAAAAGTCAGGTGATATTTTTTTGTCTTTGTAGGATCTATTTTTTTGTACTTGTAAATCTTGCTGTATTTGTTTCTGAAGCATGATGTGTTAGAAATATGTTCTGTATTTGTTTGATAGGTACGTTTTGTATTTGCAAAACAAAATGCATTAGTTTGTTAATGGTGTTTTGTATTTGCAAACCACACTGTGTTTGTTAGTGAATCGTAGGGCATTTGTAAAACACGTTTTGTTTGTTTGTTAAGTTTTGGCAGGAAATTAGCTCCATAGCAGAGTAGCTATGATCTGCTCACTTGTGTTCTGGTCATTTTCTGCTTTAGTATGTAAAGTATGTACTATAGTATGTACAGTAACAATGAGATAATTAGTAATTAAGAGTTTCTTCTGTCTTTCTCTTTTCCTTCTTAGGTATATAACTTGGTTTAAACATGAATAACATGAGAAATTCTTATCCAAAGTCCTAATGTTGCTTCTAGTAAGCCAGTGCTTGTTTGCAGTCAGAATGAAAGCTCTACATATATTGTGTATACAGTACATACATATACATACTGTATGTGTTGACGCTTGTGTTTGACTAGTCATAGACTGTGAGCAGGGAAATTGTGGAGGGCAGGAACTATGGCCCAGGAACCAAAACTGGAACCAGGTTCTCGTTGTTCTTGTTGTTGTTGAGATGCAGATAAAGTTTCAGAGTTTAAATGGGTTATTGGGAATATTCTAAGACTAATCATTGCTTAAAAATGTTTAAGAGTCAAAGAATGATAATACAGTATGACTATGTGATGACTGACTAAATGATTAACCGATAAGATAAGAGTCACATAAGTCTTTTCCACTACAGGAACTTAACAACCTGTAACCTGGAGCTTCCCATAACTTGAACTTTTAAGAAAAACTGTAATGGAGCAGAAAGTGAACCAGAGCGGCACCAGACCAGCTCTCACCCCGCTGACCAGCTCCCCAGAGAATACAGCAATCTTTTTTTTCCCCGTTAAAATAAAATATAGTGATATAGTGGTCATGTTGCACCGCTATAGCTCACTACAGGAAAATACACAAGCTACCCAAAGCCCTCTGGGAAATGTAATTCATCTAGCAAGATACTCTCCAACACTGTGCACACAATCTACAGTTTACACAGACAAATGCATAATAAAACAGCGAAATATACAGAACGTGTCAAAATTCTTTTAATCAGAACATTATATATTTACATACACTTCTTTGCAGTGCTTATCTAAACACGTATCCTGCATTATTAATTGTCATGTTTACTGTGTGCAAATCAGCTGTTGCATGCCATTCCCCCGAGAGTACCCTCCCAAGCAGCGCCAAAATTTAGGTTCAAGAACTCACCCCCAAAACAGGTAGAGAGGGGAAAGCAGAACCTGTGACAATTTCAACAATGTACAAGTCTTTAAGTTTCTGTAGTGGAACAGGCCTAACAGAGTCTTATCACCAGTTGCTCAGTTGAGTCAGCAAACAGATGTTCTCTCTTTCTCCTATAATATTATTGTCCACAGAAACAATGCAAAATTAAAAGTGAAATTGTCAATACATGATAAGCCCTAAAACCATTGTGCAGACATTGTTTTTCTTTAGAGTGCCTCAAGCTAATTTGCTTCACGATACAAAGTTTTCCAGTCTTGTCTCTCAAGCAGGCCAAAGTTTAAACTTTGGGTGCACGTTGGGCATCAGAAAATCCCTGCCAACCATTCTCCGTGTAGCCTGAGCAGAGCAGAGTAGTAGAGTTTTGGAAATGCACTTCCCTGTCATCGCTACAAGAAGTTAAATAGTTGTTTTTAATATGGCAGTTCACTGACTGACCAATTGCCCAACTGAATTTCCTGCTGGCTGACCAACTGTAGGACTGACTGACCAAAATCCAAGTAACCAAGGGACTGACTGACTACTGACAAGTTACTGCCAGATTTGACAGCAGTAACACTGTAAAGCACATTCTCCCTTCTGTCTTTGTCCCTGGCCACTGAGTTGAAACAAAACAGTGAGAGGGCAGACCAGCATTACACAGCACATCTTCTGCAGGGGGAAAACCAGTTGGAAAGTTTGCAAAGACTGCCTCCTCCTGAAGCCATCTGTCCCTACGCAACCTTTTGTGCTGCACACTGTACTTGCCCTTTCTACCCCTCTGTCGCTGTACCCTGCCTATCTCCTCTCTCATCATTCTGTTCCCCTCTCTATTATCACTCTCTCAGTCTGTGCCCTCTGTCCAGCTCTCTCCCACTGTACCCTCTCAATTCCTCTCTCCCCCTCTAACTTTCTCATCCACTATATGTTTCATTTGCTCTGTTTTCCTCTCTCTCTCCTCTTTTTGCGTCTCTCTCTTCATATCTGCAGGGAGACACGTCAGTACTCAAAATGGGGTGCTCTGACCCATGCTGTGGTATTCAAAACAGAGTGAGGATATCGCCCATTTTATGCCCCTCTCCCCATGAAATGTGTTCTGAACTTATGTTGCCACCTATGCCTCCTTTGCCTCTCTGTCTCCTGAACACCCCTCCTCTTCTCTCTGGTGTTTCACTGCATGGGCGGAAGGTCGACTGTCTATTATGTGGAATACAGCAACCCAATATGAGTCTGTTTTCAACTTTTGAACTTAAATCTGTTGCAGGACGTCTGCAGGTTTCAGTGAGTTAAATTCAAAGATGTAAAGACCTACTAAGATGGCCGCAGCAGTGAATATTTTTATAGTGGAGTTCGAAAGTTCACGCAATGGTGGATGATTGTGAGGATCTTAAAGACTTTATCAAGTTTCTAATGCTACTGTACAGGGCACACCTTTTGAAAGTGCTAGAGCGTGAAATCTCCACAACTTTAGTTTTGGTGCATTCTGTGTCAGGATGGACAGGATGCAGCAGAAATATAGAATCACATCCCTTTTAACTGACATCAAATGTGTTTGCCCAAGAGAGAGCAAGAGCAACCTTACACCCAGTTTAACTTCGAAAATAAATACATACTTACATAATACTACCCCCCATTGTAAGTTACCCTTCGGCCACTGATACTCCTACCCCCACCCACAGCTCTGACAGAATATTACACCAGCTTGCGTTTATCTTTCACCCTGTCTACACCAAATGTGTTTTCAGCGACGTTTTTCAGTCGTCCATCTCACAATTTTAATCAATACAGCTGTCGACACCAGCAATGTAATAGGTTGTGTTTTACTCCTGACCCAACTCGGTCAGTTGCATGCTCTCAATCTTACAATTCTAACTCCAAACAAGAGCTACACATGTAACTCTGGGAGTGTGGAACACAAGCTAAACTCACCGATTTTTAACAGATATTCTTTTGGTCAAGAGGAAAAATGATTTTCTTTGGAATGAACACAATAGATTTGGACCAGAATCAATTAATAGTATAATAAAGTGACTGCACATATAATTTACTAACTCAAGAAATTGGATTTAATCTTTAAAGGTAACAAATGTGTTGTCTGTTTCTTTAATTAATTACTTTTCAATATTCTTTTCTTCCCTGCCTTTGCAGGCACATTGGTGCACATCTTGGTACATTACAGCCACCTGTAGATGGAATAGTGTGACACCATTGGCAGGACTGTGCATCGTGTCACCTGCGTTCTACGATACAAAGGTGTTTCTAATGTTTTGCTCACCTCATTTACAAACATGTGAATGTCTATGAGTGGGGAAGAATATTAAAAAGGCATTTCGTTATAATGCAGTCCTGTACAACAATCAGTAACTACGACCTCAGTAATATAGTTGAATTAACACATCTCTGACAGTGTCAGTAAAAACTGAACATTATAGTCTTCCTAAATGAGAATTGTACCGGTGAACCTAATAAAGTGGCCTTACTTCCATATGTGGAAGTAAGATTTAAGAAACTCGAAATGACGAGCATGTTACAATCGGTAACATACATTTCTATAGGAGTTCGCCTTTTCAACACTCTTTACACAGTTCTCTTTACCAACCTGCAGCTCAGCACAAAAGTTAATCTCACATCCAAAATGCACAACTGTAACCAAAACACTTGATACACATCCAGGATCAACTCTTGAACCCAAACACTGACACATTTGTCTGTCAACAGTAACACTTTGTCACTTATTACACAATGACCTAAAAAAACATTAACAACCGGTAGCGTTATAATATGTATCACTATATCCTCTGAAGTATATTTTATTTATTAATTTAGCATAAACCAATATTAATAATAATAATATAGGAAGAGCATTTCTTCTTCTTCACTGCATGGATTGTGCTACCTTACTTTACACAGAAATGAATCAGAAATGCTGCAACATGCTTCTCTAGGCTTTATTTTTTAGCATTTCCAAGTGCACAAATAAAACTGAAGTCATTCCAGTAATGTGATACAAAACTATACATATTCACAATGTAGACATATACTATATATATACACTATATAGTATATACTGTACTGTGTGTGTGTATATATATATATATATATATATGTATATATATATACAGTATATACAACAGTGCTAGTCAACCCAGTCTTCTGCATTGAGCCACAAGTTCTTGTCAACATCACACCTTATGTCCTCTCTTGTGATACAAAGAATGGCAAAGAATCATTTTTCCATGCCTGATCTATCCCTGGCAATCTTCTGCAGATATGTCTAGACATCCAGCATTCTTTATGTCCAAGAGGGACATCTGATCTTTCCACTGACTGACTGAAAAGATCCCTCTATGAGGTTGAAAAATGGAGAGTAAGGTGGAAGTAAGTAAGTGACGCCATCCTGGGATCGGCCGTAAACCACTCTGTGACTGGAAGAGAATGGTGAAACGTCACATCATCCCATACAATTACAAAATATTACGTGCCCCCTTTCCTCACCTGGCACAAGTCTTTCATAGAGGTCATCAAGGAATGAAATGAGGCGCTCAGTGTTTTATGGCCCAATTAGCGGTTTATGTATGTGCAGGCCATCAAAGGATATTGCTGCACACAATGTGATATTGACACTCCTCTGGCCCGGGACATCCTCTTGTTCTGTTTCCATTCACAGTTCTTCCTTGCTTGCGTGTTTTGGCCAAGTTGAAACCAGCCTCATCCACAAAGAACAACATGTGCGGTGTGAGCCTAGCTTCAAGCTCCATGACTCTAAAATAAATCCACAAGCAAACATAAGAGTTTCACATTACTGTAGTTTATACCTCATAATATGGCTCCTTCACATGATCAGAGTTCCTGTCAGAGGTTATGGTGTATAATTACTTCATCCTGATTTGATGCTTTTTTTTAGTAATCTAGCAATAGTTATAATGCTTATACTTTAACATTTCCAGATGTTGTGTTGTCTGCCAACACCCTGCCCCTGATTTCTTTCTCGAGTTGTATTTTGTATGTTGCTTATGACTGTATCAATGACTGCAGTTTCCTGCTCAGCAGTGAAAATCCTTCCCCTCCCCCCGATGAGAGGTTACGCTGGCTCCAAGAGCACAAACACAAAAGCAATAACACACAAATGCTCAACTTACAGTACTACTGAAATATGCAAAGGAAAGACAATTTAGGGCAATCAATAGTACTGTGGAGCGTTGTAGATTCGGCTGCGCTCTCAGACCAGCCTCTCTCATTGATAAACCTTGTTTTATGACATGATCAATTATGGTAGTTCTAATCTCATCTGAGACTACAGCTCTGGGTCTTCCTCCTCTCAGCAGTCTTCCATCTCACATACATACTCCTCTCCCTCTCCCCACCACTCTTTCTTTTGAAAAGGATAACTCAGTATTGAGAAATGCGTGTTACCAATTGTAAAAAACTGTAACGTTAATTACAAAAACAGATTAAATCACTGCTCACTGACACAGAGTCTGAGAGAGAGAGCTACATTCTGTAGCTACAGGAGCTAAAGAATGTAATATGATGGTTCCTCCTCTGTGAAAATAGCAACAGTGGTAACGGTAGCCTTAGAACTAGGTAGTAATGGTAAAATTGGGCTGGTGTCTGGACGTCATGTCACAAGTCTTTCAGTCACTCTCTCCTGCATGTACAGCCATCATAGACATTCAGAGAACACACCCGGATCACTTCCTAATCTTCACAGTCATTAGCACCGTTAGTGTGGCTAATCAGTTAGCTGTACCCCAGATGTTCTGTGCATCCAGGGGTCATTTTGGCTCCAACCACTCTCCTCCCGTTTCTATCTGTTCTCTCTTAAACTGTGCCAAGTCTGGCCCACTTAGAATGTGTTAAATAGATCTTAGAGAGCCAGCCAAGTGTATGTGCATGTGTGTGTGTGTGTGTGTGTGTGTGTGTGTGTGTGTGGCAGTAGTAATGGAGAGAGAGCTACTCTGTGTGTGCCTGTGTTTATGTGTGCATGTAATATACGTAAGTACAATTGGCCAAATGTGGGCGGATCCATATGAACTAAAAGGTCAGTGATTGGCCACCTGCCCTTCAGTACCTTTGGGTCAGAGCCAGTCACATTAGCAGTTTGGTATCCCTCCAGAAAGCAATGAGCCAGATGAATTATTGTTTGATCTGACAGTCATTCAAAGAGGCAAAAGTGAGGAAATGACTTGGAAATCCACCAGCTATACAGTTCAAAAAGCAATAGGTAACTGTGCAGAACCCTTTTGACAGCATAAAGAAATTTCTGCCACTGCAAATCACTGCAAAGGTATACCAGCAAGCATTTGACAGATGGTACTGTGCAGGAGACGGCCAAGTTCAACATCCACTAAAATGAGCACAAGATTTTCACAAAATGACATTACGTCACAGTAAAAAAAATATTCAGCTTTGGAGGCTGGTTTGAATGCATATCAGGAGGATATTAAGGGATAAAAAGGCAGGTACCAGCTCACACTCATACATTCACATTTAAGAACATATGCATTCAAATGGTCTTATGAAATCTATCCTGTACACCACATGAGACATTACTGTGTGCCGAAGACAATTAGCATTAGCTAGGAACACAACACTGCATCACACACTTAAAGTGTAACCCCACAAAATGTCAAATGCTGCATTTTGTCCACAAAATACATTTTGTGCCATTAAATGTATAGTGTGGCATGAAACCTGAATCGCTGTAGCTGACCTAATTTAAGCTACATGATGATATGCCCCATATGAGCGCATGGCTGCAAAGCTGCTGGGCTACATACAGCCACAAGGTCCAACATTTCCAGCAGTTCTGAAGACAGTGAGTGTCGCTTGAGAGGCGAAAAGAAATGTCCTAATGTCCTTTTGGACACGTTTTTTTGGTGTAGACACATGCTAACAGACTTTTTCCACCTTAGTAAAGTCTGGAGAATGGGCAAAAAAATAATTTTAAAAAGCAGAAGGGGCATGTTGCCCCGACCTCAGTGAAAATTATGTATTTGCACCAAACATGACCCTAGGTTGGTGGGTTACAGGCCAGGCCAAATTGTGATTCCTGTATTACTGCCATTGATACCATTGAAACTACTATAAATAGAATTAGTAACTGAAAACCTTGGTACATGCAATTTTTTTTAAGCAGCTGTCACAAAGACTTGCCATTTGTTGCCCCTCTGCAGGAAGAGAAAGGGAGCATCGAGCGAGATGTGCTTTGGCCCATTAGAGAAATAAGACATGCTTGCACAGTTAAGCTCAGTGCATGAGCATGCATGTCAAGACCTTCGGCATTCATTTCCAGATCTAGTATAGACATTGAGACAGAGTTAATAACTGTTTCCAATAAGAGGGCACCTTTGAACCTCTGTGTTATACTGTATGGGCGAGTGAGCCGTTTGTGACATCAGCTAGCTAATAAATGTATACTGTAAAAGTGAGAATGTAGGAGGTAGGGCTACTGGAGTTGCCAGCACTACAGCATTTGGTAGTTCTGTGTTTAAAATATTAGGATTCATCCTCTGAGGACCATGAATGTGTGTACACACTTTATGGCAAATTACACTACTGATATTTTAGCATTTAGTGGTCGACTGACCAACCGACAGACCAACAATGCTATCCCTACAGCTATGCCACTAGCTGGGCAAAAAGTGGGTGTCAAGCCTTTACTTAAATGCACTTTCTGAACACACTCCAAGTATAGGGTATCTTGAAACCTTGCATGCTAATAGATTCCATGTTCTTAACTACAGTACAAAGTAATTTAATAATAATGTAATTAATTGTTTGTTTTGATCATATTTTGGAATTACGTAATCGTGAGGATTCATGTGTATGTATATGATTCATGAGTATTTATACATTACCATACAAGAGTCTGTTAGAGACAAGACCAACAAGGACCTATTTTTAGATGTAAAGACTATATTGTGTTCAACACACACCAATATACTATATATACTGCTTATTTTGCCTTCTCCCTTTTTCTGAATATGATATACAATGCTTTAGACACAGATAGAGCTCAGTTCAGTGCAGTATGAATGTCTGTTCTACTGTGTTAGAGCCAAACATATGTCCCAATGTTCTCATACACATGTTTTGGCCAGGAGCACAAACTGGGCTAGAAAGATGTTCTCACAGGATCCCTAAATGCCTCGAATACCTAACACAAGGATACAGAGAGAAATACATGCACAAATGCACACACATGCATAAAAAAGCAGCACATGTGCGCACACACACAGTCATGCTCCCTAAGCAAATCAGATGTGACGCCTCCGCCTGTGCATGCCAGGAACATGCAGAGTGCACGCTGCAGAGAGAGAGAGAGTAGGACTGGGAGAGAGACAGTATGTATGTACGGAGTGTGACATGCCCGCTAGTGCATGCCAAGATCGTACAGTGCCCATGCCAAGTGCAAAAGGAACCTAAAAAAGAGAAATGGGATACAAGCAGTAGGAAGTCTAAGTGAGAGGGATACTACAGCAAGATATATTTATTCACTTTCTCTCTCTGTGTATGTGTGTGTGTTTCCACTGAGAAACACTGAGCAACACAGTGGCAGGTGCAAGAGCATGTTAATGCGCACAGAACACACTGACAAGTCCTCTTAATGAAAGAACAACGATATTCATTTTAGAAGAGAGAAATCGTTATTCTACAAGAAAAAACTGAGGAAGTGAAAGAGGAAATTGTTTGTAACAGAGTGCTGATGTAAATATTACTGCCAAGTCTACTACCCAACAACTCGTCCTTTAGAGAGAAGAGAATTAATGTATATGTAGTTATCTCATGACATACTCGTTATTTCTGAGTGGGGGTGAGAGGACAATGTGTGTGTATTTGTTTGCATGTGCTTGTTCACAGAGGGCTTGTTCACACAGGGCATCATATCTATTTTCATGCATAGTGGGAGAAAACATTAAGCGAAAAAGACTTGCCAAGAATTAGAAAAGGGAAAAGGAGTTAGTGAAAAGGGACAAAAAGTAATAAGCGTAAAATGTGCAGAATAATAATAGTAGCATAATTATGACAGAGTCTGGTAGTAGTAAGAATTAGGAGCTTCCAGGCTTAAATATCACTGTCTGGCTATTAATAGGTACAGTAGGAACTATAAAGTTGACTTGGAGTGAGTCAAAGTTATCTCAAGCAATCACCCAAGCTTGCAAAAAGTCCAGCATCATCCCCTGTGGGCCAATCGTATGTCTTTAAACAGTAATCACCTGCTTCGGCAAACAGACTGAGACTGCAGTAAAAAGGCTTTATAGTAGCAATATATTTTTGTTTCTCTGAAAGTAATCTTGCAAATTCCATTTTCCAAAGCAGTATTGTGAATTCTGATTGGTAAAACAGCTGTCATCAACTAAATTGTACAAGGTATTACAATTCCCACATCATAACAGGCAGCAGTTTTTGATCAGAGGGAAATGTTTTGCAGGAAGCTCCATAAACAAAGCAGTCTAGTGTCTCCAAACGTTGTCATATATAGGAGTAAATCTGTCACCATATTCCAAACACTGCATATCGTTAGCATCTCAGCAGCTCAAACCCAATTTTATAGGCATACATTTCAAATGCTGGAAATACATTGTGTCTCTATAGCTGTCCATATATAACTTTATGCAGCTAATGTTGACTGAACACTGTGTTCTTTTCCAGCAGCACACATTGTGTAGGTCCACATATTCACACCTGGGAGCTGCTCGGAGCAGAGAAAGTCGCCTATTGCTGCCTCCAGAGCAGCAGTTCATTGTTAACGATTGTTGGTTAAGTGCTTTGCTCAAGGGTACCTTTGCGCAAGGATGGTGTAAAGACTTCTGGAGCTGCTAACGTAATATGCTACCAGTCTTTAAGGTATAAAACTTTTCACTTTGAGGGAGAGGACAATAATACTTGTGATAGTACTGAGTACAGGCTTAGGATACAGGGTTGGTTCTTCACTTAATACAATGTGGAAAAGCAATGTTAATGTTCACTCACTGTACATTGTACAGACTGCTTACCTCCACTATTGCACTATACATTGTACTATACATTACATGTAGTGGTTTAAAAGAGTAGTTCAACATTTTGGAAAATTCGATTTCTATCCGAGAGTTAAATGAAGAGGAAGATACCACTCTGTGTATTAAGTACTGAGCTAGAGACGGTTATCAGTTAGTCTAGCTTAGCATAAAGACTGGACACAGAGGGAAACACCTACAGCAGCAAAAATAACCCTACCAACACCTCTAAAGCTTAAAGATATAATCTCAAAGATTTTTTTTTTTTTTAAATAAACGTCTGTTAAGTCGCTATCTATCGCCGAATGATGCATCACAATGGTGATTGAGCCTATGACCCACTGATGAAAGCCTGCAGCATTTGCAGTATTATGACCCGGGTGTCGGGAGCGACTTTCTCAGAAAAATCACAAGCGGCGCATAGTTAGACTTTTATCAAGGCTTTTAACGTAACAGACTCACTCTTCAACTCACCTGCGTTTGAAGTGGCGTACTGTTTTTTCCGGACTCTGCTAGCGCTGTGAATAAACGGTTACTATGGCTGCACAAAAAAAGAAAGGTCAATAACTACAGACGAGGACAGTGAAAGTGAAACTTAAGTGAGGTCCAAAAACACACCTGCAATTACCGATTATTGCCATAGGTGCAGTGAAAGACAACAAAATGAAAATCTTCGAGATTACAACTTTGATAATTAACACATTTTATCAATTTTTTTGTTTTTTTTTAATCCGTACACAAGCAGTAATGTTAAAACAAGTTGTGGCTTTGGGGGGGTGTTATGTGCTGTAGCTAGCTATTTCTTGGTAAACCACAGTCAGGCGCAGTGACTTCCTGGAGTCTTACCGCCAAAGTGAAGTTACAGAGATCCATACTTAACTGGCTGTATCTGGCAATCTTCAACAAATGGATAAACTGTCTTGTCAAGAATTAGTTCCAGCATGTAGCTCACCCTAAAACCACAAATTGTCATTTTTACATTTCTGTTTGTGTAAGGATTAATCAAGATACAACGTGTTAATTAGTAAGCTTCAGAGGTGCTGGTAGGTGTATTTTGAACTTTGGACACAGCCAGGCTAGATTTTTCTTTATGCTAAGATATAGGCTAATTGTCTCCAGATTAGCGCACAATCATGAGAGTGATATCGATCTTTTCATCTTACTCTCGGAAAAAGGCCAAATGCATGAATGTTTTTTTTATTTTTCTCTTATAATTGTTCTTACACAAAGCAATGAGAGAAAAAGAAGAAAATCCTACGTGGGATTCATGAAACGCCCCAATAAACCCATACAAGGGCAGCGGACATGCTGTGTACAAACCACAAACGAACAAGTCACTGACACTTGACAGGTAAAGTTACAATATACCGATAGTGTGCTCCACCACTGAGCAAATGCGCGTCAGTTTCTTGTTATAAGCCACCTCCTGCTGGGTCTGAGGGTTGGTAAGTGGTGTCATAAGCCACGGTAGTAGCGCATAGCCCAGATCACCTAAATTAAAAGTTGGATTTATGTTGAAAGGTAATAATGCAGACTTTTCATATGAAAATCATATTATAACACTTACCAATAAGGCACCCATCTCCAGCAGCACCTTGATCCAACCGCATACCCACCGAACTGGTGTGCTGCATGAAAAAGTCATGTGCTCAGAGGGCCACCACGTTCAAGATGTGATTCTGTGCATCACATATTATTTGGACATTGGCCGAATGGAATTGTTTACTATTGAGGAAGGGGAACGGATTTGGAGATGGTGCCTTAATGCGCACATGAGTAGGCTACAGTTGATTGCTCCATAAAAAAATCCCTTTTTATCTGGGTCTGCTGAGCAGCAGTCTATGGAAACTGAATGTGTTGTGGTGTTAACTGGATGATACTCTGGAGAACTTTGGGGAGTGCACGACTAACAGTGTACTGGGATATGCCAGGAAACTGATAACGGTGAGTACTTGCAGATGAGGTGGAGTGGGATTAGATCGTTTTGTCTCTGATCTAAATTGAGGCTCCAGAACGGCACACAGGGTTTTTAAGAATGTGCCTCGGTAAGATTATTAAGTACTTGTATAACATTTTTCTTCTGTGTTTTCATAAAGTAAATTGCTTTTTCATTATCATTATTAATATTTCACAGCACAAAACGCAAGTTGACTTTTGTGCGTGTTGACTTACGTGTAGTCTAGGGCACTCTTAAGTTTTGATCTTACCTAAGAACAAACGGGAAGTACAAAAGTATTGATGAATAAATCTATGTCTATGAACGATTCATACATGAGGCCCAATGTTCTTTAATACCACTCCACAACCACAGCCTGTTTCACTACAGGCTAAACCTTTGTATAAAAACCAAAACATCCAGAATATTACTGAAAAACAATTTGAGGCAAATCTGAGGATCTGAAGTACATGCAAGACTGCATACACACAGACACTGGTAATGTATTCTATCGCCTATTCATTTAATGTGTTAAAACTGAAAGAACATTTTTAACCTTGCAAATTTTTTAACAACCACCGAAACATGGTAGGTGTTAGCATATGAATAGCGACATTGTGCCAGCGATTTTGTGTACAGCGTATTTGTCATTGGGTGTTTAATGAATGGTGAAAAAAAGAAATACACACTCTCTCATATGCAGTGACTGATGCAATTCCGAGAGGCAGCTCTGAATCCTTCGCAAAACAACACTGAAGCGATGGCAGGTTTCTGTGACTGCAGCAAGAAATTGTCCAAACAGATCATTGCAGAGGCGGAAGATAGCTGCCATACAATCACACTGTCAAACTGTTCGCTCTCAACAATGAACCCACGTCATATGTTGCTATTTTATGGTGTCTTGTTTTATGGGATTCATATGGTAATCTCTGCATTTTGTAACACAAAGATTCTCCGACAACAATATGAAAATATTTCCTCTCATGCCGGTAGAAGTCAAGTGGAATTGACTTTGCTGATGTACGGATCCCCAGGTATGAGGACGGCTGAATGCCAGCAGTTAAACATTTTTAGTATTTGTCTGAAATGACTGGAATTGCTCTGTCAGCTGTTGACTACAGTCGGAAGCACACACACGTATGTGTGCCCACCTTCCTACACATGCACACATGCAGATACCCACACCACCCGCACACAGAGAAAAACACACAGCGTTCAGCGTAGAGCTAATCAGCTGTCTAATCGTCTGTCAGTTCTCATATTCATCATCAGGCTTGGGACATATGGCTCTGCTTTGATCAGGAGACTGTGCTTGGGTTCTGGTATCAGAATACACACACATCCAGAAATACACACAGAGACTACACAGAGGCAAAGGATAGATAAGATAAGAGGTTTAATATAAAAAACAACAGCAGAAAATTGTAAACTAAAACTATAAATCTGTCACTAACGAGGCAGACTAACCAAGCTCGTAGCACAAACTGAGCTGTTTCATCAATGCTTAGGACACAACAAACCAGAGACATGCCCATTCTAATATCTAAAAATCCCTGCAGTTAGGTTGCAAGGAAACACAGGTGCAGAAAGTGTCTTCCATAGAAGCTCACACCAAGAATCCAAGTCCTCTAAATCAAAACACAAAATACATTGTTTGTCCATTCCCTCTAGAACGACACATAGAAGCACTTAAAAAATAAATCAGTTTCATGATGATGATGTGACAATGCTATGGTTAAGGTCTGGTTAGGTTTAGATCATAGGCTGTATATAAAGATGGACAACGTGTCTCCACTTCCTCCCACTGTACAAAAATGAAGCCAAACTATCCCGGATACGGGATAGTTGCACTGCACTGCCATCTTGCACAGGTGACTTTTCTTTTGGAGCCAGAGTCTGCGCAGTAGTGATTGGTAATCAATAATTAGTAACTGCTAATTAACAGTCACCTGCTAAAGTAACAGTTACATCTCCTCTCGACGGTCCTACTCTACTTACAGTGCCTTCGCGACTACTTCACTGTGATTGACAGCTGTCAATTGTGACGTCACACCCCCTTTTTATAGCATCAAATAACTGATTAAAGCAAACTTATTAGAAAAATGAACGCTTGAATAAACATCAGCGTGATAAGAACTATCTAAAATGACAGAAATTATCTTTGGGAAAAATGTATTTGATGTGTACTTTGATTTTTTAGTTCGTCCCATGTCCCATCTGCTAACACGGAGGGGGCGGGATTTATGACCCACACTTTTACGGAGCTGTCATGCCATCCATCTTTATAAACAGTCTATGGTTTAGACACAAAAACCACATGGTTAGGTTTGAGTTAAAATAAATACTCACTGTTAGGGAAACATCGTGGTTTGGGCTAAGATTACTTCTTTAAAGTTAAGGGACTGTCATTGTCATGGTTACGATAAAAACTAAGTGGTTTAGGTTAGGGAATGATCATGGTCGTTGTTAAAAAACAATATTCACTGTCAGTTGAAGATGGGTTGAACAGCGGTCTCCTGTATTGAAGTCAGTTGTTTCATTGATCCATCTATCCAATCCGACCTCCTCCTTATGCAGACTTTGTTGCTCTGTAATAATGTCACCAGACTTCTTGCTTTCACATGAATGAACATGGTAGTTTTGTGTTTTCTAAGTAGGATTGGGGCCATGGAGAGCGATTAGAGTATCTTCCTTTCTAGGAATGGCTCCCATGCAAGGGCGGATATTTCATTTCACTGTTGGGGGAGACAATAAACATAAAAATTTCTTGAGGGCATGACGTGAAGGGGACACCAAAGGTGCCGCCAACTGCTGTAACAGTTAATAATATATTAAATGTATATAGAGGAAACCCAAATGACTACTATGGTATTTCCTGTGGAATGTCTGTAACCTCGGCCAAAGATGAGTGATGGGTCTGTAACAAATGTGCTGCATAGCAGCAACAACCGTGTATGTATTGAGGAAATGGATCAGATGATTGATCGCAGAATGTTTTGTTTTCTTTTGTGATTTGGCAGCAAAGCGTTACCAGAGGAAACCCTGGACTATACTGGATAACTGATGGCAGATAACTTAAGGGTTGCACGAGCGTGTTCAAGTAATACCCGCCCATGCTCCCATGATGTTCCAGAGGTCACGATTCAGGCACTTGAAGTCCTTGACAACCTCTGGATGAATGTAATGCAGAGGTACACAGGAATGCTTCTCTGGTCTAAATCCCTCACAGTCTACATACCCTATAAGTCTCTGTGCATGGCTATAGTCCAGGATATGACAAATAGCATGCACAGGGAGCCAATCAAACAGACAGAAAAGGGAGTAGAGAAACGACAGAAGATCTGGTGGACAAGAGTTTGAATTTTATATTTTTTATATTATACTGTAACAAATGTAACAAATGTTGTCACTGCCAATACCACTGAGAATCAACATCCTCAAACCCTGACGCCAGATAAGAACATCAATATTGGACCCAAAACCCTGAATTATGATTATGTTTTTTTGCACTTCCAATGCCAACTTTTTTTTACATTCTTGCTTTCAATTACTTACAATATGTGCACATGGCAGCTACAGTGTGGTTCAGATTCGGGAAAGATTGTAGTCATGGCAAATAAATTATGGTTAAGGTATGATTAGGGTAGGGAAGGGAGGGGTTAATTGCAAACTCCTGCATGAACTCCTGCCAGACGCGCTACCCGTCCATCAACATAAACTCTACTTTCTGCTTGTCTACAACTTCCTGCACTGGCCATAAATTGAGATGTGCACAATTGTCCAATATGACTTTAATGTCTAGGCTGACATGTCACGGGACAATTGTACACAGCAAAACAGTGGATATTGGACACACTTTCAGTGGCCACAAAGAGGACTCCAAAGATATGTCCATGTTTATGTTTTTGCTTGTTGTGTTAGTAGGCAGAAAAGGCTAGAAAAGACTGGCGTGCTGTCCCAAGCTCTGAGCTGTCCAGAAAAGTAAGAGATGTTTAAATCAACCTTAACCTTAGTACGTTTGTGAACCATGCTGGCAGGAGGTTGAAAGGGAGATCACACAGGTCAGAAACTGTTTGGCAGGTTTTGGGAATCCCTGTGTGTTTCAGGGAGAGACAGGAAGACTTGGCGTAGGGACATAGGTGAGTCCCAGGAGGTGCAAGAGACTGTATTGTAGTGACACCAACTAAATGTTGAGTACTGTATTCAAGTTGCTCTGACAGAAAGGTAGACTATGTTAGACCCATAAGAGTGCACAGGTCAGTTGTGCCATCAGTGCCGACTGGTGAGTCACTTATTCCTCAAGAGGGTTCTGCATGTTAGCTAAACCCTTCTCAGAGGTGTTCAATTTTAACTGCTGAACCAAGCAAACTAAGACAGAGCAGGAATTGTCTTCTGTAGCAGCTTGTTCCAAGGGACACGCAGCTGCCATGGTTTAAATTGCTGAGGACAGCGGCAATAATAGCAGTACAAACCTCCATCCCTGGCAAGATCAGGACCATGGACAGCGTCTGTTATATTTTTCAGTGTATTTCAGTGTGTGAGCAAAACTGTTTATAAATGACGGGTGTGTTTTTCTGTTAAGCAGCTGTAAAATGTCTTTTATTTTATCAGTTTCCAAGCTGGTCACGTTAACGCTTGGCATTCTGGACTGTGGCTCTCAGTGTGTAAACACACAAACACACACACACACACACACACACACACACACACACACACACACAGACACACTTTGTCATGTTATCAGGTTAGCTGCAACTACTAACCTGCCCTGGTTGCGCGTGTGTGTATATATTTGTGTGTGTGTGCTCACATATCTGTGAGGTATGTCAGATGACTGTGAGCTGTGTGTGTGTGTGTGTGTGTGTGTGTGTGTGTGTGTGTGTGTGTGTGTTCATATGTCCATGAGCTGTGAGCATATACTGACCAGTTTTCACAGAGTCCAGTGGTGGTTCAGTGCTCTAAGTGCTCATTAGGACCAAAACGGTGATGTGTGTGCACGAGTGTGTGTGTGTGTGTGTAAGAGAGAGAGAGAGAGAGAATGAAGCACTGTTGTGGAGAGCAATTAAGCCATCTTTCAAATGCCTGTTTACCCTTTAACCTCTGTTTCCTCCTTTCTGTTCTGTATCTTAACCTGTCTTTCTCTTTCTTTTTCTCCCCTTTTCTCCTCCTCTCTGTCATCCTCTCCTTCCACGCCTCTAACCATATAGCCCTTTTTTCTCTTGGCCCCTTTTTAACAGTTTCTCAGCTCCCTATTTGGACAACCATCTCTAGAAATCTAATTATAATGTTTTAAAATCTAGGGAGAGACAGAGAGACTGGGAGAGAGAACAAGTACGTCTGTTCCGGTACGGCACAGTTTTGTGCACTGTACAATGATAACGGTGGCAGATTTAACACTCAAAATAGCAAATTGACAGTAAAACAATTGGCGTTTGATATAACACATAACTTAAAGAAAACAGTCTTCTCATTTGTAGCTGATCACCTTTGATTTTACCGGCTGAAATGGTGACTCCCATTAGTATATTTTATCAGCTATAGCCAGTTACTTTATTAACATCACTCCTATTTTTCACTAATGAAAGAGAAAGGTTTTGAAAAAAAACATAACCAATGATTTTAGTAAACGTATCACCATCGAGCAATGAGTTTGGCTGGAGTGTAAACTTCCCCAAATCCAATAAAGAGCAGGACAGAGATGCTAACGCTACTCTAAAATCGGATATAGTAGCGTCTTGGCTCCCACATAGTGGACGTCCCAGTCCTGATTTTTTAAGTGTAACCTGTAACACTACAAAATGATGTAGTTAGCTAATGATATGCACCTTGCTTTGTAAGTAACACTGCGTTACTACTGTAGATTGTAAGCTAGTTAGCCAGGTATGCTAACATCTGCACCTTAGAACAGATCAACACACTGTTAAATCCATTCCTTATATTTTTGCTGTTGTGTTTTTGGTACTGAAAAGGCCATAAAAAAGACAATCCTTCTAACTCTTTAGATACAGAGTATCACTCTTACTTACTTCCCCATCACTGTAGTAAGGGCTATATGCTCCAGCATGTGGAGAAATCTAAAGCTTGTCAGGCCTGTGCCTAGTTATGGTTGCTAACTGTGATTGGGCAGTCGCTGTTTGGGGGAGGGGTTTAGCGAACTTACAGTAAGTCAAAATGACACTGACCATTTACAGAATAATTTCTTTAATTTTGTTTTAGAGCTGACGCGTGTTTTAAGCAATGTAGCAAAAACTAAACTAAAAGGCCTTTATGGCTATAGAGCAAAATTGGTCCAAATTACAAAGTGGGAGTGACTTACTGTAAAAACTAGTAAAAATTAAAAGAAAAGACTTCATAAATAATACCAACACTGTACATACTGATGAATAAAAGTGCTGTCAAGCAACAACATGTCGAATTAAAGGATACTGCTCCTTCC
>NTHP01000166.1:335569-362730 GCA_003416845.1 Oplegnathus fasciatus
CCCGCTTTCTGTGAGCGTGTACAGAGAAAGAGAGATTGTATGTTTGTGTTTGTGTGTAGGAATGCAAGGGCAACGACAGAAAGTGTGCGTTTGTGGTGTAATCGTGTGTGTGAGAGGAGAGAGGAGGACAAGAGTGGATGTGTGTTGTCTAGTCGTGTGTGCGTGTGCTACAATGCAACAGCAGAGCATTCACACATACACACACACACACACACACACACACACAGGGGAGGGATGCGTGGGGTTTAATTATCTCGGCCGTTTAGCAACAAGGTGCGCATCAATCGTCAGAATGGAGGGAGACCGAGCACGCATCGGAGGCTGCAGGTGTGTGTGTGTGTGTGTGTGTGTGTGTGTGTGTGTGTGTGTGTTGATTTATAGTGTGAAGCTGCTGTCGTATAGATCTGACCAGTAGGTAGATGGACTGGCAGCAGAATGACTCCGTCACACTGACCAACACCGGCCATCTATTACCAGGATGGGGGGTGGGGTAGGGGGGGTGGGAGTTTACAGCAGGCCTGCAGGGATGAGAGAGGATGAGAGGAAATAGAGAAAGAGAGGGAGGCAAGAGAAGACTAGTGGTGGAAGAAGTATTCAAAACCTTTACTTATGTTAAAGTACCAATACATTCATTTAAAAATACTTTTACATTACAAATAATTACAATTAAAAGTGCATTCAGATTCCCACTGAAATAAAAGAACAGGAGTATTATCAGACAATGGTATTCTATCACATAACACATGCATTATTATACTGTTTATACTGATTCATAAATCAAATGCATTTTACTGACTGAGGTGGAGCTAGGACTATATATACAGTTAGGCAGCATCACTGCTGGGTGTGGTCGGGTGTGGCCTGTTGCATCTGTAACCACAGCCAACAGTGACATCGATGTCCTGGAGTTTACCTGTACATCATTGCAGCAAGGTGAGAAATTAAACCACTGGAGGTCAGCAAAAACAAGATTTACAGTTGGCTACTTCACTAAATGTACTTTTTAGACCACCTGAGAAGATGATGATAGAAGAAGAGGATGGAGAAGAGGAAACAGAAGAGATGAAAGAAGGGATGAGAAACAAGAGGAGAAATGTACTCACAGCAGGCAGGTAGAAAGACAGTAGGAGACAGACAGATGACATGGGATAAAAAAGAAGGGAGAGGAGCAAGAAAAGAGGGAAGAGGAGAGAGGAGGAGCATGGTGCAGAGGGAGTCACTGCTGTTTTTTCTATTATAATTGCTCTGTGGTAAAACTAATTCATTTTGTCACCCAGTGCTCCTGTGATATACTGAATCCCTGCTAAGCCACTGAAATGAAGTGAACCAAATTTAAAAAGTTGTAGTACTTTGTTCAAATGTTTTTAACCCGCCCACTCAGGTGATCATCCACATATCTGCACAAAAGCCGGATGTCAAAGTCGGCTCAGCGGAACTGTTGTGAAGCTGAGGAATTGATATTTATGGATTTTTAAAATGGTTACTTGTCTTAAATTTGAACTGAAGTGAACCAATTAGAGTAAAGAGGAGGGATAAACTGAAAGACACAAAAATATGAGAATAAAGAGGAGGTCAAGGATGTAGTCGGAACAAGGAGGAAAAAAGTTTTAAAAAAAGGAGGATGAGGAGAAAGGAAAAGGGTGGATGGTAGAGTGGTATATGGAAGGGAGAGGAGATATAGTGAATTCAGAAGGGAGGATAGATTTAGAGACATGAGGATGGGAGAGAAGAGAGAGGAGAGAGAGATCCATAAATTGTGGAAGGGATGACGAGGTGCAGAGAGGCGCTGGAAATATACGAGGGGAAGACTGGCTGAGAGGACAGCAGGATGAACGAGAGAGAAAGAGGGGGAGAGAGATAGAGGGAGGATGCTATTGAAGAGCTATAAGCTGCATTACTGTAGATTTGAGATATTGTATATTGAGCCTGTTTGCACCAATTATTCTTACTGGGTCTAGTTTATGCTCTCTTACTGGAAATCTCTGAAAAACTGACAAATGAAAACTTCAGACCCAACTACAAACCGTTTCCTAAATGGCAGCGAGGAAGCATTACCTTCAAGGTGAAGTGTTGCTAACTGGTGTTTTACTCCTCTTGGCCTCACATGAAGCATCACACACTGAACCTACATGACTGATAAATATGTGCAGTTTACTTTACCACCTCAACCTCCTTTCTGGAGCCACCATTGTGTGGCTTTAGATTAAACCTCAAAACATCCCAAATCAATCTCACCACAAGGTCCATTTAGTAGCTGTTCTGGAGCTTTTGCTCATATCACATGATCTTCCTCAGGAGATGGAGTTTGCCCAGTGGAATTTTAAATTACATTTTTTTGGCTCTGGAAAATCTACAGTTTCATGGCAGCTGGGTAAACGCAGTGTACCGAGGAAGATCATGTGATATGACAGAACCTTATGTAGGTTAGTGCAATTCAAAGTGCTTTACAGATGACTGACAAGCAAACTACTACACGGACGTTATGCGTAGGTTGTTCTCAGCAGCCATTTCCAAGAAAGAACTTTGAATCTCAGCATTCACAATTTTGCATTTATTGTTGTTGTTTTTTTTGGGAATTCACGGCTGACTTTTATTCATATGACTACGCTTCATGTCTTCAGTGATTAAGCTACAAGTTATTGCAATTAATTGTGAAACATAAAATATGTGGTTGCCAATGGAAAACCAGATGCTTTTTCTCCACTTCTTTAAACCTAGTTTCTGTGGAGCTCTGTGATTCTCAGAGGCTCTGATTATACGCCTCGTGTTTACATAGAAACCTCTGATCAGTCGTATGCCGCCTGGCATGTGTGGCGCTATTATGACTTGTGTATTGCGAAATTTCAAAGAGCAATTTTGATCAAAGCGATGTCATACAATGTAGGAATTCTTACACTTCTGTGAAACTCTAGGATAATTTAATGTCATGCGTGCTGAAATGATCAAAGAGTCTTTATTTTTGTGTCATATGAAAGAACTTGCTCAATGGCATTTTGGCAAGAGGCAGAAATACAGTCAGCCTGGTGGTTAATTAAACACATTGAATATCTGAGAAACTGAAAGCACCCTTCATTGAGAATGACTAGAAGTGGCAAGGCCATGCAAGTCAAGTGTGATTTATTATTAGTTGTGTCATTGTGTTTGTCATTAGGTGTTTTACAGCAGGATATATTCTGCTTATTCTGCCTTTCTCCCTTTCGTCAGTGTTTTTGAGGGGGCAGCCATCTTGTTAATGGTCAAAACCGATCAGGGGTTCTGTGTTTACATTCAGTGTAAGCTTTCACAATGTGACCAATCGATCGAACTTAAAATTATGAGAAAGGGTGATTAAAACATGTAGTGTGAGTTAAATGAATAGTTCAGCGTTTTTGTAAAATACGCTTATTTGCTCTCTTACAAAGAGTAAAATGAAAAGATCAATACTACTGCCTTATCTGTCCAATAAATATGAATCTGGAATCAGGAGATTATTAGCTTAATTTATTTAAAGGCATGGAGAAACAGGTGGCCTGGTTTGTCCAAAGGACAAAAAACCTGTACCTGGAATCTTGTTGTAACCGTAAGGTTTCCAGACAACCAGCAGAGATTCCAGGAAATCATGGCTCCTGGCCAAGAAATAGTCTTGCACATAACCCGCGTAAAACTACTACTTGTTGTTTTACACTGCAGTTTTTGTACAGATTAAATAAAACAAGAAATAGCATGTGAATTCATAAATTTTAGAGGCGCTGGCATCTTTTGTTATCTTTGTACAGAGTCAGGCTAGCTGTTTCCCTCTTTTTCCAGTCTTTATGCTAAGCTAAGCTAAGCTAAGCTAAGCGTCTCCTTCTCCAGCTGCATATTAAACGGACACGAGACATGAGAGTACTATCAATCTTCTCATCTCACTTTCGCAAGATAAATAATGCTGCTCTGTTTGCTTGGTTAATGTTGTAGAGATGTAGAGAAAATGTTATGAATACAGTGTGCTGGGTGGGAGGGTTTGGAAGACGTGAAAAGTACCTTATCCTACTTTTCTGAAAGGGATCCATGGAAATTTTAGTCAGTTACCATTTCTGGCCCGACTGCAAAACATACAGAGTGGGGTTTCAGTGCTACTAATACTACTGCTACTATTATTACTCATAATGGTAATGCACGTTGTTATGGATTTGTTGTGGTGCCTGTAGGTCAGTTCACATCTCTGTGGAGGTCAGACACACACAGCTCAGATACAGTAGTAGCCCTGGAGCTGATAAGGATTCAGTGATTCAGTGTCTTGCTCATAGTCAGCAGGGTGGACGCCTGCTGACATGGGGGTTTAAATATCATCCAGTTGAAGGTTGGTGTACTCCGCATGACAACCTCCAAGAGTGTGTTTGTGTGTGTGTGTGTGAGCTCTGCCTTCGATTAACTAATACACACAAATGTAAAAAGTTTTTATTTAGGTACGGACGTGATTTGATTTCAACCATGTCTCTTCTGGGACAACACACTTTCTACCCTTCAGTATTAACACGTACTTCCAGAGACATTCATTTAGTGGTCTACAGCTAGAAAGTTTAGTGTTTCTTCTCCCTGAGAGTAGACACCAGTGTCCCCTGCAGCATTACTCATCCTGCCGGTCACAGCGTCTGGATTGCAGCTATTAACTGTCCTTGTGTAAGACATTCTGGTCGCGGGCCTCTTTCTGGCGTGTCGTCACTTGACAAAAGAGGCAATATGCTTTAATCAGACTGGATCCCAGAGTGAGACTACATTTTTCTTCTGCGTCCTGGGTAGGAAAAGTTGAAGAAACCTTGGCAACAGAGCAATACCAAAGTCTTTTATCTTGCTGCTGGCTTTTCGAAGTTACATTTGTTCAGATGGAACATAAACACATTTAAACCCCTCTGTCTAAAGAAGCAATAGACTTTCACAGTGAATGCCAAGTACAATGGAGATTGTGCTGTCACAGTGCTGTATAAGCTTTACATATTTTGTGAGAGAGAAAAGAATTTATAGTTAAACCTTAAAAGTACAAAATCTCACTAAGCAGCAAGCTTATTTTTTGGTATTTAAATTACATAATTTTACAACCCAGGCAAAAAAAAAATGGGGGGTTCCAAGAAACTCCATGTGTTAAAAGAGGAAGTAGCTTGAAGACATTTACTGGGATGACATGATTGTCTTTATAAATGTTACATCATAGCATTCTATCAATAGGGATATGGTTAAATAGGGTTACAGCAGAAATAGAAAGTGTGTGTGTGTGTGTGTGTGTGTGTGCATCTACATCACTTCATGAATTTGTAAATTTGTGTGTGCAAATGGAAAGAGGTCTTCTGGGGTTAAACAGGGCTGTTGCATCACACAACACACTAATTTATCAATTATAATAATTGATGCAATGTTTGCAGACCGTGTGTGTGTGTGTTTGTGGGTTGGTGTGGATAGTGTTGGTGAGAGTGCAGGGGTGGGGCGTTCAGGGGGAATTCTGCCCCCGTCAAACGGAGACACACATCACTAGTGATGGGTGCAGGGCCAGTCCTGTGCCTGTAAGGAACACATCACAGCTCAGCTAATCTGGACTCAACAGAGCATACACACAGACACACACACACAGGGTGCTTATATTAGAAGATATATCAAAGGATATTACTCACTCACATTCATTGTCTTTTTTGCAATTATAGTATTTTAATAAGAAATCATTAAATGTTTAGAAGTAAACAAGTTTATATTGTACATGTACATGGGACTGTGCATGTATATGTGAGACTGTCCTTACCAGAAAAACAGCAGTATTTGGTCTTTTCATTGAACAGTTTACAACAACCCATTTTGCTTTCCTAAAAAGAAAGGTCTTATAATATTGTCCTCTCCAGACAAAACCAACCAAAATCAACCAGTCATTTTCAGCCCTGTTAGTTGTGTGGCTTTATGGATCACAACGTCGATATGTCTATCGTTCGGTTGGTCAGTCACTTTGGTCCAGACTGAAATATTTGTAGGATGAATTCTTCTGACTTTGGTGATCATCTGACTTTTCCTCTAGTGCCACCATGAGCTTGGCATGCGGTTT
Source organism: Oplegnathus fasciatus (assembly GCA_003416845.1). NCBI lineage: Eukaryota > Metazoa > Chordata > Actinopteri > Centrarchiformes > Oplegnathidae > Oplegnathus > Oplegnathus fasciatus. The sequence continues at coordinate 341,613 of NTHP01000166.1, forward strand.
TGAGTGTGTCAACAACTACGGGATGGACTACCATGAAATCTGGTACATTCATGTTCCCTCAGGATGAATTGTAATAACTTAAGTGTTCTCTTGACTTTTCATCTAGCGCCATCGGGTCAAAATTTCAATTTGTCCAACACTTTGGTTTATGACCAAATACCTGCAAAACTAATGGCAGTCCCATCAGCTGCAGCTGTACTTTGTGTTATGTGCCAGTTAGCAAACATTAGCATGCTAACACGCTGAACATGGTGAACATGGTAAATATTATACTTCATTAACATCCACATGTTTGGATTGTCACTGTGAGCATGTTAGCATGCTGATGTTATCATCTAGCTTAAAGCACCACTGTGCCTAAGTACAGCCTCACAGAGCTGCTAGCATGACTGTAGACTATTTCGTAGACTAGTCTTGTTTAAACCTCTTAAAATGAGCTACTATGACCCACTGTGTTTGTGTTCAGTTGACAAGCAGGAATCAACTTGATGTGCTTATAATGGACATGATGGCAATTCCTGATTGACTAATTGCCACTCCAAAGACACAGATATCTAGTCCTTTCTCCTACAAATATTTAATCTTGGCTTCTCAACCATGACCATGGTCTCTCCCTAAACAGTTTGTGTCTTTGTCCTATTGATGGGGGCACCAGTTCAACAAAACATTCAAATGGTTCATTTTGGAATCCATTGACAACCAACCTATTTTTTTTGCATCATATTATATTGAATTATTCAATCTAACTTAACTGAACAAAATGAGCCAACAACCCAAATCCAACCCAATCCAGTCAGATCAGAATTTCTTGAATAGATACCTCAGAGAAAAAACTCCTTCATGATTTCATAGGCATCAATTATGTAATGTTATGTAAATGTCAGTATTTTTTAATAGCCTTTTATTGTACTGTATAAGTACAGTAAATATTCAGTATTCCAAAAGTAATCCAAACACTGCTAAAGCACCAAAGTGTAAGTTTAATAACGTAAAAATATATAGTATAGAATCCCTGTAAATCTTTTTCTTGTCCCCTTCCTTTTCTTATCTTCTTGCCCCTCACCCCTCCTCCTCCTCACTGTGACTCTCCAGTTCACCCTTCAGCACATCTACCAGTGTGCGTAGCCTATCCTTAGTTGACTTAACATGGTCTGACAGGCCAATCCCTATGGATTCTGATCAAATAGAGCAATAGTGTACACAGCAGCAACAGTGCAGCCCCAGCCTGCTAAAACAGCAGCCATAATATGGCAAAGATCAGCATCCTGCAAAACTGATTCGACACGTTTATCTGCTGATTCTACTTTGTTACCCACAGATTTTTTTAAAAAAGTGGTTAGGCTGGTATTTAGCTCATGACATGTGTGTGTTACAGGTAACACACCAGCACACTGCAGAGCTTGTACCTTTCACATTTTACCAGTATGGTAAATACTGTAAACTGTACTTGACATTACTGCCAAAGCATGTAATAAATGTTTAGATTCATGGCATTTCCCACCTTTCAAGCAGCTATTATAACCAACTTGCAAACACTTCAGATCAGCTATGCTACTGTGTTATGGTAATGCAGCTGTGAGTACATGGTGCAGTCAAGGATGCTCTGATGACTAAAGAATGTTGAGCTAAGTTTCCAGAAAATCAGTTCTAGTAGATGAACACTGAGCAAAACATAGACAGTGTGAAAACTATAATGTGTATTTAGCCATTTTTAATCAAAAAGGTTGCTGTTCAAAAACATTACAACTGGGTTTACAAGACTCATTATTTAAAACAGATAAACACAACACAGGAAGATGTGATATTTGTAATCAGGACTACAGCCCATGTAGTGCTTTACTGTAGATATTATAGAGAGTGCAGAGATGAGCATATACAGAACTTTATTTAAAGTATTAATTAAAAGACACTTTGAAGATTTTTTTTTTTTTTAGAAATGTACATTCACACATTCTACACCAGTTGCTGGTGTTAATGCACAATTTTCTACCTACTGCTATAAAATATCAAGAAGAAGAAGAAGAAGATGAAGAAGAAGAAGACAGTCTCATTGTTTGCCAACTACCAAAAAACATCAAGAAGAAGAAGGAGAGTGTCAAACTGAGATGTCAGAGTGTCCCTGAATGCACCAACAGGAAGAGTTTTCAGGTCAGTCCTTGCTAGTAACTGCACTGGCATGTAAAAGTAGTTAAATTTGAAGACAAAACTTTCACTTTTATGAATTATCTAGCTAAAGCAAGTTTTGGATGTTAACACCATAGGCTGCCTGGAAGGTAGGAAACTAATCACAAAGTTATGTCATGCTTTGTAAAATGTTTGGTTGTAAAATGAGCTAAAATGTGCAAAACCTCATGTTTAGAAAACCGGTAGCCTGTTTTGGAACAGTGGTGACCAATCGTGTGCCATGCAAGAACCAACAGGTTGGAAGTTTTTATTTACCCACTGATTTGTACTCTTTCAAGTAGAGAGGAAGAACTCATCAATGATACCACCTGCAGAATGCTGTCCATGGCACATGGTTTGCCTCCCCCGTTTTAGTTTCTGAGCTGCTTGATGTGTTTCAGGACAGTATACTGTACAATAGATCAAAGGACAAAGTCACTGTTTTGCAATTCACAAGTAAGACTTAAGCCTAGGCTATTAAGGCCTGAGTCAAGGCCTCAAGAGAGGTAAGTCACAAGTCAAGACTACAAGTCCCTAGTCTAATCTCAGTCCAAAACTCTGTTTCAAGTCCTAAACAAGTCATTTTTGTCTATCTGCTGGTCTGCACAGTCAAATGCACCTTTCCCTGTAGCCCTGATCCAGGACTGTATACTACATATCATGGTCCTGCACTGATATCTGCCGGAAGTCGGTCAAATTCAGTCATAGATCCACTCATTACAACCAGTGTACGTATCTGGATCAGGGCCATTCTCCCTCTTACTCGCGCAGCGTGATTGGCTGCTGTCGGAATGATTCAAAGTATATCTGTTGTCAGGAAAATGAAGAGTTGATGCACTACACACTTTTTAAAACATTTCGTGACATCAAATCATTCCAAGTAAAAAGACTTAAGTAAAAGTGAAACCACAAGTCATTGGTGTTCAGCTCAAAATCAAGTGTCAAAAGCAAGTCCTTTTTGATTTTGTTAAGTTGAGTCTAAAGTAAGCAGATTTGTGACTCGACACATCAACATCTCTGATGCAGATATTTTGAAGCGAGACCGTAACTTTTGAAAGAGAGGAAAAGTTGAATATCATAAGTGATAATTCACACCCTTTCTCAAAGGATTTGCTGCTACAGCACTGGATTCTGTGTAGAACTGAAGATCATCACCTGGGCTGAACACGACTCGGTTTGCTGTGGATTCATTATACAAGGTTGTACTTCTTGTCAGACTTCTTAGCTGTTTCAGTGAGAGGTGCCAAGGCATGGCTTTGATCAGAGACAGCTACAACTAAATTTAAATCAACCGGGATTATACATGTCACAGCCAGTTTAAATGGCTTCAAATCAACAGAGGGGCAATTAAAGCCAACAGGCACGACACTGTCACAGCCAGTTAGGTGCCAATGTTAGTACATTTACTTATTCAGAAATCAAGCTCATTTGACGTAAGAGCCCGAAGAGTCTGTATGTCGAGCCGCAAACTCTCTGAATGTTGTTGCACATAATCATTTATAGCTTTGATATACCTTTGATATTTTTTCTAGTAGTGTAAGAGGACATCTCCCAGGTTCAACTATTAGGATTTGATTCAGAAATGATGTTCTATTTTCTAATGTGGTTAGTCCACTTCAACAGATGATATTTTTCTAAAGGAAGAGGAGGGACACTTAGAAAATTCTTACAAATACCCTGCTGACTGTATTTCTCCATGAAGACATTCAGAACTGTACTGTGGATATGTGTGTGGGTGGGTGTGTGTGTGTGTGTAGGCTTTAAAACGACAGGTTAACCTGTTTGTCCTCTGGGGACTCTTCCTTTTCAGTCCCCTCAGTGCAACAGAAAATAGAAATGGTGCGTGTGTGTGTGTATGTGTAGAAGTAAGAAACAATGGAGGCTTCTTCTATCCCAGAGTGTCCTGCTCTCTAGCCTTCATTCCTTCCCTGCCTCGCTCTCTCCTTCTCTCTCTCTCTCCATTTATCTCTGTCAGCCTCTCTACATAGCAGCCACGGCTTTATTAATGGAGAGGAGAGATACAACATAGTTTCTAGTTTCATTGAACCAGAGTGCGAGCTATCAGGGGGATTTATGAGCGCTACGGTTTACATGGTGTAAAAAAATATGAATAGATTCATTTGATGGTACTGAAAATGGCCTTTTTTAGTCATCATGGCTGAATTTAAATATAGGCTATAGGCTGCGGCAAGTTGTAGTCGGACAAAAAGACAATTTGGGAAACAAGTTTATCTGCGTAGCTACATTGTGTTGACTGCAGCTGGAACATTATAATGCTGAGCTGCACCTCCTCCCCGGCCAGAGAGTCCACACTGGCACTGACTCTGGTGACACAGTCTGAATAAAGCTAGAAGACTTTTGCTCAAAGTGTCTTCTTTTCTTGTCAGAAGGTGCTTTCTGTTTTCTGGTTGCCAGTTTATGATTTTTAGGGATAATGTGTCTCAGATCGGTGGGTTACTGAACTGAATCTGTGACCATGAAATATGTAATTATAGGGTCTTTTAAACAATAAAGAGAGTGAGGCCGGATCCATACAAACACCACAGGCTGACTATAATACTGAAGTTAAACTCTCAGTTAGTGTAATTACAGTAATATGTGTGTATTCATTTTACGGGCAATTGTGGGAAGTGTCCAGCACCTGCAGGAGAGGTGGGACTATGCTGTGATCCTTCTAATGGCCCCTGCATGCCTTTAGTACCAGTTGATGTGCTCTAGACACAGAGCCTGGCACATGCCTCGTGACACTGTGCTAGCCGCTCTTATTGCACTATAGGAATGTGTCATGCGCAAAGGTATGATGGCTCTTTTACATGTTTTTGATTGGTTTTGGTTCACAGTGAAGTTCCACAATGTGGAGGAAGTATAAATATCAGGCTGTGGCTACACAGTCAATATTTGTTAGTAGAATAAATTAACTGTAGGTCAGTCTTGTTGTTGAGTGGTTGGCACCATCACCTCACAGTAAGAAGTTCCTCCACCAGCTTTATGTGAAGTTTGTGTCTATATGGGTTTCCTCTGAGTGCTTCAGTTTGTTCCCAGAGTCTAAAGACAAACACATTTTGTGAATTGGAGGTTCTAAATTACCCAAAGGTGTCAATATGTGAAGCCATGTGATAGACTGGCAACCTGTCAGGTCGCCTCGACCAATACGTGCTGGGATAGGCTCCAGTTCCCTCCCGACCCTGTACAGGATAGGCAGGAGTAGGTAGCTAATGGACGGATGGAGGTTGTTCCAGACGCATTTTTATTTTGTATTAAATAGTTTCCATGGTTTCCATCACATTGTTCGATATTTCTATGTAATTTTTAAAATGAAAGGACATTTTGTGAAAGTGATTAGTTTCAAGTAAGATTTTCCTTTTGGCAGAAATAATAAAAATGAATGTCTGGGCGCTCTGTTGCTGCTCCACTCCGGCTTCTCACAAGTTAACAGAAAAAGGTCACTTTGAAAAACAACATTCAAAAGTATGCAAGTAAACAAACCAGTGTAAAACAAGAGTAGCAGTTCTCTTAAGGAAGAATGAGGCACCTCACTTGGATTATTCATTAAATATACTTTAACAGTTTCTGTTCAGGAGAATAAGGATGTTGGGTTTTCTCAGGGAGAATTTACAGGATAAGGAAGAAGAAACGTAAAACAGTGTTTAAACTGAAGCTGGTGGAGCTTCAAATGTGTCATCATTACAACTGGCTAGACATGTAGGGAAAAGCTTTATTATATGTAGGCAAATTAGAAATGCCTTAGGTTCTGATCAGCAAGTCATTTAAGATGTGTTCTCACAGCCCATTATCTGTAGGAAGTATGTTCATATTGGATCTTTCCACAAAGCAGGAAGTAATGAGCTCTTTATGTAGTGATGGTGGATGGGCATTTTGTGTCTGACTTTCATGCAGTAAGATAGAGTTTGCATCCTGTCACTGACATGCAATTTATGTACTGTAACCATGATCTTTCCCTAACTTTAACCATAATTGCCATGCACAGGTATTGTAGAAAGCGAGATTTTTAAAAATCACTGGAGGTAAGTATAAAACAAGACTAAAGCCCATGGCACACCAATCAAACATTCTCTAACAAACACAGATGTTTGTTTGGTGTGCCATGGCTGCCTGTCCCAGTTTGGAATTGTTTGTAGATGTTTGGTCAGATTCAACATGTTCAATCTGTGTTTGTCTGTGTTTGATGAAGTTTGGTTGATGATGAAGTTTGATGAAGTCTTGCTTGTTTTAAGACATCTTGCCACTTTTAAACACAATAGTACAAGGAGTCTCTCCAAATTACAGTAGATATCTTCTTCACTCTCCATTTTGAGCTCATTTTTAAGGTCAACTGTTTGACCTGTTAACTTTGGTCAGCTGTTTTGCTTGGATTTGTTTGATCAGTGTGCCATGGCACATTCTGACAGGCTGGCTACATTGAACACGTAACGTATGCGGAGCGTACACGGAGCGGATGCTGCAGCACCACGCTTGAATTATAATGAATGAGACACCAGACGTGAGAGCAACGCGTAAGTGGTGCCTCTGCGCCACAGAGACCCGCTTTGCAAACGTAAAAATAGGCCGGTCTTCTATTTATATTTTTTACGCGAGGTGTGTGCGGCCCTTTTACACAGATATGGGTCATAAAGTGTCTGTATTTTTTTTAAAATTAAACAACCAGTATACAGGAAATGGCTCTAGCTTATTGGCAGTTTGGTTTTGAGAGTCTGGGGTCTTGATCACCCTGTCGACATTTATTTTGCCAGTACCAGCTGGCATTATCCCTTACATAGCCTACTGTAGTCTGTAGATGCTAACTTACCCATATTACATAAACTCTGTGAAAAAGTTTCAGTAAAAAGATACATTCTGCGGAAACATCCGCTCCACTTAAAGTCTACAGCCATGCTACCAGCTCCGCGAGGCTGTACTTGGAAACGGCAGTGCTTTGAACTAAAGGCTAATGTCAGCATGCTAACATGCTCACAATGACGATGCTAATATGCTATTGCTATTTCCAGCAGTTAAAATGTTCACCATCCTAGTTTAGCCAGTTAGCTGGCTAACATTTGCTAATATGCACTAAACACAAAGTACAAAGTGCAGCTGAGTCATCCACATTAACATTCCTGTCTGGCAATAGAACTGGTCCTCAGTACCCATCACTAACCATAATGGTCTCTTGGGATTGGAAAATACTATGATGGAAACTGTTTATTCAGTAATCACATTTTCTTTGCTTACTCTTCATTTACCCCATTTTGTCTACTCACCGGAACTTATTTTGATCAGCAAAATTTGTTGCACATTAAAACAAAAGCAGGGGAAGGAAAGAGGGGGGGAAACACACACAGAGAGAGAGAGAGAGAGAGAGAGAGAGAGAGAGAGAGAGAGAATATCTGGCAACTGAGCCCAAACCTGTTTATGTAAACATTAATCTTGGCTAAACTGCTGATAGATTGGCTTTACAAACACACACACACAGAAGCGAGGTAATAGCTTCAATCCCACCTCTCTCAATAGATATACTCCCATGAATACGACACACAGAGAGAAGCGAGGCTGCTTGTAATTAAGTTCTACATGTGCAAATCCAGTTGTGAAGCATTGCTTATGAGATCGGCTGTATAATCGCGTCGCCCCAACAGGGAGAGACCGCTTACTTAGCATTTAAATAGGTTCCTTCCCCCTGCAACTGCGTGTGTGTGTGCGCAACACAAATATTGTACTACACTGTATTTCATTGTGTGTGTCTCCCTGTGTGAAAGAGGAAAGAGTGTACATATGTGTATGTGTTTTTGCATGATGAACGCTGCCATGTAGGTATGTGTGTGTGTGTGTGTGTGCGCATCATAATGTATCACACCCACACAGGAACGCACTAAAATGAGAATGTGTGATAAAGGCATTCACTCATTGCAGTGTGTGTGTGTGTGTGTGTGTGTGTGTTTGTGTGTGTGTGTGTGTGTGTGTGTGCGCAATAAATCTTGCCTGCACATTATTTCGTAGGAGTCCCAGTGGAACATTGTAGTGTCAATAGAGCAGGTTTTCAAAAGGATGCAGAGGGAATATCAGGGAAAATTAACCGTGTGTGTGTGAGGGTGTGTGTGTTTGCTCTGCTGACATGAAGACCATAGAAAAATCAGGAAATTTAGCTTTTTAAGGTCAAGAGTTTGTGTTAAATTCGAGGTATAGGGAATTAATTCATGTTTATTAAGTATTTGTAGAAGCAAAGTGAAACATCATGTTGTTTGTTTTGGTGTGTGTGTATGCGAGTGTGGTCCCCTCTGGGGATATTGCTAAGGCGGTCGACTTCACGGAGGCATTGTTATTGAAATGAAACATAATGTCAGCTTGTGTCCTGAAGCTCATCTAGTCTTCTCATGCTCAGGGATTTGGCCTTGTGAAACGCAACAGTTGTTCTATTTTCTTCTCTCCCTGCTTATTTCACTGAGTCTGCAGTGCAAAATGAGTTGGCACTGTTCCCTTCTGAAGAGGGGGGGATCTTAAGAAATGGATTACCTAATGGGTTTTACACTGTTGCACAGTCTTTACTCTTGTCAAAAAGTGAAAATGGTCCTATTTGACATTTTCAAGCTTGTTTGAACAGGACAAGTAAGAACAGTCAGAGTGTCGCACAGCGGGATGACTTGAGTGGAAGGACCGGTCACAGCTCTGACTCCATCTGGCGTCAAGAAACAGCCGAGTGCGGCTCTTCAAGAGTGAGAGTCACACTTGAAAAGAAATTATTATTAACAGTATTTATGCATTATTAAAAAGTCTGAAAATCAGTGTTTCACAGACTCAAAGTGATGATATGAAATTGCATGAGGAGTAAAAATATCTCTAAGTAGATGAAGAAGCAGACTGTGTGCGTTTGCATTAATAAGAAAGGGCCCACGTACTACCAGGGGTGGGACAGGCATACTGGTGGATTGCGGGGCAGAACTCTCTTTAGGGGCCCCCTCTAAAAAATATGATATTAACTCAATAAAGGTATAGTATGTCCACATCTGTCTTGGTACAGATGGAACAAAAGCAGTCACACCATTTGAAGAAATATACATGTGCGGAATCTGGCAAAAATCAACACAGTCACATTTGTACACTTAAGGAATGAAATGCGACCCAGATTAAGTTTTCTATCAACATAATGAGGAAATGTTTTTAATTAACACGCTTGACAAGTCGTTAAATGTTGAATGAATGATACTGAATGTATCAGTAAAGTTCACAAACAACATATTTCATTTGTTTGCCTTCAGTATCTTGCAATTTAATATCTGCTCGTAGCAGCTGAGGCGTGACATGTGTGGATATGTGTACGCCCCCCCAGCACTTACTTATGGTTAGGAAAAGATCATGGTCTTTGTTTAATGCAGAAACACCAGACACAACGTGCCAACCAAAGTGCTTTTATTGTCTAAACTTAACTAAACAATGTTATCATCACTGCTGCCTGAAACACATCATCACATCATTATAATGTCGCACCGTGATCATCTACATCATCGTGGAAGAAACAACATTGTCTGTCTGTGCATGTGACAGCCGTGGGTGTTATTGCTGCAGGTTAAGATGTCTTCACGGGGAAAGTTTACAGTGAAATTTAAATTAACTCTTCTGGGTGTGGACTGATATTGACTGACATTTTTACACTCAGATGATGATGATGATGATTTTCTGTGCCTTTTGGGCGTATTTGTCATGCCATGGCCATGTGTACACTCGCAGCAACACAACAGTGCTTAATAGGAAACGTCACCAACTTAAAGGTAAATGTCATCTCTGCTGATAGAAACACCATGTGGATGAAAATACCATTCTTTCGCTTGGGCTCATTCAACTTTTGCTAATGGCTCTAAAGCGTTAATTATGGATAGTTTTCAGAAAACTGAAAAAATCAGTTTGGCCTGCCTAAATAAACAGCTGGATAACATCAACAGTGCCCAAATTTCGGATAATGGACACAATCTCTCACTAAATAATAGTCATGTCAGCCTCAACCCACATTATATTATTATATCAATCCTTCCATAGTATACAGTATGTCATGATGAATGGCCATATAAGCAGAAATAAGCTAATTCAATGGCCTGTAGGTCAGGCGCTGGATGGCAGGATTTGTCCAAGAAAAGCTGCTTGTTGATTAATTGTCAGCTGTGACGTTTCTGTGTTTTTCTCTGCTTCAGCTTTCACTATTCGTTTCTCTGACAACCCAATTTATCCACAAGGAGCTTTCAAAATGTGCTATGGAAAGTTGACACAATCAGTTCAGTGGGTCATAAAAACACATAAATGGAAAATGGGAATTGAAATCTCCCATTCGAGTAAGTAAAACAAACACCTGAATACCAAAGGAGAATATAATATGATCATAATGACAACCTGCCAGTCCTTTTTATCCCCTTCCTTTATTCTAATATGACATAAGATGTCAATAAGTAATAGGGAGTGGGAGAGCAGCCATTTATTATTCATAAATGTCTCATGTTATCAGGGAAACATGCTGCGACGTTGATTTACGACTATTGAACATTGTACAAGGAGAGAGGAAGAGATGGAGGGAGCAGATGACAGAGGGATACAGAGAAAAGAGATGGAAGGAGATGTTGAAATCAGTGTGATAACAAGTGGCACTCATTATGGGACACCGTATCTGAATTTTTGGAAGACAATTTAAGATTTTTGTTCACCCTTTTTTTTTTTTCACAGGAGATACAGACATTTTGAAAGGCTGTAGAAGCACCTTAAACTAAAGTATTGCAATTTCAGTAGGAAGAACTGTAGTCATGTGACTTGGCGCCTTTTTAAGTCAACATGTCTGCTTATAGTGAAAATGTAACTAAACCTAAAGTTTTGTAGGTTTACAAGTTTCAAATAGATTTTATTTTAAAAATATTGCTTTTAAAGACTTATAATGTTGAAATGTCTGTATCTCTGAAGATATAAAAAGATTCTCAGCTGTGTTGCGATTACAGTTAGGAAATAGAAGATGATGTTGAAATACTGATTTAATTTTACTCTTAAATTATGAAGTGAACATTTTGCTGTAAACTGCAAATAATTGGTCAACATTATCTATCACTGAGAGGGTCCAGATAGCAATTATGCCTACAAATGGCTCATCAGATCCAGATGAGGGATCAAGAGCAAAGGAAAAAGATGAATAAAGATGAACTTCATGCAGTGATTGCATTCCACAGCAGCAGCATCACTAGAACCACCACAGCCTCCAATCATGATGCAGAGGATGGAGCACAGCAAAACAGGGTATATAGCTACCTGCATAGGATATGGGTAACATAGGATGATGTGCCTCAATGAATAAACCTCTATCATCTGTCAGTGTGAACATGCAAAGTGGGTCTTGAAATGGTCACATAAAGGTTGTTGCAAACACTTAATTTCACACATTTTTTCAAATCTATACCCTAAATCTGTAATGTAACGCAATGGATACAAACTGTAAAAGGAAAGCTAAAATTAATATTTCAAAGAAAAAATGACTCAAATGAAATATGAATTCGGGTCATTTGAGCCTTAATGTGTCAGAAAATGACAATGGAAATAACATTTTTATTAATAATATTAATAATATTTATGCCTATTTAAGGATTAATATCTTAATGATCGTACTTAGATTTTTTTAAATTCAAGATTTTATTCACATTTACAATATTTTAAAATCCTGGAAAAGAGATGGAGGGAGAACAGTGAGGGAAAGACGGAGTGAAACAGTAAAAGAGAGTGAAAAATTGAGAGGATCAGGATTACTACCTGTGTGTGTGCAGGTGATAAATCACATTGCCATTTAGACTCCTTCTCCTTTTTACTTCCTTTACCCATCTCTTATTTCATTGCTCTTTCCCCTCCAGAGTTCTCTTTCCTGACCCTAATCTTTGTCTCTTTTTTCCCCCTCTGTTCCTTTTTCTCTCAATACCATCCATCGCTTCCTTAGTTAGCTTCCCATTTTTCATTCCTACCCCCGCGTTCTCATTATTGCCAATGCGTGACCTTAGCTGACATCTAGTTTAAAAGTCCAACATATAGAGTTAGTACCTCAAGCTGGAGCACACACACACCAACCCACGCCCACATCCATTCACAAACACATCCACAAACCTTGTTTCATATTCTGGCGGGTTGCCCAGTTACTTGTGTCTGTGCGTGTGTGAAAGCAGGTGCACATTCGTTTGTGTGCTCACAACATAAATGTTTGCTTGAGTGTGCCTGCATATCTGTGAGTGTGCGTCTGTGTGTGTGTGTGTGTTAGGGTCAAAGGACAGCTTACACAACGCTGCCAATTAAAAGTGCATTTGGTATGGCATTGACCTCCAGCCTGTGTGTGTCACCTACAGAGCAGCCCACGCTTAAAGGTGCGATGTACAGGCTGCAGACACAGAATCATGAACTGGCTGATCCTTTTTTACTTGTTCATACTTTTCAGTGGGGTTGACAAAAATCCCAATTATTCAGCACAGAGCTGAGTATTTGTCTTGCTTTGAAAAATGTGAGTAACTTTTCTTTAAACTTCACTTTCTACGTTTTACAGCACTGCTGTATTACATAGAACATTAGTTAATTCCTGTCAAGAATTTTCAACATTTTACTTGATGGCGAGGGACAATACTCATTGGCTGGCAGGTGTTAAAGCTCCCATATGTGGAATTTGACCATTTTTGACTTTTGTGGCTCCCAGTGGTATCTTCAACAACAACAAAAAGGAAACTGGCAGACAGCAACGCACCATGAAAAACCTCTGCTTGTGAGGTAGTCATGGTATGAGCATGATTATACATTTGGAGTGTCTTAAAATACAAAATAAAAGACTCACCAGAGGAAATGTCACTCCGCTCAGGACACCTTATCGCATTGTCACTTAGATAGCAGGAAAAAGCAAAACAGTGCAGTTTTCCTGAGTTAAGTATGAAGTTTGAAGATGTTGCCACAGCAAGATGATAGAGCGAGAGGATACAGTGGAAAAAATAGTTTCAGTGGTGCAAATGACAATAGAGAATAATGCCACTGACAAACTTGTGCTAAACAATGATACACAGTTGTGCAATGCTATTCTTGCTTTTAATATTTTGTTCACTCCACAGGGGTATATTTAAGAATGAACCATTATAAGCAAATGGATTATGTGTGCTTTACATTCATTAGATGGAGCCCTGCTCGCCTGCAGGATACACATCTCCTACTGTATGTTCTTTATGTTTTCAACTTTGTAATGATGAAAAGGAAAGCTCTGGAGCCCTTTCTCTCTGCAGGAGGTTACCATCATTCTCTTCAGACTGCTTCCTGGCTGATAATGACAGAGCAGAAAGTAGAGGCTGTCACCGCCTGATCCTCCCTCGAGAAGAGCAAGAAGGGAAGAGAAAATATAAAAAGCAACATGACTGAAAGGATAATTTGGGAAGATGTGTTTTTTCTTTTTTCTTAGCATGTGGAAAAATCATTTTTCATTGTCGGTGACTCGAAGACTTTTATTGTGCTTTTTTGAGGTCTTGTTTTTTTAGAAGTCTTGAGTGGATTTTTTTCAAGACGTTTCTGCTCTGTGTGGCGGTGTACTGTGGGTAGCGACAGGAGAGATAGGGTGGAGAGAGAAGAATGACAGGAGCAGGAGCAGGAGCAGGAGCAGGACAGGCCATTGGTTGTAAGTGCTAAAGAGGATCCTGCCTTCCCTGTTTGCTCACTGTGTCAGGGAGAAAATTACTAACATCCCTACTACAAGTCTTCATTTGCTAAACAGATGCTGCTCAATGCCAAATGGGTCATTACACCAACTAAACTGTGTGTGAGTCTGAGTGTGCTTGTGCATGCTGTGTGTGTGTGTGTTTCTGTGCTGACTTGATGTTTGTGTGTGTTGCTGTGTGGTGTTGTATGTGTCATTTTGCAGACTGTGTGTGGGTATGTATTATGAATTAGTATGTTGTATTGATGAGGACATATGGTGTTTCCATATGGGGGTGTCACGCTTTGTGAAGTCTCAATACTGCGACCGCTACTTGATACAGTTTCTTCTGCAAATGTCTCTTTCACACTCTTTTGTTGATTGTTGTTTTATTATTGTAATTGTTTGTTCTTGTTCATTTCTTATTTGTAGAATCAGGAGCTAACGGGGGTTTTTACTCTAGGTGCTTGTTTTAAATGAAAATGAAAGGACCCTTTTTGGGTCAACCAGTTGTAGCCCATGCTTGCAGCATCTGGGTTTAGTATTGACACATCAGTGTGTCAAAAGAAAAACATAAAACAAAGTCTTCAAAGGGATTTTCACTTAGCTAAATGATAATTATAGATAATTTACATTTACAGCTGGAATTATAATGCGATCTGGATGCGTTATCTGGATAAAAACACACACGTTTATGTCAGGTGTAAATGAAGGTGACTACATTCTTAAGAAAAAAAATCCGCCCAATAAGTTGAAAGGTCACTTAACTCCGCCTCTTCCTGCTAGGTCAAGATGCTCGGCAAAAGCTACAGGTTGTAGCAGTAGCTAGCAAGTCTTCCCTTGCAAAAAGTGATGAATGACAAGGCCAGGACATTTTTGGGCTGCCTACAGGCAAATCATCTTGCTTACTGTTAAATACACTCTTCAGGCCTTTTGGAAAACTTCGTGGACAAGGCCACATTTTAAAAACCAAAGATGATGCGACTGACTAGACTTAGCTCAACCCTGCCTCCTAGAAATTACATATATATACTGTATATATGCAGTAGGCCTACTACTAATTTGTTTTCACAATTACATTTTGTCGGGAAACGTAATCGCTGCCTGGCAACACTTTCTTGAGTGATGGAAGTGCTACATTTTTGTGCCACACACAAGTGGTAGCGAAGTTGGGGTCGATGTTGGGCGTGCAAAAAGTAGCACTTTGATGCTGGAGACCGGAGTTCACTTCCTGAGCCCTGCTTGTGTTTAGGTTAAGGCAACAAAAGCAGTTTGGATAAGGTTAGGAAGAGAATGCAGTTTCAGTTAAAGGGATAGTTCAGATTTTTTGAAGTGGGGTAGTATGAGGTACTTATCCATGGTCAGTGTCCTACCTACAGTAGATGGCGGTTGGCGCGCTCCCAGTTTGGAGAAGCAGCCCGGAGTACCGGCACGGAAACTAAGCAATGTACTGCTGTGAACGGGGGCAGCAGCAAAACGTATTTTAGCCACCTAAAAAGAAGCGATGGATTTGAGGGGGTGTGGCTGTCATTTCATTTTCGAGTTATTTGGAAAAAGTGGAAGCTGACTAATGCAGACTTATAGAAGCCAATTGTGTGTGTGTGTGTGTTTTTAAATATCACTTTCAATTGTAATCTTGCTTTAATCTAATTATTTTGGATACAAGGACATACCACCACTGATGATATGTCCTGTTCATTCTGCTGTCACAATCACACTTTTGCTCCTGGTTTCTGTGACCCTTACCCCGATCATGGAAACTAGCTTTTTCATTTGGGTGAAGTTAGCGGGCTATTTAAGTGTTAATAAAGTAAACACGTCCTGTCTAATGCTTTAGGTCACTTTTGCCTGTTTCAGTATTTTACCAAGACCACCATCTTTCCATAATCTTAACCAAGTGCTGTGAGTGCCGAAACATAACCATAAAAAAGTGTAATAATACTTTGGTATGAGCGGATATTGTAGGAAAAACAAGTAATTCAGGTGGTATTTCATTTCTCTCAAAACATTTAGCTGTTGCATATTTGTAGTACCCTAATGTGTTTCTAGGAGTCAAGGTTTCTCAGCTGCCTTCACTGCAGTAATACATGTATATGCATCTGTGTCTTTGTTCACATTCATCTTTGACTGCTACCAAATGTTGCTTTGATCAATCAGAGCAATGACTTGGCAGCCAGGGTCCACTTTAGACTGCAATAGGCTGTCTTTTTATTAAGCGCACAAAGAAACAACAACAAGAGAAACATCAGGAACGGAATGGAAACTGAAAAATGAAACTGAATGTGAGTGTGAGATGCTTTAAGTTTTGTTGTTCAAATAAAGGCTCAAGTCCCTCACATCAAATGGAACATCACACAATGTTGATGTCACTTCCAGAGAGCAGTCAGCTGGCCATGAATACACAAAATATGGCTGTTCCTGAAGTGTGAAAAGTGTGAGAACACATCTCCAGTCTTTATATTTTCTGCAGCTTTCTGTTTTAGTTAAGTAATGGAAAAATGCTGCATCGGTTAGCAAACACATGCACAGCTACATGGCATTGTTAACACAGCAATCAATGCAGTTACTTTAGGTTAGCACACAGTACACATTAGTCTGACTTACTTGAAAATAATACAGAATGCATTAAAATTGTGCCGATTGGATTTGTTACAAAAACGTGTTGTTTGTCTGCAGTTTCAACATAACCCATGTGTCCTCGATGTGTTTCGACAGCAAACACGCCGACATTTAAAACTGCCCACTTGTGGGGCAACCTGGTAGTCAAGGGGTTAAGGCTGCTGACTCATGTCCGGCTGGGGACCTTTGCTGCATGTCATACCCCATCTCTCACTCCCCTCATTTCCTGTCATCTCTCTACTGCCAACTATCATATAAAGGCATAAGATTGTCAGAAAAATGAAACTGCCCACTTGTGATCACATCATGAAAGATGTATTATGTATGAGTGTGAACAGGATATAATAGGATTATTTAGAAGAAAACAGTTGGGAAAAAAAATCTGAAAACTTATATGAAAAGCATATGGCAGGTTGTATATGAAATGAGTTCTTGATTGATGAGATCACTCCCATATGAAAGTAATTTCTTAATGCTATCCCACAAACACCTGTTGCCGGGATCATGTTAAATTAATTTGCCTGGCTTGTCAGGGTAGAAATGGCTTTACACTGTCAGAGGTTTCTGACGTTATTCATACCCGCAGGAAGAAAACAGACATTTTAATGAGAAATCGAATATGTTAGTTGGCTATCCCTAACCCTCATTAACTTTCATTATGTGCTGCCCTGAAGCAGGACAGATCTGGTACAGACCAGAAAAAAAGTCGCTTCTTTCAAAAGCTGCTCATAACAGAAATGGATTTTTAGCTGTTTTGAACTTGATTTGAACTCATGTCAGTGGCATGTATCATATACATTTCTCCATTTATATTTATTAATGGCATTAGATTTCCTCTTTTTTGTGCTTCATGATGATGCCGTTCATATCTGGACATTTGGCAGGGTGGAAGATCTCTGATCATTCTCCCCTGTTTTTAACTATTTAAGATATTGTAACTTGGAGCTGGAACATTCTGCTGTCCTACAACATTTCGTTCAAAGCTACAAGTCTGTTTACAAAGAAAAGGGGGAGATGAAGGAAAATCAGAAAGCATTAATGAAACTCCTTTTTAATGGCCAATTTAAAAATAGCCGTTTAGCAAAGTTAAGGTGCGTTTTGTGCTATATGTAGAATTTGGTTGAGCTTGTATCTTTAAGTGCGATAAGGATGTGATCTATTCATTCACAACTCTTTTTTTTGGGGGGCGGATTGTGTTCACTAACACTACCAGCAACTGCACACTATTAATGTGATTGGTTGGTTTGGTTCCTGTTCCTGTTGATTTGAGGTAAAGATGACCTTGATTACTGGCCTGTGTGGGTGTGGGGAAGATTTGTGCCAGTATAATCCGTACTGAACACAAGCACATGCAGTGCATACAGCACACACACATACATAAACACACAAACACACACACACACACACAGATATCTCTTTTCAAGTACAAGCGCCTGAACACTCAGCTTAAACCCCAATCAATAAAAATAAACCACTTTATAAACCAAGCATAGTATACATAGAGTACATTCATACACACACACACACACACACACAAAGAAAATAAAATGTACTAACACAGTCACATTCAAAGTATATACACACATACAGTATGTATAGGGACACCTGCAGATATGTAAAGATTATAAACACACCTACACAAATGCATATACAGGGTAAAGATGCACACACACACACACACACACACAGGCCTGCACAGAGACCACTGTGATCTTAGAGGCTCCGTGCTGAATGTGATGTGTGATGTTATTAGAAGTGGCTTAATGGTGCCATATTGTGTCCCTTCTCAGCCACACACACACACACACACACACACAGATACAGACACACTCACACTACTGTAAGACACAGACTCAAGACACAGACCATACACTTTCCCATGACCAAGGAGCACACTCATGCACACATGCAGCAGCACACACTGCAGGGATTCAACAATGTCTCTTTCTTTCTTTCTCTCTCTCTTTATTTATTTAGTTAACAAGAAAAATACATGTTCAAAAGCATCATTACTCTGTGATGTAAATGTGCTAAATTTAGCTCAATTTCTTCTTTTCCTATGCTGTCCCTGGGCAGGTTAATGCTAAAAAGTTTCATATATAAAACTTGTAAATATATGCAGTATAGGGTAATAGCCCTATTTGTTAAAGATACAGATACAACCTGGACAAGCTTTAAAAAGACACAGAATAAGAACACAGAGCACATAATGTGTGAATGTGCTGTACAGCAGTGATGTAAAGCACACATGCACAATCAAGCCTTAAAAAACACAGGACTTCTCATCACATGCAGGATACAAAGACAAAATAATACTGCATATTAAAAGTGGCATGCAGTTTAATTCTCTCAGACTAGCATGAAAAGGCTCATTCTGTACTAGGTACTGACTGGAGGGCTGAGTGACTGGCAAGGAGACTCAATGACTTGGTGACCGACAAGATCATGAGATGACTGACTTGGTGAATGTCTGAGTAGATGAGTAGGTGACTAGATGACTGACTGTGACAAGATGACTGACTGGGTAAAGAGAGAATTAACAAGGTGACTAGATGAGTTGCACTAAGTAGGTGACTCTCTGATTGGGTCAGGAGATGACTGAGAAGGTGACTTGCTGACTTGCTGAAATCACTTGGTAATGACTACTGGAGGTGGCTGTCTGAATAGGTGAGGAGATGTTGACAGTTTCGGCGACTTGATGACTGACTAGGCCACAAGGTGACTGGCTAGGTGGCGGTGCGACTATCGTCTGGAGACCTGTAGGTCCTAAACTGACTGATTAGGTAATGCGATGACTGAGATAGTTAGGAGATGACTCACTAGGTGACATGATAAGTGACCAGAAGACTTGGTGATTGACTAGGTGGCGAGATTACTGAGTAGGTGACTTAATGACGGACATGCTGACTTGATTACTGACAAGATGAGTGGGTGGTTGAATATGTGACTTCTTTACTGACTTGCTGAAGAGAGGACTAACAAGATGACTTGCAGGTTGACTGTTGACTTGTTGACAGGATGAATGACTAGGTGAAGAAAGGACAAATTAAGTGACTTGATGACAGTTTCGGTGGCTTGATGAAAGACAAGAAGACTGAATGATGGACTCAGCGATTGACAAGGTAAGTGGCTGACTAAGGTACCTGATGGCGTTAAAAGGCTTGGTGACCGTGGCTCATTAATTGGCTGGCTGGGTGACATTGTGATTGGCTTGCTGCCAGGCCAATCAGGTGGCTACCTGGCTGGCTATGTGGGTGACTGACAGAGTAGATGACTGACTTGATGATGATGAGAAATTCTAATGACAAAAAAGAAAATGGTGTTAGGAAGGAAATAATGAAATCTGCTGATTGAAATTAACTAAAAAATCTTTGCTGACTGGATGGTTGTGTGTATGTGAGTGTGTGTGGGGGTCCATTCTGGTCTATGGTGAGGTAATTGTAAACTCTAGTCTGTAATCCAGGCTGACTAGCAATCAAGTAATTGAGGTTGAACTGAATGCTGAGCAGTAGGCATCGATTTGCCCCCGTTTTTCCTCTGGCGTTGGTGTAAATGTGTCCCATTCACGCCTCTCTGCCCTTGTATGTCTTTCTCTTATTCTCCGCTTTATTTCTCTCTCTCCGTCTCGCATTGCCTCCCATACTCACTCATCCCTTTTCTCTTGTCTGTCCGCTGCCATACCTTCTCCCTCTGGCTCTTCCTCCCCCTCTCCCTAGCACCCCTCACAGAGCAGTGACCATTTTAAGGGAAAATCCATTTCTCTTTACCCAGATTATCACATCGCTCCTCTTAGTAATTGAACCGGGCTGCCTAGTCAATGGGATTGTATTGGAATACAATACCCCGCTGAATGGAGCAATGGTGGATCATGAATAGCCAGAGGTAGCACTAAAACTGTCTGGCTGTTGTACTGTGCTGTAAAAGACACATTACTCAGATTTTTAACAAGGCTGCAATAGAAAATAATTACTTTTCCACGAGAGGCTTCCCTGATCTCCTTGCCTTTTCAAGCTTTGACCCTCCTGAAAAACTGTCTAATGAATTGTGATTGTATCAGTTACTTCAGTCATGTGGCCCTGCTGTAGAAGGCTAACCAACAGGCACATTGATTTTACACGAATCTCCTCTTTAAGCATGGATCTGCTTTTTAACAACAGGCAAGCTGAAAGGCTTCTGTTCCAACAGAAGCTGCGGCCTCAACTGTAAAAGTCACCCATGACTTTTACAACTAAGTCATGGCCGTTTCTGTAAGTGGCTGGTTTACTAGACATCCTCTACAGCATTTCTCACACCTATTTCGCTAAATGCAGTATTTATCATAATATAAATCTCCTTCTCTTGTCTCTCTGCAGTGGCACCTCTTTGCAGCCAGGATATTTTTTACTTCTTTTTTATTACAGCCTTTTGTCCTTCTTGCAAGGGGGAGGCAAGGCTGTGTTGTGTGCATTGGTGACCTCTGTGCTTGAAAATGTCTCATTTTCAGAAGTCTGTGTCAGCAGGGGTGGTTTTTGCACCACAGAGACTGGGGAGGGAGTAGCTAAATAACATCTAGGGTAGACCCTGTACGTGTGTTTTTGTGAACAAAAGTGTGGGCATTTGCCTGCCTGTGTTTGCCACAGATGGTGTTTGTATATGTGTGTGTGTGTGTGTGTGTGTGTGTGTGTGTGTGTGTGT
>NTHP01000166.1:362822-374373 GCA_003416845.1 Oplegnathus fasciatus
TGTGTGTGTGTGTGTGTGTGTGTGTGTGTGTGTGTGTGTGTGCGCACGTGCCATGTTGGACTCCAGTCTAACTCAGCAGCTGCTAATTACTCTGACAGAAAAATCTCTCTCTGTCTCCTCTCCCATCAATACACACTTCCTTTCTCTCCACCCAGCTCTCCCTCTGTCACTGCTCTGTCTTTCTCTCCCTCCTCCATTTAATTTTAAAACCTCATCCCTCCTTTCCAATTTGTTGTCATTTTTCTCCCATATTTCTTCTCCTTCTGTTAGCATACAACACCTAAGGCTTTTCTCTCCCATACCTCCCCCTGTCCCTTTCTTCTCGCTTTCTCCCCGGCCTGTCATGCTGAGGCAGTTGTCAACACTAGGCTGGACTGAAAAAACTTTCTTCTTTTCCACCTCTCTCCATTCCCCCTGTCCCATTTTCTCTCAATCTGTTGTCCTTTCTTTGTCATCACATCCTCCCACTCCTTTCTCCTAGCTTGACTCCTTTTCTAATATTTTCCCCTTCTTTCGTTCTTTATTTCATCCTTTCTTTATTCTGTTCTTTCTTTCCTCGTTTTTTTCTTTCTTCCTTAAGATCAACTCAACTGAACCTCCATGTTCATTTTATTGCCATCTGTAGGAATTAAAAATACATGCAGGGGAAATTTTAAGGGGCAAGAGGGAGAGTGCATGTGATAAAAATACAAAACACTCTTTGCTCTCCCGTTTTTCTTCCTCCTTTCTTCCCTTCCCCTCCATCAGACTCCAGTGCTCCCACGTTCCTCACGTCATCCCCTGTTTGCCTCCTCCTCCTTCCTCCTGTTGAAAGAGTATGAAGAGAGATGTGAGGAAAAAGACAGGAAAGCTTAAAGGAACAGTTTGGATTTTTTGAAGTGCGGTTGTATGAGGTGCTTATCCTATCGTAGATGGCGGTCAGCCAGTTTGGAGAAGCAGCCCGGAGTACACGGCACGGAAGCTAAGCAATGTAGCCTACTGCTGTGGACGTGGGCAGCAGCAAAACATATTTTAGCCACCTAAAAACGTCCCACCAAAAATCTATGTATTTAGCTATATTTAAAATATTTTCACCACCTTACCTTGCTGTCAGACAGCCCTTTCCTTTGGCACTATGTATTCTCAACCGTAGAATACACTGACTATGGATAAGTACCTCATACAACATCACTTCAGAAAATCCGAAGTATCCCTTTAAATATTCCATTAGAAATGAATGGCAAGGCCACATAAAAATGTTCTGAATGTAGTTGGAAAAGGGAGAGTGGAGCTGAGAGAAAATGGCAATTTTGAGGTACTGATTTTAAATTTTTGAATGTCACATTCATCAATTGAAAGAATCTGCTGATGAAATGTTTCCAATGCAAGTCGATGATAGAATTTGACAGTTTTGGAAACAAGTAGTTTATCTGACCTTTTAGCCGACTCTCCCTCTTGATTTTAACAACATATTTCTAATTAAATAGAGTAGATTTGAGGTTCTATAGTGCCTTACCAAATCTGAATCCAGCATTAGATCAATTTAATGAGTCCACATCATTCTCCTTTACTCAATACATTTAGGTTTAACTTTCAAAATATATAAGTAACCTGCAGTCATTTTTTGCTGACTCAGAAGGCAGAAACACTACAGTTTTGGTTGGGAGACTAATTAATGTTCACAACCTGTAGCTACAAGCAGCATAAGATATGAAATGTTGATTAAATATGTAGCTATCTGACACCGAGAGCTCAGCGAGGATAAAACAAGAGGGTCCATTTCACCTCTGGCTTCTGTAGTGAAAAGACCATGATGGAGGGAGAGAAGAAGAGGTCAGAGAGTGGGCAACATCACTTCACTTCTCTTCTGCTTTGACACTGAAGACGGTCCCTCCAGGAAATTTGTGATCATTCGTTCATGCTAATTCATGCTAATTCAATCATTCCCAATAATATTTGTGATATTTCGCAATTCTTTCATATTCTCACATTTTTCTCCCAGAAATTGGTAAACTGGACTTCCTGGAACTACGCTGGAAAAGGCTTATCAGGCAGCACTTGCCCCCAGGACATGTTGTTCTGACATAGCTTCTCCAGATGACCATTTTCAAAGTCATAAAAACTGAAACATTTCTAGTCTAATACATAAAGCTAATCATTTGGAGTTTGTTGTCAGCACTACATATTATTGTAGGAACAACTAAGATCACCTTATAGACTGAATTCAGGGAGGAAAAAAACCTTACAGAAGCATGTTCTTCTACTTCTACCTATACTGCTTGAGCTACCAAGGACAGACATGGTGCTAGAGATCCCACAAAGAGATTCCTCAATTGATTTTTACTCTCAACCAATGACATATAATGATGGTCAGTAAGTTCTAGACCTGTATGAATAAATTCAGCAACAAGCTGCAAACACAACATTGGCCTATTATCACCATAGAGTTGTTGTGGCTAACGTGTTAGCAAACACTTGCCTATTTACACACCCTGCAGACACAGAGCAACATAAGCATTCAGTTGGAGTCATGTTTCTGTCCACCTGGCTGATGTAAGTCCAATATACACTCTCTTTTTTGCTCTGTTTTGGTCTCCACTAATTCCTGAGGGAAATATTTGTCTCTTTAGCTGCTAAATGCTCAGTTATGTTCACCAGCTAGTTGCTTATTTTGTTTGCTGTTTGGTGCTGGGCAGGTAAACAGTGGGTTTATCACAGGTATTTCTTTGCGTTGTAAAACAAGGCTTATGAGAGCAGTGAGAGTGAACCAAAACGGTAAAATTGAGTGCTGTAAAAACCAAAACAATTTGCTAAAATGTAGAGCTGAGCGAACTGTAGAGTTAGGTGATAACCATCATAACCACAAGCGACATCTTTCACGTTACAAATGCTTATTTGACCCATTAGAGCAGCTTTAAATAGTCCTGCAATTTAATACAAAGTACCACAAAGTGGCTGATCTTAGTGCAGTTTTTTGGACAAGGTGCTGCAAATTTTGGGGCCACAATCACAAGACAAAAAAAAAAACCTTTGCGACATCCTGCAGGGAATGGTAAGTGGTTGATTTGGCCGTCTGTACCAACACTGAAAACCCATGCACAGTAAATATTGCTTTAAAATGTAATTAAGACAATATGAGAAGTAACTGCAGCTGCTGCCTGCCTCACTGAAAAAAGGAGCGACCCAAGGTGTTTAGAAAAAGTGTGACAAAGAGGCAGCTATGGAAGGCCACATGTCACTATCTTGCCACCTTTGCTGCACTCTTTCTTGTGATTACCCAGCTTTTCCCCATTTGAATGTGACTCTTTACCATAATATCATATTGTGCATATTTTCTGCTTGTCTGGCTCGACCTTGTACCTGCACGTCACGTTAACCCAGAAGAGTTTGGACATGGCTGCCTCATGTACGCTGCCGTCCGTCAAATGCGCACTGAGCCGCTTTATCTCTCTCTCTCCTCATCTGTCTCTTCTGGATCCAGATGAGGAGGCGATCGGCCATATGCTCCTCTCCCTCAGATGTAACCTCAGAGAGAGGAGGCCAGAGTGGGGAGGAGGCGTGATATCCTGGCAGAAGCTCCTCTCTGCTCTGTCGCCCTGGGGGGAAACAATGTTCTGCTCTCCTCCTCTCCTTCAGCCAAAGGAGCGAGAGATACTAAAGGAGAAGAAGTAACAAGAGAAAAGAGAAGGGAAAAGAGGAGAAGGAGGAGGTGTGCAGTCTTGGCACACACGTCTCCCCTCCCCTCTCCTTCTGGCAGACAAGCTATCTGACACAACTGATTACTCATCTCATTACAGTCAGCGCTTAACCTCTGTGAGTGAGTGCGTGTGTGTGTGTATGAATGGCCTCATATCCACGCTTAATTGTATGAACATGCATACGTGCCTGCTCCTATGTGACCTTCGGTGCATGTGTGTGTGTTGGACTTGTGTCTGGCCTCAGTCCACTAAATGCACTCCAAGAAATACTTGAGGTGCTGTTTGATCAAATAACATTTGATCTGACATATGTGGGTTTATTATTTTTAAGCGTGTTAGCAGCTGTGTTTCTGTAGTTAGTGTGTGTGGTTAATATGTCATATGTTCATGTCATGTTAACAGGAATATCTTCAGGCTCATCAGTACTGTAAACTTAGCAGATTTTAGTGTGTGTGTGTGTGTGTGTGTGCGTGTGTCCTCAGAGTTCATTTATGTTTAGCATGCCAAGCTAAATGTCCCGCGGCACTTGGCTGTGCAACGGTCAGAAAATGCTCCCTCTCAGTATGGTGTGTGTACACCTACATTTTATGTTATTGTGTACAGTATGAGGAAAAAAGGAAATATTATAACAAACACTTGGTTGGTGTCATGTGCTTTCACTGTTGTCATGGAACAACAGAAGCAAGTGTTGTTACAATAAGGCCTCACAGTCAATCATCGTCTGTGATGTAATCAGTTGATATGCATGTGCATTTAAGAGAGAATTTTGAAGGAAAAGAAAAATAAGGACAGAGGAGAAAAGGAAGGAAAAGATGAGCAGAAGGAGACAGAAAGTTGGGGGGGGGGGCTAAGTAAATCTGTGGACATTTTTTTGCATCAAATTTAACTTTGGCAGGCACGATAAATTTGTTCCATTGACAGAAAACCATCTTGAGAGTGCTGACCTTTGAGGGAAGTGAGCAGTGTTGCCAGGTGTATGATAATTATCGTATTTGTACCATAATTCAGCCCTTTGTACGATGTATTATCAATAACTCTAACAACCCATCATTTTGACATGTCATGGTTTTTTCCATAAGAGTAATGAAATAGTATAGAGTTGATTTGGACTCAGCCTGATTATTCATCATGTACATGTCAATAATGTATAAACTGACCCTGGATCTGCGATTAATGATCCAATCACATCTCATGAGACGGCCACGTTGTCACTCACAACCTCTTATAGACTCCTACTGTATTTTACAAGTTGTTTGTGGACCGTTGTTTGGTCTGGTTATCCTCAAGTTTTGTCTGGTATGGTTTATGGTACACAAAATATTTACTTGTGAGGATGTATAATGCAGCCTGCATAATAATTGCTGACCCATAGTCGGAGCCCTTTCTTTCATTCCTCCTCTTTTTCCCCTAAATTCTCTCACCTCTCCTCTGTCCGCTGTCAGATGAAGGCAAATAAATGTCTGGGAAAAAAAAAATTCACAAGTGTCAGAATCCCAAATACTTAGCTATAAATAATAGCTGTAACCAATGACATCTATCTAGAAATCAACCAACAAACCAGGCCAAAGTCTAATTCAGAAGCCAAGAATCTTTAACTGGTTAGACTGTAATTAAACAAATCAAATCAATCAGAAAGGAGCCAACATGAGGAGGGAAATATTATGCACTGATGTATTAGAAAACGTGTCTTGTTACATTTATTTCTATCAACATACTGTAAATGGGATGGTTTGTATATTTTAGCCAACACCGCCCAGCCCTATCACCAACACCTACAAGACAAATGATATTATTTCTGTCTACCCCTCGTTGTGCATTTGCCTGTGTGGTGATGATATTCTGCCCTTTAGCTTGAATGGAATCTCTCTCTCTTTCTCTTTTTTCCCCGTCAGTTGCTCTGTTTCTTTCCCTCTCATCGTCAGCCAGAAGGTCACTTTGTACCTGCAGCCACACAACATAATAATCTGAACCTGACATAGAAGCCTTGTGTGTGCATTGAATTTGTGCAGCACTTCTGAATTTGGGCCTCTTTTGGATCGCCCCGTGTGTTTTTCCATGTGTGTGTATGTGTGTGCAAAGCTGGCAGAATTAGATTCATGGAACCCAGATGGCCTCCAATCCCAATTGAACCAAATGTGAATTTCCTCTCAGCCTTCAGGAGACACAATTCAAAAACCTCAGCATTGGCACCGTGAACTGAAGCTGGTCTTTTTTGGCTCCAGCTGTCATGACAATGTACCCTGATCCCCGGAAAATCCCCATGGGTTCTCCCATAAAGTCGGCTCCACCATCTTTTCCAGTTCAGTCACTAGGAGGCTGTACATTGACGTGACATTACAGATAAAGGGAGGAGACAAATCTCCCCTCTTGTTCATGGCCGGGGGAGACAGCAGTAAATGTTCAGCATTATCTAATCTGACTGCTGGAGTCATGTAGGGAGCTGTTGTAAAACACCTGCTAAATGCACAACTCGGACCGCATAGCAGTTGATTTGTATATTCATGCCAGAACTGGGGGTTGGGCTGAGGAGGGTGAGAGGGGTGGTGGACCATGGCGGTACAGTTTGACAAGGAGGAGAATGGAAACAAGCAGGAGTAAATTAACTTTAATGAAACTGACCTTGTCAAACAGACTGTGGGCTGTTTTCAAAGCCGATGTTTGTCATTGAAAAAATAACATTAACGTACTCTTTGTACTTTATTGTTATTCATGAGAAAATAATATGTACTTGTTACTAAATTAACCCACTCCTCTGCTGTCATAAATCACTGCAGTAGGTGTTCGAGGTGAGTGGGCAGCTTGTTGCATCCCATATTACACACACATTTTATACATTATGTACTAATTATTCATATACTGTTTGGAGAGATAGCATAGGGGAAATCATTCTCATCAGTCAAACTACTTTGTTTTCCCAAGATCTTCCTAGAGTTGTGTCACCACCATTCAATGTTTTGCAGCTGTGAGTCACTCCTCCATCTTCTTTGTGCATTGCATTGTGGGACAATAATAACTCCTCCAACACAAATGACAAAATAGGTAATTTGTCAGTGCTTTCCAAAATGACCCATATTACCATCACAAAAGTAATTCAAGATTCTTTTCTCATCTGTCACCTCCTTGGTTAAAGGATAAGTGTGCTGATGTTCTACGTTTTTCTTATTATCAACAAATCCCATAAAAAGACCAAAACCAGCAATGAACTGATCCCACGGACATAGTAACTAAGCCCTACATATCTTATTTTATCCACTATTAAAACTTTTGGACATGTCCCCCTCACTTTTCAAAATGCTATTTTTGATCCCTCCCCACACGTTTAGTTTAAATTGGATTATATCACTAAAATCTTAACTCCATAACCCTAATGAGAAAACCTAAACTGATAAAAATGTTATCTGAGTTGCCATCAACTGCTACTGTGCACTCACAGCAACAAGCTTTATGAGCAGCGGTGAGTGCTTTGTCAACAGTTTTTTGCCAAAGTTAACCCTCTAAATGGTAGCGCTGGCTGGGGCCTAACACAGCCTGAGTGAGTAGTCGAAGAGCTGCAAACACTATTTAGGGCTGAAAAAAGTACTGCCACCTCCTCTGCCACCTATTTTATTTTGATTTACAGCTAATATTTTCCTAAAAAGACACAGGACACAACGCTCTTGGTTTCAACAATAGCTTACATTAATGGCAGCCTTAAGTGTTTTTAAGAAAACATGCAGACTGTCACTTTTCCAGTGTGGGTGCACTACATTCTCAAAACCTGCACAGAATTAGTATATAGTAAGGATTTGGGACATGGCCGCTGTGTTATTCCAAAAGCCGGGTAGGGATTTGGGTGTTCAATGGTTGGCTGACTCTGTGCCTCTGCTGATGTGCGGTGAGGCAGTGGGACTTCTCAGCAGGTTTCTGGAGGGTGGTTTGGGTGGTCAGAAGGGTAACCCTGAGTGGCCTATTGCAAAAATAGTAATTGAGTTGTTCTAAGGCACAGGAAAAACATATTAGAGAACTGGAATTGAATGGCATTCCCCTTTAAGTTCTGCATAAGCAGCCCTTTGCCATCATTTCTATATTGATCGCCTTTTAACGCTCTGAAGAAGAATATCGACTGCTGAGTTAGCCACTAATTTGTGTAGCTCAACACATAATAATGTGCGTGTGTGTGTGCATTAGCTATGATTGTGTGTGTGTGTGTGTGTGTGTGTGTGTGTGCCCCTGTTGCATTCTAAATCAAACCAAACAAATAAAAAAGGGGTGTAAAATGGCCGCCACAAAACTGCCCTGCACATGAAAGCTGCAGCCTTGCATAGAAAGCAGCAAGATAGCATGAGCGCTGGTGAAAAAGCTCGCCTGGAAACGCTTCAGAGCACACTTTTTGTTTGCTTGTTCCCTCCAAAACAAGTCAAACTCAGCAGTTCACAAGAGGTGGCATGTTCCTCTGTTGTGATTTCACTCTCTATTCTTCTCTCAGGTGTTTGAAAAATGCTTCAGATAAATATTGGATGAGCAAACGTCAGCACAACAGCTTCAAATGTTGGAGACTATTCGAATGCCAACCGACACACTGTGGCAATTGTGGCATTTTGGTGATTTCAGATTCTCAATTTTAAAGAAAATATGCTGAGTGCAAAAGCGATAAATGGGGTTTTCCCATGGAAGTACACTCCTGTTTTGGGTTTTGAGTTTACTTCAGCTTTAGTTTTTGAGCACTTCAAAGAAAAAGTGAGTAGTTCCAAAAACTGTCAAGCAAACTGTTCTTTTCTTTGAATTCAGTGGTGCTCACAGAGAGGGGTTTTCCTGCAAGTAGTTTGTTTTGTTGTTGGCAGGAAAATAAGAAAGAAAAGGAAGATGAAAAATGTACTCTATGCTCATTTATTCACTTTTCTGTGTGCATATTTGAGGGGGTAAGCAAGAGAGAAAAAGCAAAAGAAATGAGGAGAGAATATCAGACAGGAACACTGAAAGAGGGATGATTATAAAGTCAGCAGAGAGTTGGTATACAGCTGTTCAGATTTCTCTTCTGTGTTAAATGTAAGTATGACAGCTTTCAGAGCAGGACTCTAGCAGGCATTTAACAAAAGAGTGTGGAGACTTGCTGTTGCAGTTGTTTACAACGGCACCAAATAAACATACATATCTGCAAATTTCTGTGTTTGAAGCTGACTTTTAGTCCTTTAGTGGATGTCAGGCATTCCTGGACTGTTAAAGATTTAGATTCTAGTCTCAAATACCTTTTAACTGTTGAGCTTGATCTACATCAAAGGAAAAGTGATATTTGACGTTAAGTAGAAGTCAAATATTTCTTTTGAATAAAGTGTGATTTATATGTGACAAACTTTGATCAAATCAGTTCAAGATGAGTTCTATTCATTGCTGATAGTGGGTTTTGGTGGACCCAGACTCATGATTAGTTTTATGGCCATAGCTCTTTTTTTTTCAAGGCTGTCTACATGGGACGTATTTCAACCACGTTTTTCAGTCGTCCGTTTCACACGTGTCTGACTGATCAGATTAAATTCATTTTATCAATACTGAATAGCTGTGAGTCACACCTCCATCTGTCCTGATCAGGACTACATTGATTGTGTATTGGGTTCCAACAGCAGTACTGTATCCGAACGCATCCTGTGTAAACACTGACGCAGAACTGAAGCTGCTGCTGCTGTGATGCTGACATGCTGCTTTCACTACGCGGCCAGTATGGACACAGAGTTACAGAGGTACTGTGTTTGGCAGTGTTTTATGAACTCACTGTAATCACAGCTATGGTTTGTCTTTGTCCTCACAATAAAAATTATAACATTGGCCATTTATTCAAACCATAAATGCATAAATGTATGTATAAACATTTTTTTCAGGCTTCCTCGTGCTTCTACATTATTGGATCCACAAAGCATGCAATTTAATGATAAGGCGCCTCATGACTTTTCAAATTTTATTGGACCTAATGGCTCAAATAAGGATAATATGAAAAGTAATTTTGGAGTGTTGAGTGTTGGAGTGAAAAAGGTTAGTCCTTCTTCACAGCCGCTTTTTGTAATGATTGTGTATGGGGAAAAGCCTTACTGATCTCTCTAAGTACATGGACACATGGAGACCGCAGTCCCATCACCTAGTAGAAGTCAACATTGGTTTCTTTTGGCCATGGGAGCAATGTTGGCATGACCATGGCAACGATCTTTTCACCTAACCAAATCTTAACCACATTGCTGGCAGA
Source organism: Oplegnathus fasciatus (assembly GCA_003416845.1). Classification (NCBI taxonomy): domain Eukaryota; kingdom Metazoa; phylum Chordata; class Actinopteri; order Centrarchiformes; family Oplegnathidae; genus Oplegnathus; species Oplegnathus fasciatus. The sequence continues at coordinate 372,711 of NTHP01000166.1, forward strand.
TAGAAAAAAGCTTGTAAAAGTCATTTTTGGATCAATCATATGGGTCATTTTGGAAAACACTGACAAGCGACCTTTTTTCTGGTTTAGGTATGAGGACTTGGTGTGTGTTTGAGTTGAGAAGAGCTCTGAAGGGCTTTGGTGCATCACATTTTGGGTTTTGTTGAGTGTAGAGATTCATCATTTCGCTGCTACCCTGTGTCACCAATTTCTTGGAGCATAGGCTACTGCAGAGCCAGGATTACAGATAGCATAAGGGCTCTTGGGCTGAAATTGCAATGTTTCAGAGATAGACGATGGTGAAACAAATGCAAGAACTTGAAAAATTGACTTCAGTCATCACTTTAGGAATGATTGATGCTTCTATTTATTGTATCATCTGTCTGAGGTGAAGGTAAATGCAGCATAACGAGTATGGATGGCATACATATACTGTGTATTCCTGTTACTGCATATCTGTCTGTGACTTGACTCTCGCCACATTAACACAGTGCTTGCAGGAAAGTGTGAGTGCTGCAGTCTATCTCATCTAAGACTGAAACACACTTTCTCTGGTCACATTGTATTGGCTTATGCTAATTTTTGCAGCATAAAAACACAGTCGGTAATGAGTAATTTCCCCAGACATCAGTCTGAGTTTCTCATTCATTTTTGTTTTGTTATTTCATCTTGCTATAAAGGGAAAAGGGAAGATTTTGTGTCAAGTGGGCTCCTCTCATTTGTTGTGTATGGTGCAATATCACTGACTTGTGTTACACGTGTAACAATCCTGACAAAGAGAGAGAGAGGGAGGCAGAGGTAGAGAGACAGACACTGAGAGAGATGTGTTGATGGTTTTAAACACACCAATATGTTGATCTTACAGAGATAATGGCAGTGGTGGTTTGAGATCAGGAACATTAACAGGTTGCATATTCTGCTGTGCATGTGTGCAACCTGATTACATTACTCTCAATCAGTCCAAAGGCTCAATTACTGCATGTAAACACTGTCACTGCACACATGTACGCAGACCTATATCTCAGTTTTTCAGATATTTTATGTTATACTGCATTTTAGCTGTGAATACTATTTTTGCAAAGTTTGAGTCAACAGTATGTATTGTCTTGAAATGCACAACTGCATCTAAATTAACATTTGTAGAACTGTTTCAGATGTTTTGAGTTTTGCTCCATTTTATTTGATAAAATTAGTTGACTTGATGTTGACTGGAAGACCCTGAACATGTTAGACAGACTGCCTTTGGGCCAGTGCTTGATTTGGGCTGATATTCACCAGTAAAGAGTTCTGTCATGTCTGATTTTTGCCCATATAAGTACCTGTACTTCTGCTGTTGGGTGCCCGTTGCCTCCAAGTTCCCACCATGTACAGTGCACACAGTGTAGTATAGACAGTTTCATTATATGCCCAGAGACCTAGAACTGACCTGGTGTCAGGTTTTCTGTGTGTACTGTAAGTTAGTCTTTGGTAATTTGATGAAACACAATGTTATTCAAGATTCTGCACCATGTGATCACAATATAAACGGATATAATGGAAGTTTTATAACATTATGTCTCGTGGGCCCTGTTAATCAGATGACCAAAAACTGATACAACTGAAACAGGGATTTTGGGGACACTGGAGGTCTGGTGCCACGAGGCAGTTGCCCACTTTGCCTTTTTTG
>NTHP01000166.1:376247-394178 GCA_003416845.1 Oplegnathus fasciatus
GAGAGAGAGAGAGAGAGGGGGCAGGGATGGAGAGAGAGAGAGAGAGTGATAGGAGGACAGAAGGAGAAATGCAATGATCGCAGTGGTTCTCAAAATACTGCAAACGTGCCTTATTGTACTGTAATTTCTTAAATAGTAGCTGAAGCCCTATTTTATGGGTATATTCTCTTTTTTAGCAAGTGTCCCTGTTTTCATCTCTGTTCCTGTCTAAATATCATGTTGATGCTGTTAAACTCAAAACTTCCTTCAGGTTTACCTGTTGTCTTGCTGATAAATTCAGTGTAATGTATACAGTATTTCCACAACACTAATCCCATCAGTACGACAACAGAGTCATGTCATACTCACCACTCTGCTCATCTCCAACAGAAATACTGTTTTCATTCACTAAATATTTCCAGTCACTTAGCTACTGTCAATTCAATCTAACACTTCCTGCACAGATATTTTACATTCAAATCCTTCAAGAGGCTTTTTTGGTAGGCTTTTAATGTGACAAAGCGTAGAGCGCTGACATTCAGATCACTAAGTGGCAATACTGCAATATAAAATACTTCATTACAAGTAAAAATCCTGCATTGTATAAGTGCATACATCAAGTATTATCAGCAAAATGTACCGAACGTATTAAAAGTACTCATAATGGCCCCTGTGAGTGTGGTGGTATTGGTGCGACCTGAGGAGGGAAAACAGGGAAAGAGTGAGATTGTGAGAGTTTGTGGAGAGAGAAAGAGAGTGGGAGGGAAAGATGGAAAGACAGATTGAAGAGGAGGAGGGGAGAGAGCGAGAGAGAGTGGCTGCATTCTGCCTTGACAGCCCATATTGTATCACTCTGATCCCAGCTTGGCTCTGATTGATGGCATAATTACAATATGGATATGAGATATTTACATAAGGCAGCCACAATTATTCACAGCCAAATACTTTTCACTGAACACATGACCCCCAAGCACTTCATAAAGCATGTTGCCGGAACAAGAATGCTGTCAAGAGCCACTTCCTGTTTAAATATAATCACTACCGTGGAATTTGTACTCAAGAAAAATGTAAGTGATCATGTAATTATACAGTATGTGTACATGAGATAAGCACATTGGCTGTTTCCTACGTCTGACTGGAACACTGTTTGGCATTCCCATGATCACTGGCATTTTGCTGAGACATTTTATGCCAAAACATTGAAGGATGCGTCCATTTGTATGTTTTTATGTGCTGTCATTATGTCAACCTCTGCTTTACTTTGAAGGAACTTGTCGTCAAACTCAAACTTTTAAAGGGAACATTTTGTACCTCACTGCCATTTTGGAAAAATACCTGCATCTTCTAAAAGTTGTATTTGTATGTCTCAAAACAGGAATGAGATTATTCAAAATTGCTTTCTGCCATTTTCTTTTCAACATGCATTTCTAAAAGAGCAGGAGACAGGCACTGATGACATATCGTACTATGAGAAAAGTCCCTGGCCAGATTCAGAAGGAAAATATTGAGGTTACATGCCACATATGCTTGATTTGCCTTTTATTTATAACAGTCACGCATTTATGAAATTACACCGTATCATGAATTGTTTTTGACCCATGAAGACATGAAACCCGGCACACAAAGGGCGATGTGCGCTTTCAGTGTGGGTAGAAAGTGAAAAATGTCAAATTTCCAAATGTCAGAGTTATCACGGAAGGTTAGCACAGAGCAGCGGCATGTTATTCCTACAGTCTTAGACAGGTCCAATGATATTTGTGTACATGAACAAGCCCGTCTGAGCCCGGTGCTATTTTGGTGTGGGTTGCGGGGTTACCATGAAGAAGAAGAACAAACCCCACCAGAGCTCATTTCTGTCACTTTACATTCTACAGACACAATGAGTCACTCCTCAAAATGTGATTGTTGGTGTGGCTGCAGAGGAATATGCCACCACCAAGTTCGAGCACTGTAAGAGTCCATCTTAGGATAGAAGGTCACATAAAACTCATACTTTTCTATCCAGCTACTAAGTTGTAGAAGCCAATTGTATTTTATTTTCTTATTTATAAAATGTGGTTGTCAGTTCACTTTAGTATGTGTAGTATATTGCCACTATACAGTAAGGGAGCAATACATGCATACAATATGGCAATTAATAAGCTTTTACAGTAAGTACTGCATATGTTTTATTTGTGCTGTAAAAATGGAAATATAAATATTAAAAGCTTTTGAGTTATGAGATACATGCCGTCTAATAGGTTATGCCTATCTCCTCCTGATAATGGCCTGACGAGGCGCGACAATACCTTGTTTTATCCCGTGTAGTGTACCATAGTGGAGGACAACCAACGTAGCACCTGGGATGCCTCACAACGACCCAATAAAAAACATGTCACATTTATTTTGTTCCACAGGAGCACGGAGCATGCAACTTTCATGGGCAACTTTAAATGTGCAGAAGTGAAAGAGCAATATGTGTTTTATTTCATTTCAATGACCCTGTAACTGATTTACTATCATCCTTGGGTCAGGAGCATTTATACTGTACTAAACTTACCTGTAGTCTGTAGTCTGTCATGTCTCTTGGCCAAGAGACACACCAAGAATTTATGACTCTGTGATGTCCCAATCTGACACAGTGACCTCCTCCAAAAGAAATAGTTGAAAAGTTTGCATCCAGTCTCGAACTTTAAGCCAGCAATCTTTCCCGACCCTAAGCAAGTGCTTTGAGTTGCCTAAATGTAACCATAAAATGTTCATCATGCTTTAGCAGACATTTTACTGTAGGTGCTGTAAAACAGTGAAATACATAGTCAGTGAATATTTTGCAGATATGTTGAGCATGAACATTTTGCTTCAGCAGTTTCCTGATATGTTAAATAAAAATGTTTTCATCTTCTATTGATTAAAAAGAAACAAACATATATGCTAAAGCAAGTCAATATATGAACATAATTTTTAGGTTACAGCAATGAAAAGATAGATGGGTGATTATCTACCTGGGAGTTTTACTTAAACGGCAGCTCCATCGCAGGTTATTGCTTGAAGATCACAGCAAGTGTTGATTTTGCAAATGTAGAACATTAAGTCACACAGGAACACAGCAGCACAGAAGGTTTATATTTTGCATAAATTAACTGAAATCTCTTCAAATGCAAAGAAGAAATAAATTAATGTCCTTAAGTTTCACATTCATTTCAGTGTTTGAATATATTTTGTGTTTATTTGTGGTTGCACATTAATACTGTCTGTGTACGTGTGCTTTGTACATTTATAATTTATAATTACATTTATAATTACAACAGTCCATGTGTGTCTTCTCGGTTCAACTGCTTTGTTCGCTGGCCTGTGGCCCGGTGCATGGGTATGCATGTTTTGTGTGTGTGTGTAACAAACAGGCAGGCACATGAGAATGGAGTTTAATCGATTTGATGTAGCCACTGCTGAACAAATGGCTTTTTCCCTCTCCAACCTAACCTAATTTCTTCATCCTTTCATTTCCCCTTTTCAAATCCTCCTTTTTTTTCTTTCACCCCTTTTTCTCTCTTTTACTACATTTCTCATCCCCCTGCTTCCTCCCCTACATGAAAAAGCGACCAGGGCTCTCTGACGTGACAGGAGATGCTGTTAAATGTTAAATTAGTGGAGGTGTGAGGGAGAGGATAGCTCTCTGCAGCAACCTTTCATACCTGTTAAATGGTGCTGTTAAACGGCGTAATAGTGAGGAAATGGGGATCTGCTGAGAGCAATTAGATCATTCACTGAACAGGTGGTACTGCATTCATTAGCACACACCCCGTGCTGTGTGTGCATGCATATGTGTTTGTCAGTGTCCTGCAACCTTGTATCTCTACAGTGTCTAGAAAAGAGAAAAAGAAAGCACTGTAGCAGACACTTGTTTTGCCGTTTTTTGCTTCTCTAAAAATTTTACATCCCTTTGAGGTTAGTAAACACCCCTGGTCTGCTTCCCCAGTGCAAATAATTTGTAAATATTTATACTAATTTATTATTTAGTGTCCCTTTTCCACCAAAACAGGGTGGCCACAGGAGACTCCTGTTCCCTGTGTGTTGACTGGAAGGCATCTGCCTCCTCTGGTACCACCAGCTCAGTATTAATATCCATGAGAAGTGCACTGAGTCTTATGTTTACATAAATTCTGGGCAACAGTCAGTTTGAATTGATTTATCAAGTTGATCTCATGATACTCACACAAATTATTCACTAATTTAAATTACAAAAGTTGTGGTAGTAGTTCAACATGTAAAAAAAAAAAACTATGATAAATAAACATATTCATCATGTGAGAGGAGACTTTGATCACTGGCTGAGAAGATATGCACAAAAATTATTACTCAACATTCCTTCTCCTCATCCTTTTACTTAATTTTTATTTTTTTAACTAAAATAATTCATAAGAACACTAGCTTAATGATGCATAGAATTATTTATTGAGTAAAAGGTCCAAAACATAGCGGGAAAGTCAGAAAAGCCGATTGCTGACACAAGCACAGGGCAGACTGGAGGCACAAAAGGGATATGTCTGGAGGGACACCAAACTGCACGTGAGGCAAAAATCAGTGACAGCATCTGTTGGACAGGTAGGGCCTCATACAAGGTCAGGATGTGTGGGAGACACGGGGAGAACCCACATGGGAGAGACCATGTGGAAAATGTAAGCAGTGTGTGTTGGGGACACACATTTGTGTTGTTAGATGTATTCAAGCTTTGGTTCCCAACAATCCATTCCACGTGGGAATTAAAATCTATTCAACACAGATCCAGGAATCAATTGACCACGGAGTCTCAGTCTATCTTTTATAAATCTATTCTTTCATTACCAAGCAGCCTTATACATCTGACCTTGAAATCTGTCTGTGAAAGCAGCTACTGTATATGATACAGTCAACCACAATCAGCTCAAACCTGCGCTTTCCTTCAAACAACCAAGCATTACTCCCCCCTCACACTCTCTGCTTCTCTGCTGAATTTCATCCTCTAGCCTCTGCGACAGAGTTGAGTTTTTCATTCACTATGGATTGTGATTTAAGGGCTTTTGAATGTGATCACTGGTGTCAGACACGCCAGTTCGAGCGTCTCAGAAATAGCTGCCATTCTTGCGCTATAATGTCTGGAATTTCCAGAGATTGGTGCGATAAGCAGTTTCAGTCCCGAGGGCGCAACATGCCACGGTGATGAAGGATGTCCGAGAGAGTCGCAAGGCTCATTCAAGTTAACAAGTATGCAAACAAAACATCCTGACAGTGACGTGCAAAAGGGCAGCTTAAAAATACCGCTGTCAGTGACTTGAAGTGAATGGGCTCCAGCAAAACAAGACCATACCAGCCTCTGGTCCTGTCAGTTAATAAGAAGAGAGTGAAGCTACATTGAGCAGATGATCTTCAGCAAAGTAGACTAGAGAGATGCTGCCTGATCTGACAAACCATTCTTCTGTAGCAACACGCTGATGATGGGGTCAGAAACTGGCGTAAACAGCATAAACAGTTCCAAACTTCCTGCTGTCAAAGATACAGACTGCTGGTGGGGTAATGATGTGGGAAATGTTTTCTTGGCTCACATTAGACCCGATTAGCACTAACAGTTGTGCTTCACTGTGCACTCTGGAAGTCCTCAAACATTATTGCTGAGCAGGTGCGTCCTCTTTTTGGCCCCAGTCCTTTTTAAACCTTTTAAATGGAAACTTCCAGCAGGTCAACCTGTCATTGTCCTAACGTGGAAGATGCCATGGCTTTGCTTATTAAGGCAATTAAGGCAGTAGTTTAGCGAAGCAATTACATGTTTGGACAAACTCCCCTTCATAATGCTTTTTACATCACTACAGTAGGTTATTTGTCTTCGTCACCCAAAGAGAAGCCAAAAGAAGATTGTTTTTGATAAAAGAAAAAAAATACATGAAGACGCCTGTGATTCTGTGTAGGGTCTGAGGGATGTGCCTGAAATTAATATCATGATATTAAAGGTACCCTGTGGAGTTTTTGTTTTTTGATGTGAAAGAAAATGCACTCAACATGTTTGTTAGACCTCAACAGCACAATGTGTTTTGGTGAGAAACACTGAAAGAATGTGTATACAGTATACATACCGGTATATTTGTTTGTTTACAATAAAGCACCTTTAAAGGTGTAGTCTACGATTCTAATCCAAAACAGTTTTTGTCGGTCCTCTTGCTTTCTGTTCTGTGTGTGCGCTGAAAAAAACAGTCCGGTGTTCATACACAGCCCTGGCTCTGTAAACAGGAAACAAATAGAGTGACTCGGGTAGAGCCACCAACCCAGGTCGCCAAATACTGACACTTTAGCCACGTTTCCACTAAACACTTCGGTATAATATGTCACAACTCGTGCTTGTGCACAAGTCAAACTAATGCTGTGTGTTACTTGCACGAGTTTGAAGGAGCACTGAAGGGAGGGGTGTTTTTGTTGAGTTCAAATATCAACAAGCTTTCTCCAGAATCATAGACTACACCTTTAAAGCTGCCTTGAGTTTTGGACCGCTAGTAGTGCTATGGAGCAGTGTTTTTTAAGAGCGGGTTTGTTTGCATCTTGTGCATGAGCACGTGGATGATGCGATACGCAGCAAAAATACTTGCAAAAGGTGGAAAAAAGACTGCTAGCGAACATACAAAACGTAACAATGGAGATTTAAAAAAAATGAACTATCTTGGTGGAAATGCAAATGCAATCAACAAGTTTGTAAGGCCTCAAGGATACACATAATGTGTTTTGGTGAAAAAGAACTCCACAGGGTACCAATAATCAGAATATATTCATATTTTTTCATATTGGTATATACTGTACCACACATGATAAATGTAATCAAAATCACATATAATCAAATTCATGTTCAATGCAATAAATGGCGCTCCACCATTATAAATTACTTCAGAAAAAAGCTGTTAACATGTAAAACAAAAACTTTAACAAATTATTCTGTTTTTATTTAATTACAGTTTTTTTGGAATCATTAAACAGAGTTTTGTAAATCCTCAGCAAATACGATCACATATCATCACGCTTCAATTGAAAGTTTACAGACCACAATTTAATTATTGCCCAGCCCTGTTTTGTGATAACATGTCTTTTGTTGCCACCAAAGGTCTGTCTTTAAAACTATACAACTACATCTGCTCATGCAAGTGGAAAAAAGACAGGACATGTACAACAGACAAACCAACATGGTGGTCCTTAGGCATTTCAGTAATGTGGAGTCTTGGTGGAATGAAGCTGTGTGTATCCATCGTCCACACTCCTGTATCGCTGTTCCTGATGATTTTGTCCTGTTCTAAGTTTTTAAAGGCCTGCTGCGTTATAACAGTTTGCTGTGCATAGAAGCGCAGATGTTCCTGTACTTATTCTGAGAGAGCCTGGTGCTGGTTGTGCAAGATTTAATCAAGGTACTCACATTAGAAGATGCGTGCATAATTGCACAGGGCTTGATGAGACACACATCTCTCAAATTAGGGACTGCAGATGGAACGGTCATACCTTTCACGCCTCGTCCTGCTGCATTCGGAAGGAAATACGGACTTCATCAACTAAAATGTATCCTATAAGCATTTGTAAGTGACAGATGGTGGTCAAAATCTGTGCCTGGGATGACCCAATACAGACTGTTGATTTTTTCTACCTCCACATAACATCAGGAGATGGGAACAGGATCTAATTTGTGAGTGAGGATATACACCTCTGTTCATAGTGTATCTCTAAACTGGTGTTGATTATATGTCCATGATGCCCTTAATTACAGTAAACATATGCAGTTATACTTAATTCAATTAAGGTTTTCACCACATTAACATAACCACAGTTTGCTTGTAATCACACACAGTATTAGATTTGCATGTAAACATTGCAGATCATTTCAGTTCAGTCTGGATCCAGAATTTCTCTTTACACCGGCTGAGCATTTTTGAACAGCCTCAAAAACAGTTAATGATGGTTTATAGGAGACATTCCAGATCCATTTTGTCAGTTGCTTAACTGTGGCCCTCACATTTAAAGTCAAACTGAAATTAAAATTATTTTTTAAAAATGAATCTGCATATATCCCTGGTGTTTGTTTTGACTTGTGTTCTTATTTGGTTAAAACAGGGGGTGGCTGTGGCGTCCGTGTGTGTGTGTGTGAATGGGTGAATGTATATAGATACTACCCTTTACCATTTCAAAGTGTGATTATCGTTTTGACAGCTTGGACTTTTTTCATCAACACAACTGGACAAATGAAAGAGACAGCTAACGCTAGCTCAGTCTTGCCAACTATTTTCAATGGAAAGTAGCTACAGTCTGCTTAAAAAGTCGCTAAATGTCGCTAGGTTACGTCATATGCTAATTTGCATATTTGTGATGCCTTCACATCACAAACGTCAAACTATGTACATATAAGAAAATGAAAAAAACTAAACTTAACCGACTCTAATTAGCTACAATTATTTTTATGTAATATGCATCTAAATCTACCTCTAATTTTAAATGTTTTTATGAAGACTGTGGGTCACAAGTATCATGAATAGACAGCATCCAGATGCTGGAATAAACTCACTCCTGTAAACTGTATTTTGAGAAAAAAAATGAAACTTAATAGTCAAGTTAAATTATTTAGAACAAAAATGAAGGAGATGGAAGGAGGAGTTTCCTGGACGAACAATGGGGATCAGTGTTCATTAGGTATGCACAGTCCCCCCCAAAGTATAATGCAGGAAGAAAACAACAGTGAGTGTGTGAGAGCTTTCAATGACTCAGCAGGTGATTAAATAACATGAATAGTAAAGTCTAATAGAAATCAGTGCTAATATTACCAAGCTAAGCTAATTAGCTTCCCCTTTCCAAGTGGAGGCTTGTTAGCCTACTATGCTAGCTTCCACTTTCCGAAGTAAATACAAACTTAACAGCATGATGGTTCCTCCCAAATGTTGAATGTTAGAAGCAGATTTCTTAGGGTGCTTTCGCATCTAAGTAGTCCGTTTTAATCGAACCCTGGAGCATTTCGTCGCATAGTCCGGTTGGTTTGGGGTGGTGTGAAAGCTCATTCGAACTCTGGCGCGGACCAAAAACTAAACTCTGGTACGCCTGAAAACGTGGGTCTCAGTTCGTTTCCAAGTGCACCAAAGTTCGGCTCACTACAGGTGAGAACGAGATCTGACCCAAATAGAGGAAGTGAACCAAAAAACAGCGCATTTGCAGTGCATCAAATCCATAACTTACTATGACCGTACCTCGCTCGTCGTCTGTGTAGGACAACACATCATAATCCCTCTCTCTCATCAGGGCCCGCCTTCTCCTCCGGTACGGTCTTGTCAGCTACTCATATTGTTCACCTTCTTGTAAAGCATTTTGATTGGTGGAAGCACCAGAGCAAAACCAGAAAACCCAAGACCACATACATTTGGTGTTGCTCCATTATTTCTGAGATCAGGAAGTGTTGGCGAGTTTCACTTTGATATTTTGTCCAATAGACGAGAGACCGCTTCGACCGCGACAAAGTACAGTGCGAGCACTAACTTCACCCCCGAATCGCACCGAGTCTACCAAACTACAGGTGTGAAAGCACCCTTAAATAGCATATAGTACATAACCAACACCTTGTGGACTGAAAAAGGGGACAGTGTATTAGCTTTGAGGTTTTAAAAGGCTACAGCATGCTCCAGTCAGTACTGGACCATGAAAGTTGACATAATATTTTTAAAAATGGTGCATAATGTGCACCATAGCTGCAGTATCACTAGAGTTATATTTCTCCACTCAAAAAGTGAGGTGAATTGACAATTCAGTTTGACTTTATCACAGTGGTTATAATTGTTCCTAAATGAAGATGTCTGGTTATGGTGCTGTACTTACTAAAAATAAGTACCATATTGTCATGGATCTGCATAAATGTAATACTTGTAAATAATAATATTTAATTATTGGAAACTAATAATTGTAAGGAATCTGTGGATTGCTTGTTCTGTCATCACTCACATTTTATTCAGTTGCTTTTGTTCCTTTGTGCTGCTGCTGTTGTTTTCATTGATTTCCAGGGCCGCCTCAAATTTCCAATCTGACTCTGGGTCAGGCTCAACAGCCAAATTGCAACCCCGAAGCCGGTATGGTAGAGAATCCACTGTTTTGCTCAAGGACACTTTAGCGGGATGGATACTTGAATCCAGGTTGTCCAGGTGAAGCAGGTCCTCTGTAACCGCTGAATCCACAGCCACACCACAGGATGTCAGACACAGAAAGTGAAATTGAAATGCACCGGATGTTCTAATGTGTTTTGTGGGATTGTTCCAGAAATGTGCTGTGTCCTAAAACACCTTGAGGTAATTCCTTGTGTTCAGAAAATTATGAACGTAGTGCAGTAGATGCAGTATGAAAATGTGCTCACTATGTGCTAAATCTTAGTGTAATATACCTCCGTTTAAGCTGGACAACAAGAGTGCATGACACCAGATTCAAAGCAATTACACCACCAGAGATTAAAAGGACAGAAAACAAATCTTTCATAATGATGACGAGGCGGCTTATGTTTTCCATGTAAAACACAGACTGCCTCTGTAACCAAAACAGCATGACTCATGCAGTTTGGAGAGACAGATAGTGTGACAGAATAGGGCTGGAGGCTGTCTTTAATATTGGATGTGTGGCTGAAGCGGCCTAATGGCTTAACACTGGTCTGTTTGGGACAAGAATAGCTTGCTATCAGTATGTGTGTGTGTGTGTGTGTGTGTGTTCCCGCATGTCTGCCCAAGTGTTTGACTCAAAATTCAACCAGTTATTACAATCTGCATATTGTTTAAAATTAGCATTTGAACTTTTAACCTTTCCCCAAAAAGAGACAGAATTTAGAGTCTTTCTCTCCTGAAATACCACCCGAAAATACAGCAAAGCTTTCACGCTGCAAAAAAAATCAGCAGTGTATTTTCATGATTCTGCTTCTACACACAGTATTCACATCACAGACCCTTAAACAGACACAGAGACACTTGTGCACAATTGGGCCCAAATGGACCCCAATTTGATAAAATGATGTCCTTGGGATTTCAGAGTGGGAGGGTTTGATTGATTGAAGACACCACACACACACACACACACCCATATAAAAGTATATTTTTTCTGCATAGCCCAACCTCTCTGAGTGCATGTAATGTGTGACACTTTGCATTATACACACTCCGACCTTGTTTAGATCTCCCTGTGGTCTGGTGTTGGGGTATCATTATCAGAGACAGACAGACAGAAAAGCAAAGCAACAGAGAGGATGAAAGATATGGGGGATTGTAATGCTCTAATAGTGTTTGTTCTGTCCTGCTCTCTCTCTCTCTCTCTGTGTGTGTGTTTGCATGTGTCTGTGTTGAACTCCCTCAGATACCCTGCCACCCAAAGCAGACATCCCCTGTCTTTCTTCATTTCTTTTTTCTCTCTTTATTTCTCTGCGTATGGTATAATTATTCCGCAGGTTATTCCATTTTTGTTTATTTACCCTCACGCTCCTTTTATCCCTCCACCTCTACACAAACACACACATGCAGTACATATACACACATACATGGCACGAGGTTCCATTTCCATGCTTGCATTCATGGTGGATCAAACATCAAACAAGCTGCCGCTGCTGTCTTAGCAAGTGTGTCAGTGTTCATGTGTGGAAAAGAAGGAGAGAGGGGGAGACTGACCTTCATGTGTGTGTGTGTGTGTGTGTGTGTGTGTGTGTGTGATGGATGTGAGGCAGTGCACAGGGGGCGACAGAGGGGACAAGATAAAGAGAGCTCAGTGTTTGGTGATGAGGGGGCCTATGTGAGAATAAGAGTGTTAGAGGAAGACTGCAGCCACTATGAGCGAGCCTGTGTGAAAGAAGGATGGCTTAATGTGCGTGTGAGAGTGAAGGAAAAAAATAAGTGTGTGTGTGTGTGTGTGTGAGAGAGAGAGAGAGCAATAAAAGGACTTGTAGTATCTTCAAGCTGAAGTGAGGCGGGTGAGTTATGAAATTATACATGATAAAATCATTACAGCTCCCGCTTGCTGTGTCTGTTTGTCTTTCTGATAAGTTTAAAAATTCTTCCTTTCGTGTATAAACTATAAAAATTAGGAAAAATGTCCCGGAATGAACTTAGACACCTACACAGACACCTGGTAGATCATTGGTGTTGCTGCTCCTTGCTAACACCTAGCATAGCATGGCATAGCTTACAATACTTATGAGCGAAAGTAGCCTCCAAGCTAATAGTTTACCATAGAGATTGTCCCATTTGTGAACATTTGTTTCTATAAAAGCACAGGCACAAAAAGCAACCATGAGATGAGTGTTACTATTCGCTACTAGCTAAAAAGATAAGAAAGGTAGCATGAAAAATAGATACTTGTAAGCTGCATGTAATATACAGTATGAAAAATGGCTACAATTGTTCCACCATTCATTCAAATGTGTTTTACATGTTGTTGCAGTTGACCATTAGCTAAGCCTTATCTCAGTTACTGTTGCTACGGCTACCAAGCTTTCCATTCTAGCATGACACACAGAGTATTTGTAATGATAGTGGTGGCAGATTTACTACTCAAAATCCTTAGTAATATTTTAATTAATGGGTCATTGGTTTTACACAGAAGTAAACAAAAGGAGGCTCATTTCTAGCCAACAGCTGCGATTGTGTCAGCTGAAATGGCTACAGTTGCTACAGTTGCTAGCAGATGTTATCAGCTGTAGCTGGCTAGCTTATTAATGCTATTATCTCTAAATTGGTTGAAATCCTAATCTCTGACTTTTTAATGTTGCGACGTTTTAAGAGACTCCGGTAAAAGGGTCTTAAATGTGCATGTGATGGCTGCAAACATATGCTAAAAGACTGAGGCTAATGTTTGCAGGTCCCAGGCAAAGACTCAGCATCCTCACTGGTTAAAGACATGAAAACAAAGGAGCTTCATTGTTCCTGTGATGCAGAGTGACATTATACTACACTATGTATTATTCTGTTATTGGATACCTATTATACAAAAACATACTTATAGCAACACAGAAGTTAGATTTATGCTGTAGTATGTTTCTCTTACAACAGAGAAGGATTTGAGGATGGAGACTAAGCGATGAGTTTGGCAAGCGTAGCATGATTTTGTGGAACTAGTTTTGGGATTGCTGGAGTTTAAACTTGACCAAACCAAACAAAGAACAGGATAGACCCACTATTGTTACTCTAAACTCTGATATCGTAGCATCTCTGTTCCCACGTGGTGGATGTTCCAGTCATGAATTGGAATTGTTCTCACATTACCTGTAGCCCCACAAAATATGCTCATTGGCCTTGGAAGTAACACTATCTTAGTGCTGTATTGTAGGTAATAGGGTAATTAGCTGGGTATCCTAATGTTTGCAGATTATGTTAGAGCCAAAGATAAATCAATTTCTCATCATTTTGCTTTTGTGTATTTGCTTTTTTAAAGGCTAACAGCCCAAAGCACATCGCTTGACAAAACTGCTGTGCCGAGTTACAGTTGCTAAGCTAAAATTTGACAATCGCTGTTCGGGGGAGAGGTGATACATTTACATGCCATGTAGAAACTACTGCCTTTTATTAGGAAAAGGTCAGTCCTCTCACTTATTTGCATATGTCAGTGGCTTAATATCATAGCTATTTCAATATCATAACTTGACAGCATCCATGCTGCATCACAAACTCTTGCACCTGAGACCCTTTGCTTTTGGGCCAAACCATCACTGTACAGATTACAGTAAACACACACACACACACACACACAGAGAGAGAGATACATACACGCAATACACAGCCTTTAGCAGTTGCATTAGACCTCTCTGTGTTTCAGACTAAAAGGTTCAGAAAGTAGATTAAAAAAACCCCCCATATTTTCTTCTTTCTCTTTAATGCTACAGGCCCTGTGTGTGTGTGTGTGTGCGTGTGCGTGTGCGTGTGCAGTAAAAGTCTTCAGCTCTTTTGTACTGTGTCTGTTTCATGTCTTAGGCCCTACTGTTTGAATTTTCTTTGAAACTTCCTTTAGGAACGTTTTGGCAACATAACAAACAGCTACTGTCACAGACTGATCTTTCCAAAATTAAAGATTTTACTCTAATAACCCGATTAAATGTTCAATTAATTGTCAAATTAAGATCTATTACTATTGGTGGCCAGGATAGTTAGTGGTTAGATCCCCTCTTTAGCAGAAAGGAGGCTTGCTGAATCCCTGTTCTGTTCTGTAGCTGACCCTGTCCTATTACTATTTCTAGTGTTTATGTCTCAAAAATGTGAGGTCTTGATGTGAAACTCCATTGGTATTTCTCTTTCTGTTTATATATTTTGACTTTTCCAAAAGAACCTGATAAACACTACCCACATATGACTGACTCACACTTTGATTTTTCTCAGTGTTGCTTGTCAGAGAGTGCCTGCTCCACTATCGTTACCTGAAGACAGCAGCTCAATTTAGCTTTTTCTGCAATAGTATAAAACAACCTGACACATCCTGTTTTCCTCCTCTGAGGACTGGAGACTGACTGTAGCCTGTGAGGCCAGGAGGAGGCAAGACAAGAACAAAGACAGCGTGGATCTACAGGTCCTGCTAAGTCTGGTCGGTCCCATGTGCCTGTCACAGTGTGTGCAGAGCCAAAAAAGTCTGAAATGTAATGACTTGTATTGTCAGTTGTTTTCTAGCCAAAATGAACAAAGCTCATGATCACTGCTTGTTTCTTTAATTCTTAGCTTTGTTGTCTCACAAGACTTTTTATATGGCACTGAAATGGTTTTGAGCTTTATGTAAAGCCACCGTTTTACATGGTCTGGCTGGTTGCTTCACACAGCTATTAGTGGCAAAATTGCATTGCATGTTTCAGCATGTGCTCAGCTAACTACGCTAGACTTTACCCTCACAACATATTCATTCATTATGAGGTATTTCTCCAGATGAAAAAGACTAAGACTTACTTTGGTCATGTCCAAAAACAAATTCTGTTTTCTTAATGATGTCTGTGCACAGTGGTCCACAAAATTCTTCAAAGTGCTTCAGTTTACTCAACTGAAACTGTGTCTTTTTCCAGGAAGAAACCAGTGTTTTATCTCTTATTTTGTTATTTCCTGAATACTTGTTTGTTCTGTTCTCTCTATAAAATTTTCAGAATACTGGTTACTTTTGACTCCTTTCCATTTTGGTGGACAATGACAATTGAATGTCCTTAGTAAAGTACAATAAGTTATAAATAAATAGAGATTATTAGTTTCTGGTGCTCAGTATGTGTAACAACTGTGGAAACATGATGGCTGGGTAATGCTGGACTTTATTGGCAAGTCTGCTGTTGTAACTGTCTTGTAAAAGCATGAGATATGAATCTCAACCTGCAGCCAGAAAACCAAAATCTGTACAGCTCTGACCAGCTCTACTATCTTACATAAAGGATATTTTTTATTTATTCGTGTATTTCTATTACAATTTTTTTTTATCTTAACACTTCTATTGGCACAAAATCTGTACTAAAGGCAAAGTAGTAGGAATTTCATTAAGCTAATCACAGTTTTTATGCCACAATTATGTGTACAGACTGCACCAAGATAGGAGCAAACAAGAAATGTTATTAACTTTCTCATTGGCCACACAACCAATAGGGATTAATAACATGGCCGGAACACATCAATCACTTTTCTTGTCTTAATGTCCAAACTCAGATTACATTTGGTCCCCCCTTTTTGCAGTCAAAAATAATTATATAGTTAATATGTATTGTTAATAGTTTTAAAATATCTTTTTAATTATTAAAAATAAGAAAAAAGCTTTTGGAGTAAATATCAGAAATGCTCTTTTTGCAATCATTTGCCTGGAGAGACTTGTCTGTGCGTGATTGACAGCAGCCGGCAGGCTGAGCTCCAGAAGGGGAACGAGAGACAAAGTTAACAAACTTGCACTGTAGCTTACAAGCCATGGACAGACAGTGTTTTGTTAGTAATGGTATTGAAGAGAAAGGACCACACCAACATGTACACGTACTGAAGTGACATTTTCAGGTGCTTCACATGCTGTTTAATGTGCTGCTGCTAACCAGCTAATTAGCTATCTAATGTTAGCCTGCAAACTACTGTAATGTTAGCAGTGCACTTGTCCACGTTGAACGTTTGTTTGGTGCGTTCAACAAGCTAAGGTGCAGGACAAGACTTGTGTTCATGTTTGTAATCATAGACAGTCTATGTTTGTAATAGATAAGAAGGAGACTTTAGCATGAAGCTAATGTGGGTTGTTGTACAGAGTCTGTGGCTTTTGTGTAGCAGGCTGCTGTCTGACTCAGTGTGACTGTCTGCCTATGATAAGGCTGACATTACTGCTAAGATTTTGATTGGCTGTATGGAAACAAGTTCTGTGTCTACGTAGACAGAGAAACAACAATATTCCGACAAGTTAATGCAGAGATAGGGGAACCACCATGAAAACAAAAAATATAAATTTCTCCCTTTTGTTTTTTTTCTCAAAAGAGAGTGCAGAACAAGTGATTTACAGAGCAGATATGTAGCTGTAGCAGGAAAAAAACATGCAGTTTAATTTCAGTTAAACTACCTATTGTATAATTTCATAATAAACTAAGAATGGGTGTGAAGCAAAAGAAAAAACAATCTTAACTGTTCTAAAATCACCATAAAGCATGATATTAAATATTGCTTTTTAAAAATGCAATTCTGTATTAATACAGAGTCGAGGGATGTGTTTCTCACATAATACAGTGGGAACACAGCATTGTATTTGCATAGAAAGAAAATGTTCATTAGCTCTTACTTTTGGCTAATCATTTGTTAAAAACAGAATTATTTACTTTCACCAAGCACTATAGTTCTTTAGCAGGAGCAAAGCAAAGTTGATAATTCAACCTTAATATTTGAATTAACTGTAATTGTTATGTGGCCGATAGACCTTTATATGGCAGACCTTTATCACAGTAGACTCCTCAAACACAGGTGGAACTCATAACGTTGATAATGAAAGCATTCTGCTTAGGCGTTGCAGGGCCCTGGTATTATAAATATTTGCTTACTGGGACACCTACTGTACATAAAATGGAGCCTTTAGTGTTTTCAGTTGCGCCTGTGCTTTAAATGCTGTGACAAGTCAAAAGGTTTGCTATGAGAAAGGCCCATTGGCCTTTTTTATGGAAGACATTTTGACTCAAGCAAAAGGAACAGCAAAGGTTCAACTAATAACACTAATGATGGCTGATTTCCATTTAGCTGCTTCGGTCTCAGGGTCCTGGGCTTGTACACTGCCATGGCTTACTGGGACTTACCTGTGCTTTTCCTACCACGACGAGCCAAAATGTTCGCTCTGAGAAAAGTCTAATGTGCATTTGTGTGCTGTGGCTTTGACCTTCACTCAACTAATCAGAGCTGATTACTGGACTGTATTATTGTTATTATAATCATGATTTTTGAACTGCACCTGTGATGCTATCAAGATGATAATGAGACACTCTACACTTCTTATTATTTTAAATGATTATAGAAGTGTTACACTGTAGTCTTATCTGGGAAATGCTTTTTACCAGAAAAGACTACAGTGATGAATGCGTGCTTTTGAATCCCCAGATCAAGTGCTGAGATGTGTACTGTCAATTACAAGTGATGACAGGCAGGATGCCGTGAAAGTCAGCAGAGATGAGTCATTTTCAACTGGTAGTGGCAACAACATACAGTATTCTGCATCATATTATTGTTCTTTTGGCTTTGTTCTCCACATCAATTTGGTTCCAGTTTTAGATCCCCATCCCACCATTGCACTGCCCATCTTCAAAGGCGGATAACTGTGGCTCACATATCAACACCATCCCAGGTTCTATCATCAGCTATCCCACTGCTCATGTGAATCAAATGTGATTTCAATCAGCACTCAAGCTGGAGTTTAAGTTCCCTTTGTTGTCATATGTATGAAAAATACAATGAAGTGACTGCTGGCATGGCTAATCTCCTTCGATCTTTCCCTGGTTTACTGTGTGTGCATGTG
>NTHP01000166.1:395936-423062 GCA_003416845.1 Oplegnathus fasciatus
GGAGCTCGACAGTGTGTCTGATATGACATTTGCTTCCCCTCTCCAATTAACAGGAGTTAAAACCTGTGACAGTGGTGGGAGGGGGACAGAATCATGATCAGAATCATAATTTCAACACACTTTAATGGTGTCAGTGTAATTGTGTTTGCACATATCCAGATATAGTCCGGATACTGTTTGCTTGTTATTGCCTGGTTAAAGTAAGAAACAGAATCTCTAACATTTTTTGTCCCCACTGTGTCCTGTTTTCTGCAGGTGCCAGTGGAGAATAGAGAGATGAAGGCTTTATCCCTCCTCTTCCTCCTCCTCCTCCTCCTCGCCTCAGGAGCCTGTGACGGCGTCAAGTACATCTCCAAGAGGAACTCAGGTAGGATGAACAGCCTCGGTGTTTGTTGTCTACAGGCGCACTTCAAGCCGTGTCATTTTGCTGAAAATGAGCCTTTCTCTCCGTGAAAGTTCCCAGGCTTTGTCTTTGTTGAGGTTTTTGTCTCTCACTGATATTCCCTTTGTTTTTGCTTTTTTGTTTCACTGTCATCCTTTTTCATCGCAAACACTCTTCAGTCTTCTCTCGAATAGAACGATAATGCTACCTCTCGTCTTTTCTCATCTACTCCTCCTCGCTCTTATTCTCCCATCTTGCTGTCAAATACGTGCTCCCTCTCTTCTTTCCCAACAATTCTCTCCACTCTTGTCCTTTCTGATGTATTGATATCTCTTAACTTGATGCAATGGATATGTACTTCTACTTTGCTTCTTACTTTCTTTTTCACAGTACACCACCTCTGCCTTTCTCAGATAACACTTCTCTCCAAACTCTATCTCAGAGCTCAGATAGCTGTCTTCCCTGTTTCCTTGCCTCTCCTCTTTCTGCTGAGGTTGTGTAATGATCAGCCTGTCTGACTGCTGCTGTCATTGTTGCTGCTGTTGTGCTCATTTGTGTATCAGCGGTCAGCTGATGACAGATCTGCTGATGGTCTTTTATTCGGGATCGATTTGTTGTGTCTCGCTGATCAGCTTGACAGAGAGAGTTTGATTGGGCTATTGATGTTTGGCATGCGGTCTCAGTAATGCTTTGTATGATACTGTATAGTGAGTCTAGTTTGTGTGACACAGAGGTGAGCTATGCATTCTCTGCTTGGCTTTGTTTACATTATAGACACATTGTGCTTCAGTTTCACGCCGTCTGCGCATTTGAATAGCATCATTCATTTGATCTGCAATTTTACAAGTAGAGGTTCTGTAATTATAGATATTACCAACAGCATTTGTAATTTTATTGTCATGCGCCCCTGCCAAGTCCTGAATGTGATAAAAACACAGAAAATTACTTACCGACTTTTTAGCAAACTCAGGTCATCTAATTATAACAATCCAGTTAGAATTGATTCCCCCCTAATGTAATCCTGTCTCGCAATTTTGCTTGCTTGTAAGTGAGAGTGTAGGTCCTGGCGGTTTAATCGAGGGAATTTGAGGGCAATCATAACAATCCTTTAGAGATCCTTTGTAATTACACACACAGCATCTAAGAATTACATTACAGGGCTTCAGCGAGCTACTGTAAAAATAACAAAGTTCCAGTTGAGCTTTAAAGGCCCTGAAAACTTCTTCTTTTCAGCGTGTTGCCATGAGTGATGGGATCCTACATGGAGACACTGTTTTCTGAGAACAGGTAGAACACTTTTGGTTATTTCACATGAGAAATTCTGTATTTATGTTTTTTTTCTCTGCGCTCTTCGAACTGGCTTGAGGTGAGCGGTACTCAGTTGGAAAAAGGTGATGTCACATACTTCCATGCACCAATCAGGATTCAACAACATTTGACAGTTGGTGGATTGCTGGTCAGTGTCAATGATATCTGATCAAACCACAGTGTTAAATTCCAACTATAAATAATTCAGCATTTTGTGAAATTACTGGCTTCCTGGCGAGAGTTAGACGAGAAGATTGATGTCATTCTCTGTCTGTCTGTACGGTAAATGTGACGCTACAGCCAGCAGTCGGATTTTGTTACCTTTGGACAAAACCAAGCTAGCTGTTTCCCCCTGTTCCCAGTCTTTGTGCTAAGCTCAGCTAACTAGCTGCTGGCTCATCTACAGTACATATTTTCTGTAGATATAGATATACTGAGAGTGGTGTCAATTTTCCCATCTAACTCTCGGCAAGAAAGCGAATAAGTGTATTTCCTAAAATGTCAAACTGCACCTTTAATACCTGAATTTGTCTTGTTTTAAACTTGATTGTAATTTATTTAGTCATGAATATTTCATTTTAAAATACTTGGGCCTTCAATGTTCCACGAAAGATGCAAAATGGCTAAAGGAACATATCAGGGCCCATTTATGATCATTTAATGTACTGGCGGTAGTAACACATGTTATGTAATATAAGTAATAAGATTCCTGCTTGTAGAGAAATTCTGTCCTGTCTTGACTTCATCTAAAAGGAGGTCAAAGGTCGGGGTCATCTTACAGAACAACAGCCCTGCAGCTGGCGGGGATTTATTGTTGTGGTGAAGGACAGTTAAGCAGAAACTTGCCAAAATGTCTTCCAGGCCACCCCGACACCCACATAAAGTCCTTCCCACAAGTATTATGTGGCAAAACTTCCAGGCTACAATGATATGGAACAGAAAAGTGATTCATTTTTAATAAGACAAACAAAAGCCAAAAGCCAAACACATTTTTGTTGAATTTGTTATTTTGGAGAGTAATTTGTAAAGCTTAGTGACGGTGGGTTTCAGAGTGTTCACTGCACTCCTTGCTCAGTCTCATCTTTTACTTTCTCTTCTCTTACCGTGTTTCTTTCTGAATGTATGTGTCTCTCACACTCAACCTGCTGACTGTGTGGGTGAGCTGATGGGAGTTTTTGTTTGATATCTGGTGTGTATGTGTGCGTGTACGCTCGCAGGCACACCTGCGTGTGTGAACAGTTCGCTTTATGCCATATTGAACAGTGACTGTGTGTGTGGGTGCTGTATATATTCAAGTTTTAAATGTGTGTGTATGTGAATGTGTGTGAACTCCCTAAGTGTGCTTCAGTGTATGCTCTCTGGTTGTGTGCTCTCCTTCTGTGTATGTGTGTGTGGGAGAGGTGTGCACAGAGCAATTATGTGATCAGAGCAGAGCCAAGCGGACATTTATGTGGGCGACCGCTACAGTTGGCCAAAGATAGGCTGTTAGAATTTTTTCTCCCTCACTGCTTGTGTGTGTGTTTGTGTGTGTAACTGGACACCATATGGATAGGAACTACCATTTCCTATTGTCAGTCTCCCTGCTGTGCTTTGATGCAGCATCCGCTGCAGCAAAAAGGGGACAAATTATGATGAGACACAGCAGAGACACGGGTGGTGATAGGTGAGGAGACACTTTAAAGGTATTTTTTTACAGATCAACACATACATAATAAATGTTAGCTACAGAAAAAAATACAATGACAAAGTGATACTATATTTGGTCCCTGTAGGGAAATCCTCGCACCCCTTCACACGGATGTCAGCCACTGCATGTATCATCAACCCTGAAGCCAGTCGGGTTCAGTGCCTTGCTCAAGGACACGTCAGTAGGGTTGATGTTTGCTGACAAGAGGATTTCTCACTCTGGCGTCTCGCACTAAAACACACTGCTACACAAACATACATAAGCAGCAAAGTAAGGCAAAGTACATGAGAGTTTAATGGACATCTTTCAGTCAGCTAAGAGTGTTCAGACATGTTGACAACCATCCATCTTGGCTCCAAATGGAGGATGCATCATGAACAATGCAAACTACAACTTGTGGTAAAACAAGCTACAGTATGAAGTATATATACAGCAGCTTGTAAGAAGAAATGCAATAGGAAGCAATGCAATATGTGCTAGTAATATGCTGCAACTGGAGAGCAAATCAGTCAAAGTACAGAGTAACAAATAGAGTAATTCTGTGTAGGATTTGTTTATATTTTTTCTGAGCTTTCTTCTCCTCTCAAGCTTCATTCACACCCCCATTGTGCTGATGATTCCATTGCAGGGAGTCCTATCCCTGCTGCAATGGACATTCAATACATCATTGAGTTGAAATATTTCAGCATTTTTGTTCCAGCTCCTCAGTCATGTCAGTATCTGATCACACAATTCAATCTATTCTTATTTATCTGAAAGGCAGTTCTGTGAAAATCTGTCAGTCTAGAACTTCTGTTTAAAGTTCTGTTCAATTTGAAAAGTTGGTCATAGTTGTAGTTGCACATTTTGAAGGTTGTGTATGAGGAGGTACTGACACTGAATTCTAATTGGAGGCCACAGGCACTCAAACAGCAACAGTCTACCTAAAAGGTACAGCATACAGCTATTCACATTTATCTTAAGTTGCAGTCATATCAAATGAGGAAATATCTTAACAGTATCCAATTTACATAAAATATATTTACATATATTTTAAGATAATGACTACTCTATATCCAGGGCATTTTATATTAAACCAGGACCCAGTAATATCTATACAAGACGACAAGTTTTGGTATGAGGGCTATTCAAGATGCAGGGCTGGCTTTATCGAGCCTTATTCTACATAAAACCTGATTGAAGTGTAGAGGTTATAAGCATGTTAAGGTCATGTCATTTCATGCCCTGCCTAAGTTAAAGACTCTAACACATCTAATACATCCCAGACTATTTTACTACTATTTATTTATGTTTTTTATTTATTTATTTATTTTTATTTTAACTGCACTAAACTATTATTTAATGGTATAGGTTGCTACAACTGTGACATATGCATGTTTTTTTATATACTGGAAAAATGACACAACCCATCTACACACTGGGCCAATATACACTTAAAGGTACAACGAGAAGGATTTGTCTGTTTTTGTTTGTAAACCCAACATTCAAAGTTGGCCCCTCCTTCCCGGCTCAAAGTGCACACACTTCTGGTGGTCCCACTTGCTTACTATCTGGCACTGGTTGCGACATTTTTTTAGAGTTCCACACCTCACACGCTGCGCGCTGTTATTGGCTGGGGGCTACACACCACTGCCCAAAGGCTGACGCCCTGAAACGCCCCGAACACAGCAAAATAAGAAAATCCAGGCAGAGGGCAGGGTCTCTGCAGATACAGACACCACCACACACTATTTTTACTCTTACCCTAATCATTATTATTTATTGCACACAGAGCTCAACATAGCACAGCCTAAAAAAATCCGTTCCATAGGTGTTCAAATGGGTTGTGATCCAGTTACGGTGCCCTGAAAGGAAGCATCTGTATTCATTATGTTTCTTCACTCATGTGTTCAAGTTTTTCCTTTACTTTTTTACCCATCTGTAAGAAAAAAAAAAGTGATTTTTCATGTGCATTTCCATTTCCAAAAAGCATCTATTTGTGTAAGGTATTATTTTCTTCCAGACTGTAGACCCATTGTATTGTATAGGAGAAATCACAGTGAAGCTAATGGTGTTGAAGTAACTACTTTTACACAAAAGCAGAACTGTTTCTTAGATTAGCCCATTTCACTGAAAGTGCTAATGAGCTCGACAGTTGCTACACAGGCATGACAATGCTGAAAATAATGCCTGGAAGTCATACAGGCCCATTTGTGAACACACACACACACACACACACACACACACACACACACACACACACACTCTCCCTCCTGCACAAAAAATCCCACACATAAACGCTCAGGCAGCCACGCACTCACATATACACGTGGCTGCAGAGTCACCCACAGCTCCACATTTATACAGACACACATTATATATGTATTATCTTAATTACGGAGAACTCGAATTCAGTTAATACATCCTCCTTGCTTCATCATCTCTCCATCCTTCTCTCCATCGTCTTAGCCAAGGCCAGATCTTAACGGCTTCGCTGCTCCAGACAAAACCAATAGATTAGCTGAGATGGCGAGCAGAAAGATAACGCAGACTCTTATCTGGATCCCTGCTGGGCTGATGCAGCAAGAGAGGGAGAGACAAACAAATAAAACATAAGGCAAGAGAATGGTCTTCTGGATATGCCCTCTGTATGTATGTACGTACTGTATTATCTCCCTCATTATTCAGTATTCAGATGTATTTCCATGTTTTAATGGAAATAAACTGAAAGTGGGAGACACAGAAGAGAAACAAAGAAGGAGTAAGAAGAACTGTGCTAAAATGCATAACAACACTGTATTCTATGGTAATGATTTTTTTCCAACACATTTTCTCTATATATTGTATTATTTTTTACTTCTTCAAGCTGGTTCATATCACTCCTGCTACACTTTATGCTTTGTTCTTATGTTTCTCTTATTTCTGTTCCACTTGCTTTGTTCTAAGTCTTTAAAGACCTCCACATGATGTGCTGATACAGAGGGTTTGGCGTGTGTGTGTGTGTGTGTGTGTGTGTGTGTGTTCATACATTATGTGTGTGTGAGGGTGATTGAGTGCCAGTGAATGCCCTTGTATTTATGTGTGTGAATGTGTGTGTCTGTGCTTTCTGACGCAGCTAAAAGCTGAGATCAAAGAGCGATTAGATCTCAGTATGATCTAATCGCAAATGAACTCTTGGCATGCGAAACAGAGCAAAGATAACAGATTTTTTTTTTTTAAATGTGTGTGTGTGCAAGTGTGTGTGACATGCTTCAGTGTGGAGTGAGACATATTTGCATTGTACAGTGTATAACATAGAACCTGTGTATCTGTGTGTGGTTCTGACTTGGACAAAACACACATCCAGAGCTGTATTTTCTTCCGACACACACTTGCTCGCACACACACAGTCCCTCTCTCTGCACACTACATCTAATTTTGCATTAGAAAGCATCTGAAGTTGAGCCGATTTTTTACTTCTGTTCTCTGTGCAGACAGCTTTTCCACAGTAAAATGTTGACGCACTTGGTTTTTACGCTTGGTTGTGATCGACTTTGCTGCACAATGAACATGAATGTCAGGCTCAGGCACGTAAAACAGTGGCTTCTGTTAGAAATGCCTTTGTTGGAAAAATGTACATTAAGATTGATCCTAGGATGAAAAAAGTCAGCAATATGGGAGAAAGTGCAAAAACACAAAATAGCATCCTGTACTGGAGATCCAGAATGACTCTGCCTTCTATTTAAAATGTTGAGTGGTTGTTTGAGGGGCGCTTTGAATTTCTTTGCCATTACTCTTGGTGTTGCTCAAAGTGCTGAGGGCAAAAAGGCAGATTACTTATTCACCATTGTGGAGAATGCAGACAGTGAACAGAGAACAAGAGAAGTAGAGCAGCGGATGAGAGATATTCAACATTTATGAGCTCTTATTGTACTACAGCAGCTGGAGAGAGACAGACACAGTTTTGTTTTGCCTGGGATGCTGAATGGTGCAGGTAAGTGATGTAACTTCATGACAGAGTTGCAACAAATAAGTTACATTATGATGTATTATTTCAGTTTTATGTGCGAGTTAGTTTCAGTTTGGTGTTTCCAGAAATCTTAACATGCACATTTTTCAATTAGTATTGACAATGTTAAAAGCACTGACTTGTTACTGTTTTTGCAGTGAGATCAGTAGAATAAAGGTTTCAAAATCCAGATCTTAGTGTGTTTTCAGACCACTCCGCAGTTTCACATGATTTGCCGTGATTAAATTAGAAGTGTTGAAGTGCTCATCTGATCCCTGATCAGTGCAATTATTGAGTGACCTGTACAGGTGAGGGAGCAGCGTTAGTTAGAGCCCATGAGGGCAAGCAATACTTTTGTCTCACTTGTAGTCCAATCCATGTGTCTGTGTTAGTTTATGGGTACTGCTAAAGTGTTATTTTAACTAAACTGTGCAAAAGTTATTCTTCTACCAAACAGATTCTAGTAAGTTACCGCCCCACTCATGTAGCCCGAGTAAACCAAGACGGATTCAACCAGATTTGAGATGTGGCAAAGGAGACATATATGTGGCTGAAAGTGTGTTATATCTCATCTGGATATGAGACACTCACAAAAAAGACAACTGTAAATGGGACCATATAAGTGAGCTTGAAAGATGTGGCACGACAATGTGGCAAATGTGGTCAATCACAGTGTTACTGTTTATCTCTGTTAATGTTGATCTCAACATGTTTCAAAAGGACTAGATAATAAGTCACCTCCCGCTCCCGTGGAGGTGACTGTGAGTGGGCCACTTGTGAGCAGCAAGCAGCCAGTCTTTTGGCGTGAGCACGCAGCAAAGCTTTGGATAATTAAAAACATTCAGACATGTTACGTGCAGATATGACATAATAACATGTGGAAGGCCATAATTTCACTGTGTGCAGATGTGTGTGTCCGTCATGACGTTTAGCATGAAAATATTTTCTGTGTTTACAGCACTGCTAGCTAACGTCTCTCCCCAGCACGACTAATTAACACAAGTGGCTTTGTCATATAAAGACATCCACTTGACTTTTCTCCACTCTACATTCAGCTGTGCCTGTGTGTGTGTGTGTGTGTGTGTTTTCTGCTCACACACCAATTACAATACACTGTCACTCTCTCTACCTCTTTCTCTCTCTTTCTCTCAGTGTTGCCCTTTTGTTACCCCTCTTAAACTAAAGATAACAGGCTGTTTGCGAGGGCGCTTTGTGTGTGTGTGTTTGCTTCAGCTTGCTCTAATTGAACTACACATAACTTCAACTTCAACCACCATAAATAGTTGCTGCGGTATGTTTTTCTGGGTTGCTCTCAGTAGCCTACACTGTAAAAAGTAATCAGTCATTTAAGATGGTACTTTTCTGCATAATGACCACTGTTGAATTTAAATCACATCATTTAGGCACTTGTTTCCGGAAAATAAGACGAGATTAAGGGCTCCATTTTTAATGATGGTGCATTTCATCACCCTTCACTGATACTTCTAATATCACCGCACCATTCTCTACACCAGGCCGTGGATCTTCTGAGACCGGAGCAACACGATAACCAAATGTGCTATCTGCTCCCAGGCTAACAGAACTGGAGGTGCTGTTGTTGTGTTTCTGCTCCTTCTGAACAAGGACATCAGTTTTCTCTCAGGAGAAGCTTTTGTGGCAGAGCCCCTCCAGACTCTTCTGTCCGCCTGTGTGCTCTGTGGCATGGTGCTGTGGAACAGGGAAGGGAGGAGAGCGGATTTGATTGGCGGAGACTGATGCCAACCCCCTCCACAACCACTGATAATGTATTTCTCCAAATCCCAACTTGTTTTCAGCTGTACCACAGTTACAGCACACACTTAGGAAAATACCAAAAGTCATTAGCATACTCAACTGTAGCACTTTACGAACAGGAACCATTCGTTCATAAAAAACAGAGGCTTATTACTTCTGTAGATACTTTTACAGTGTTCTGCGCTGGTGATGCTCTTAAAGGAATAGTTTGACATTTTGGGAAATACGTGTATTTGCTTTCTTGCTGAGAGTTAGATGAGAAGATTGATACCGTTCTCATGTCTGTATGTTAAAGTCTTGAGCTGTGTCAAAATCACGACTTCATTCATTAAATCACTACTCTCTATGTACCACTCAACAGTGAGCAGTAAATTGAGACTCATGAGTCATTGTCACTTTGTGCCATGGCTGACAGGTCAAGTGTAAAATCCATAATTTCTGCACGTTGCATTGTGGCAGAAAGTTGTGTACATGCCATCAACCAGCGGAGACTCCAGGAACTTACTGCACCCGGCCAAGAGTTCCAAAGTTCCACCTCATAACTCCCCATAAAAACCACAACTTGTCGTTTTTACATTTTTCTTAATATAATAATAAACCTTTGAAAAACACCTCTAAAGCTCATAAATTAACATATTATATATTATTTGGACAAGAGCCAGGCTAGCTTTTCCCCCTATACAGATACAGAATGGTTTCAATCTTCTGGTCTGACTCTTGGCAAGAAAGTGAGATTTTTGGTGCTAAATAAAATGTATTTTTAAATGTTTGATTACATTTGAGGGTATGATACAACTTTTCATTCTGGTGCTGACAGGACTTAATACAATATTGTGACAGTAAAATGCAATAAAGGGTCTTTCACCTAAAAACTAAGTTTGTACTGTACTTCAAAGGAAATCAGTGGTTTAACCCCTCAAGAGCGTGAATGTGCTCAGCTTAAATCTTTCATTACTAATTTTAAGGGAAAATGAACTGAATCAAGACTTATTCCTCCACTGAATGATTTGAGAAGCAGTTTTTTTCTGTGTATCTACCATGCAAAAGAAAAAGAATCAATGCACTCTGCAGTCTACTCTATAAATACTCAGCCACTGGTGCTCAATTCAAACCCTAAACCACTTGTCTCTATCACTTTACTGCTATATGTGGTCTGCCAATACTTCTTCATCTTTGGCATCCATTTTTACTGTATCTGTCTCCTCTCCTCTCCTTCTTTCCCCAGTCTCGCACTTTGTCTCTCTTGTTTCTGCAGTGTCCTTCTTCCGTCCTCTCTGTCTCTGTCTCTCTTCTCTCTCTCTCTCTCTCTCTCTCTCTCTCTCTCTTTCTCTCTCTGTCTGTCTAATCGGCTTTAGAAGGGGGTTCTTGGTCTGTAGCCACCAGGCAATAATGTCAATGAGGGTGACTGTGTATCTAAAAGAGGGAAAATGGAAGTAAAGTGAAAAGATATAAAGATAGTCTACTGGATGCTCCCCTAGTTTTCACCTCTTAAATAATGATGTCTTTTAGACATGTACTGTACTGCATGAGATTCAGACCTTTCGAGCTGACTGAGTCGTCTCTCTCAAGTTAGCCAAATCAAAACTGGAAGTTTTTGAAACATATGAAGTAAGGTGATTTGAAAATGCCTCGCCTCCCCTCTCCGCCTTCCTCACTTCTCCACTCTTCTTCTTCTCCTTCTCTCCACACTGTCCCTCTCACTCTCTTTCTGTCACCCACCCGTCCCTTCCTCTCTCTCTCTCTCTCTCTTTCTCTTGCCCCCATGTCTCCATGTCTCCATGTCTTTGTTGTGCTTCAAGGTCATATTAAAGATTCATCCATTCTCTGGTTCTGCAGTCAAATATTGATAAAGGCTGACACCGCTTTGACTCTGTATACCTAAGGGTTCTACTCTTCATGCACACACACACACACACACACACACACAACCTTGAATGTCCATATACCTATAGTGCACACAAATACCAATATTACTGTTGTACAAACACAAACGAGCAAACATAGGTGTTAAAACACAAACACACCTGCATTTTACACACAAGTCATTTACAGCAGTGGACCTGAGTGGCCCTGACTGATTTTTTTTTGTCACATTTGATGCTCAAAGTGTGTAATATTTTCACAAAACCACATCAACTTATTTTCATAAGAAGTAATGTGTTGGTATTCCTCTCACCCATTCCTGCAGCATAAGAAGGTCATGTTTACACCGCATCCACAAACGGCTACATCCTTATTTTGCTTCACCACATTAATTCAGATGGTGAGATAAGGCACAGCTATCTACAAAAACTAATGTTGAGTGTTAACAGATGCAGTGTAGGAAGTTCTAAATTGACTTGGCAAGACTGGCTTTATTGCTACTGCATTTGATCATCCAAAAACAATGAAGTGAATAAATAAAATAATTTTGATAGAGATATTTGGATAACTTCCAAGCAAAAAATAGAGTAATAGGTGCAACAAAACAAAATCAAATCTGATAAGAACTTTTTTTTAATGGAAAGATAGAGGAAAATCTCTAATCTTTCCCAGTTATTTAGAATTTCTGGATTTTAGTGTTCAGTATTAGCAGTGTTTATATTAAGTGCATATATGTCAGATTTTCATTGACTTGCGAAGATGGATGTCTTCTAATGGCAGAAAATATATATTTCTTATGGTTACTTGCTTTGAATATTTAACCTCTACTATACAGAGATATAATTATTTGTGCATCCCTGAAATTTTGAATTTGAGGTGTGCGGGAACACGCACAAATTTGTGACATCACAAGTATGGGAAGCCAGTCACGATCCTGTATGAACATTATACAGGCTTGACTTGGAAACTCCAGAGCACGTACACTGAGAACAGACTTTTCTGTGACGTTAGAGACAGTTTGTGTCTACTGGTTAAACTAAACATATTTGCATATTCATAAATTCTGGAATTTTAAATTAGGGGGAAGTATATTTGCTTTAAGCCCCCCTTTTCACTAGTTCATTTTTTATTAATGATTTTTTTTTTTAATGAAATTTTTTGTTAACACTGTAAGGATGTATAGTCTTTCTACTAACAACTGATTGACTGATTATAGCCTCATGACTTCATGATATTACAGTACATAACTGCCTTTTGTGAGTTAATTTGTGTGTGTGTGTGTGTGTGCGGCATGTAAAACTACGATAAAGCATATTTGAGCAAAAACTTGTCCACTTGCATGTCTGCTGAGATTTGTGTGTGTGTGTGTGCTTGACGGTAATGAATTCGGACAGTTGACCCAGGGGACAGAGACTATATGCGGCCCTCTATTAATTACACCCTTAACACACGCACACAGTCAGAATGTGCAGAGAGATGCAAACATGCACGAATACACTCCACTAGTGTCACACCAGTAGATGAGAGTACACACACACAAACACACAAACACACAAGGATATGGCATAATTAATTCCTGTCGTAAACTTGCTTCCAAATCTTTTTCTGCCTCTCTTCTGATTACTGAACTCTTTGTTTTCTTCTCTTTTGGCTTAAATTATGCCACTGAATATTCTGACTTTATACCAAATCCTCTCTGTCTGTCTCTCTATTGTACACGCACACACACAAAAACACACATTTAGTTCCTCTTCTGTCTCTATGTCTTCATCTCAATCGCTTTTGCAGTGAAAGGCATAAATTCATTATAGCTTGATGAATTATAAAAACACTACGTCACAGCTGGAGTCACACACATCATATATGCACATATGGGTATGTACATTAAGCACCACACATACACACACACACACACATACACACACACACACACACACACACACACACACAAGCACATTTGCAGTGGCAATAAATAAACAGATTACATTCGCAGTGGACAAATAAGCCTGAAAACGAATGAATGTTGGAACACCTGCCTTATGCAAACACATGCAGAGTCCGAGATGAAATACACACAGCAACACACACACATTCAAACACACTGCCATATGCATTCACGAATGGAGATACTGAAATATGAAAAATAATTATAAATATAGATCTTTAAAGCACTTACAGTGCATGCATGACCCACACTTTACCCCAGTCACAAATTCCCATCCAGATTAGTGACGCTATGTTGTTAGTGAGCTAAATCTAAACTGCTTTTTTGTATGTGTGCTGGATTTTAATGCTGTTTTTGAGCATATATTATAATATTAACAAGCACAAATGGTGTAATTTATGTTGATCACCAAAACTAAGTCAATGCATCACTGGGTCAACTGAATATATTTGTACTGTATTGAATTCAGTGTGAAAGCAACAAGAAATGCACATACTCCTGTAAGACATTGAGCTTTGGATCTGAGAGCTTCACACTGTTTTAAGAGTCATGATTTGTATATGACGATTGTGCCAAACTGAGAAAAACTAATACATAATGCATCTGATAGACAGAAACAGTTTGACATGGTCATTTCTTTAATTGCAGATAATATGCTATAACATCTATCCACCATGTCCCTACAAGAAACCTACTGCAAACAATTGCAGTGTAATTGCTTAATATACATAGCTGAATATTGGCAGCCTGAACAACAGAACAGTTTCCTTATCTACTATGCTACTTTACAATGGCTCACCTGGAAGACTAAAACTAAAATTCTAAATTATCTATGAGCATAAATAGTTAATTAATCTGATCACACTGATGTGACCTTACTGTTTTTTCTTTAACAAACATGTAAACTGTGTTAAATGAAAATGCAAAAAGTAAAATGTAAGTATATCATTCATTATTTTTAATTGAGAATTTAGGAGAAAGTAGCAAGGTGTAAAGTAACGCTGCGGAGAGGTTCAGCATCATTATGTTCTCCACAGGAAAATAATGGCTTAAGCCTGATGATAGTGCTACAGTTTTATTATGACCATTAAAAAGAACAACTATCAATTGATTTTCAGATGCCCTATAAAGCTCAGCTGGATCATATTTAGCAAATATTGGGAGATGTTAAGAGGAACAAGGCCATTTAGCTTCTTACAAATACGTAACCAAATCTAAAAGTCAGGCCTTGGTGAGCAGAAAATGATTATTATGCATTCGGTTTTGAAGATCTGTCTTGTGAATTTAATGAGCAATATAAATAATGTTTAAGAATGCAACTATGTTTTTTTACATATTTACATAACTGGTAGATATTTTATCTACCAGTTATTTTATAGATATTTTATCTACCAGTTATGCTAATTATGCTAATTGAGATACCTGTGTCGTTTATGTTTAAAGAAAGAATCTTTTTAGAACATTCTTTCTCTGGCTGAAAAAAATTGTTCTGACATTCAAACAATTCGATAATCATCTGTGAAACAGCAACCTTTTACGTTTTAGAAGCTACCAACTTCATATTCATATTACATCTGTTACGATGCCCTTGTTTTCTCATTGTTTGTCTTTCGGGTTTAATCATCTGACAACAAGGCTCCTAAATGCAATGCTTTATTTACCAACTATTACCTTATAACAACAACCTAAATTATCCCATAAATAACGGACACAAAATATGCACTTTGAAGGATTACAGACAGCATCTAAGGCAAATTTCAAGTTTCTGTAAGTTGATTTTAGCACTGGTTCTTTTCCATCCACCTGCAGCCATCTAGCCCACCCCAAACTCCGCCAACCAGTAATAAGCACATAGAAACAGCATGGAGCACAGTGTCTTAACCAGCCATTAATAAGGGGGAGAGAGACAAAGAGAAAGTCAAGGGGAAAGGAAAAAAAAGAGGAAATGAAAAGGAAACAGAAGACAGACAGAGAGAGAAAGGTAGAGATGAGGGAGTGGGGGTGGGGAAGAGTAGAAAAGAGAGAGGAAGAAGAGAGAGAGAGAAAGAGAAAATCTAACACGTAGTCCTTGCTGTCAGCCAGTGTGTAATTAAGTTCTGCACTCTGTCACCATCGCTCTGTAGAACTGGTAATTTAACTGGGCCAGAGCCAGGAGAGCAGATCAGGGGAGGGGAGAGTAGGGACAGGAGGACGGGGGGGGAGGAAACAAGGAGGAGGAGGGGGGGGGAGAAGGAGAGAAGTTGAAAGAAGTTATTGGAGAAGATGATTCAAAATGAAATCATCAAAAAGGGAGGAGAGGAGATGAAGAAAAATAAAAGGAGGA
Organism: Oplegnathus fasciatus; assembly: GCA_003416845.1. Classification (NCBI taxonomy): domain Eukaryota; kingdom Metazoa; phylum Chordata; class Actinopteri; order Centrarchiformes; family Oplegnathidae; genus Oplegnathus; species Oplegnathus fasciatus. The sequence goes on from NTHP01000166.1 coordinate 411,185, forward strand.
GCAGGGGGTAAAGGAAGAGTAAAGGGGATGCAGAAAAAAGTGAGGGGAGATGACAGCAGGAAAAGAGGGAGGAGAGGATAATGGGGAAAAGAGGAGAGGAGCGAGGAGTACAAAACAGCAGATAATTGAATAGAAAACTTGATTTTGCAGCTGGTTTGTACAGAGCTACGGGTGTCTCAAAGCTGCCAATTGGCTGTTCACATTCATTTAACATTCTCAGTGTTGTCAGGTCAGACTGTTCAGTGGCTTCAGCCTGTAAAATTAACAGCTCTGATAGTTTAAGTGGAAAAAAGCGACATTTAAAGCACCTATAGATCCTTGGTTCACCCGCACAGGTGTTTTTATGCCTAGGCATTATGTTTTCAGGGTGTCCGTCCGTCCGTCCGTCCGTCCGTCCCATTCTTGTGAATACGATATCTCAGGAACACCTCGGGGAAATTTCATTACATCTGGCACAAACGTCCACTTGGACTCAAGGATGAACTGATTAGAATTTGGTGGACAAAGGTCACTGTGACCATCTTCACACGTTTCTCACTTGAAATTATTCTCTGGAGTCATAAATGTCAATATAGTGATGAAAAATACACTTAATACCTTTTATTAAATTCCTTCAAAGTTTTCTCTACATACTGTATATTAGGAGTCTGGACAGACATGGATGTAAACTGGAACTTGACTGGTTGGCGGAGGCATACAACCGCAGGGCGATAATTCTAGTTACTTATGTTGCCTGATTAGACCTCTTCTTAGGATTCAGTGGGTGTGTACAGAATGGGCTTGATTGATTGATTGCTTTTATTGTGTGTTTTTATTATCATGAGAAGAATCAACCATGACTTAATTTAACATGTATTAAAGACAAACAGCAAGTTTGCATCATATTCTTCAAACTATAAGTCAGAGTCACTGGAGAGTTTGGATTCTCAAATAATGCATGTTGGACGTCCATTAATAAAAAGTGTATCTCTTGTCTAAATACAGTTCCAATTGGGCCAATCTAGGGATGAATAAAGGGACATAATGAGCTGCATGGGTGTGCTGCTGTGTTTTAGTTCCCATTTGTCTCCATTCCATTGCTGATATCTTTGTCATGTCTTGTTGATGCTGTAATGGGTTAGAAACAGACAAGTAATCACCAGAAGAGACTGTCCAGAGAGAGGGACAAAGAAAGAGTGATGTAGAGAGAAAAGACACTTGAAACGAGAAGAAAAGAAACTGAGAGAAATGCAATAGGTGAAAGACAACGCAATTAGAAAAAGATGAGGAAAAAATGAAGATGATGAGAAACAGAAATAAGAGAGAGAGAAGCAACCCAAAAGAAAGAGAGGAAGACAGTAAGAGAACTGAGGTTAAGCAACAGAGTAAATGGTTTTTCAATGTGCAAGTCTCTGGGGACAAGACAGCGAGAAAGAGGAGAGGGAGGGATGTTAAAAAAAGAGCGAGCGAGATGTGACACTGATGAACCCGCTACCAAGTCTTTGACCTTGCGTGTGAGCGTGTATGTGCATGTGTGTGTTTGCGTGCGTAAAAACACAGTAGGGGGTGGTAAGAGTGTGGCAGATTTACTCCATGGGGAGTCTGAATGGACGAATGCACAAGTGGGACTATGTGTGTGTTTGTGTGTGAAAATAAATGCTAAAGCATTTGACTGAAGGGCAATTAAAGGATAGTGTGTGTCTCTATGCGTTTAAGAGATGGCTAGTGTGAAGCCACACTGCTGTGTAGCTGCGTATTGACATTGTAATTACCAGTGAATAATGTAGGGCCGTATGTGTGTGCATGAATGCATGCATTTGTGTGCGTGAGTGTGTGTATCAAGTGTATTCGCTTGGGGAGACTTGCTATTGGCATTCTAATTAGACTGAATGATATACTCCCCCTATTAAGACCAAAGCGGCGCTGTACATAGTGACAGTTGGGCCTTGCTGCAGTGTTCACCCACCGCCATGTTAACTCCACCGCCTTGCTCCATGGCTGTTGCTAAGTAACTGATAGGGATTATATACTTACCACAGATTAGCCTACTCATGTGCTACTGAACCTTTAGAAACATTTTTTTTCAAAGTTGCCACAAACATATTTTTTACATTGAAATGACATTAAGTATAAAACTAGAGCCAGGATGCGATTAGCTTAGCTTAGCTTAAAAAATTGAAGCAGGACAAAACAGCTAGCTTAACAAATTTTAAAAATACTCCTACTGTACTAGCACCTCTAAAGCTCACTAGCACATTGATTCTTATTGTTTAAATCATTGAGCTTTAGAGGTGTTAGTAGGTGTGTTTTTGAACTTTGGATGGAGCCAGGCTAACTAATTCTTCCTGCCTCAAGTCATCAAGCTAAGCTACGCTAATTGCCTCCCAGGTCTGGCTCTTTACTTAGCGCATACTGACATTAGAGTGGTATTGACCTTCTCATATAACTCTTAGCAAGAAAGCAACTAAGCATATTTCCTAAAACGGTTCTTTTCTTAAGTATTTTCTTGACACTGGAAACATATTTTACTCAGCTTTCTCTACAGAGATCTGAAGTGAAATCTGAACTCCTGCCACTCCACAAGTAAGACATTTCAATTCAAAATCAAATAGTAATAATAATAAATGCAAATCAGAGACGTTCATTGAGAGATTTCCATTTACAGAAGCCAGTGGAAGAGCGCCTAACCCCGACGTCAGGACTTTGGTTCTCAATTAGGGCTATCCCTTTTTACCACTCCAGCTTGGGGCATTGGTAAATCAACTGCCATTCTGCATGCCTTGTTGACGTCACAGTAAACCAGACAATTGTTTACTTTTGTATTGCAAAATGGAGGAAACTAGCAAGCCGTGAATGGATAATCACGACACCAAACTGTCTGAGAAGTAATGTGTGGATGCATTTCGGATGAAACACCACATCTGCCTCACAATAACATTACCATAACAGTATACCTGAAGTCACCTGTTAGTAGCCTGATAATCAGACTGAGTTACCATTCCGATTCACTTCATATAATTAGCAGTGTTTTGGAGATCCTGAACCAGGCTAACCTGCTAGCTTGACACTAAAGTCATGCTGTGGCATTTCACAATGTAGTTTGGCCTTTGACAATATATGCGTTCGTTCTCATTCCTTCGAACTGTATTTTTTTAAAAAGTGACTGCCCTACTCTTGTGTATTGTGTTTTAGCCACTGAATATATACTGTATATTCCAATGACAGTCATCTATGTAAAATAAGTGATTTATTTTGGCCTGTTTTGAAAAATGTGTAACATTTTCGGCTAATTTTGCAACATCTCCCGGCACATTTTTCACGATGTCGTCCTCCCCTCTGTATCTCCTGTGTCTTTCTGTCTTTGCCCTCCCACTCTCTTTTTTTTTGCCCCTCGTTCATTTACAATAGAACTTGACAGGGAATCATTAGCTGCATAATGAAAAGCAGCAGACCAGTAATATATACCGTCACTGTCTATTACAGCCTCCTTAGCCTAAAGACCCAGAATGTAAATGAGGCTATTTTATGTTCTGTTAAAGTCTGAGAGGTGGGTGTAAGTGGCTCAGAAATGCTTTTAGGACACAATGCATACAGTTATTGTTGTTGCCCCCATGGTACGTGATGAAAAAGCAGCTTGATATTTGCAGCAAATAGTCAAGTGCTGGAACAAATGGTTGAGTAATTATTTCGACTTTTGTACGCTAATGAGTTGATCTGTGTGTGTATGGGTTTGTGTGTCAAGGAGAAAGTCCCTTGAGGTTCGAGACTCATCACAAATTATTTGATAGATAGATTAATATATTTTCTTTACGTTTTCCCAGCTATTAAATGGCTATTTATTTGGTGATAAGCCTCATTTTTTAAAGCTCAGGCAATTAAGGATCTGACCGATTAAGACTAATGATCAGGATCTGATAGGCCGGGTTTGGAGCTATGAATTGGTTTCCAACTTTGTGTTTTTAAGATGGTCTTCCAAAAATTGAAGTGTTACGCGTTATGTTTCGAGTAATAAACAAGTTATTATGCGCCATTCACTAAATTTAATGCCATCTTATAATTCTAAACAGCTGATGACAACAGCTGATGAGCCAGTCCTAAGGATTGCTATTTGGGCTGATGTGGTTTCAAACCCCTTGTTGAATCCATTTGGATTCATATTTCAGCACATGTACCAAAAGTTAAAAATTCAAGTACTCAAGTAAGATCTGTACTTTTTGTTGGCTCACAGGTTGATAAAACCTGTCGATCACAGAAGTTAAAGGGTTAAAAGGCTAAAGTTCACGCAAAGTCGCAAGTCATTGGTGTTGGAGTTGAGTTTCAAGTCATTTTTGATTTTGTCTGAAGTCTAGAGTCCTCAGATTCATGATTTGAGTCTGATTCGTGTTCAAGTCATGTGACTTGAGTCCTGGTAGAAAGAATAGAAGTTAGCAACAAAGTGCTTCAGAAAAGGACGTCTAATTTTCCTGTTGTCCACCTTTTAGCCAAGTTAGCTCCACCAGCTTTTGCCACCCAAAATATTTCCAGTCCCACCTGCTGAGTGTAAGTACAGTCGGATCAAAGTAGACACTTCCCCTTTTGAGAAGATCTCTTATCAAGCATTGAATTATCACATGTGGATTATGTACATGTTTTTTCACTGATTACATTTACAGTGTAGAGTGAGAATTCTGTTTAAGTCTATCTGTTTCTGTGGTTACTGTATCTGGATACTTTTTACTTTTACTTATTATCAATACAACCCAATGTATGCCTGCCTATCTGTCAATGGTTTGGCTGATAGCTACTCACACCTGAGTTTTAAATGAGTAATGTTTTTTGTAATACCAGTGTGTATAAAGGCCTTAGTACTGCTAGTTCCCTTGGCCACATGGCCCTGCACACACAGATGCGGGGGTAGAGGAACAGATAACTTTTCACAGCTGACAACAGTTGGAGATTGCAACAGTAATAGAGATATCAGCAAAAGCTATCATGTTCACTGTAGTGGAATGCACATCCACAGAGATGCATGGACTGCTGTATGCTGTATGTGTGCACACATACACGCACACACGGATGCACACCCAGCTGACTGAACTGGTGTCTGAGAAAGAAAGATTGGAAAACTATTAGCTGAAATGTGATCTTAGTGTCTCCATAGACATTGCAATCTTTCTCTTTGTCTATAGCTCTAGTCCTTCTCTTGCACTCTCTTCCTGTCCATGCACACACACAGACACACACGCACACATACACATACACACAGAGTCAAACGTACACAAACAAAATCTATTTTCTTGTCTGTATCCCGGTATTACAGCACTGTTATTGAGGAGCAGAGGGGCTCAGGGAGAGCGAGACTGAAGAGGCTAGGGTGGGAGAGGCAGACAACACATGTAACAGAGCGAGAGAGGGCCAGACATTGGTTGTGATTTGGGACTCTCATACAGATTTAACAACACATATAGAGCCCAGCTGCTGAAATTTGCAGCTGACATTGAACTCTGTTTTCTGAAGATGAAGCTGAACACAAAATAACTTCTCAGGGATCACAGTTGTTCCAAGCCAGACAGTTTGGAGGCATTTTAAACAGAACAAGATAACAAAAGGTTAACTGTCAATGCCCCCAAATACATGAGAGTTTTCAGTATAGAGTGTTTAGAGTGTATATTGAGGGAACTATTCTTGACGCTGGTAAAAGAGCCAAGTTCAAGAGCTAAATTCAGCTTGAGCAACTGGAAGTGAGACACTCCACTCCTCCATACTTGGATGTTATGAAACTTTGTCATTGTGTAATAGACTAAAAATAAGTGTCTACCAAATCTTGTCTGGCTCGAGCACCCTTTGATTTATGACGCAAACTAAACATGTTGTGAATATGGACCTGAAAACTTTAGCTTACAAATTCAGCAGCAATTTTATCTCAAGTGGAAACGAGTTGAGACCATGATGCAATTAAAGAAATTTAACACTGGGTTCTAACTTAAGTTTTATTTTGGATTTTAAGACACACATTCCATAGTACATTATGATAAAGCACATCATTCAGTAGTATATTAGAGTGGAAGTACTGAAGACAAATAATTGTCAGGGTCTTTCACAAGGAGCAATGGGGGAGTTTGAAAAATGGCACATATGAGTGTTTCTGACTTGCCACCCTGTGGTTGAATTTTAGCAACTAAACTCTGTTAAAGAAATAGTTCAACATTTAGTTTAATATGCTTCTTTGCGTTCACTCCAAGAGTGAGATGAGAAGGGTGATGCAATGTCTTTTTTAATCTTTAGTTTTTTTTTCATCACTTCCATATCTGTGCATTAAGTACAGAGTTGAAGCCAGGAGGTAGGAGGCGCCACATTCACACTTTTTATGCCCAAATATCCAGGTTCTGCTGCGTTTTAACGTCATGCTACTTCTTCCTTTGCTAATGAAAGATCATTATTTGCATTGCTTTAATTATTGTAATAATTAATATTGTTTTCAGCAGTTAAAGGTACAACTAATTATGTCAATAATGTCTGTTCTGGTGAGGACAGCCTTGCAATATCCCATATGCTTATATGCCATGTTTTCTAATAGTTTTGTTGCAGATGTTCCTCTACATTCATAAAGTCCCTGCAGCAATAATATGGCATGGTCCTCACAGGTCCTCAAAGTCCCCCAAGGAGCTTTCAAACTTCCAATGTGTAGTGAGGATGAGCAAAGCCTATTTATTTTGTACCTGTCCTATGGACCTGGACTGTTCTCAGCAGCTCAGCTATGTTTAGAAGTATCTGTACACAACACGAGTACTCCTACAGGAACACTAGAATTATCTGTTACATAGATTAGACAAGTCAGATGTGATGGTGTGTCTCTCGTTAGGTCACGACATGGTAACCCTAACCCAATGTAACTGAAGTTAAAGAGAATATCAACATCAGGTGTTTACAGGTGATTCTGGTATGGAGCAAACCACTCTTTTTTTCACTTTTTATCAAATGTGCATCCCTGTCCACTTTCCCGTACAGACCATTTAAGGTATTTAAATACACTGATTATTAACCATTACGTTTATCTAACTTTAGTTTTGGGCTAGCAGGATCTGCACAACCAGGTCCAGGTCATTTTTTTGTTCTTTGTTTTTTAGCAACGCTAGAGGCACGGCTCTGGAGATGGCAGTATAGGTCTGTTGGTCGGTCGGTCGGTCGGTCAGTCTGCAGGTCCCTCGATTCGCCAGCCAATAGCATGAGGGAGGAGGAGGAGCTAGAGCTGAGCGCACACACAGCCCACACAACACAGACTGTATTAACACATTTTATCAGCTACACCTTCACCTATGGGAGAATGTAACAGTTAGCATTCTAACACGCTAAACTGAGATGGTGAACATGCGAAATCATCCTCACACTGTTTAGTATATGTTGCAATTCAGTGTTTCAAAAAAATGCCTCCAAATTTGCACTAAGATCTGGTATAGGTGGGCTCAGAAACCACTGCTTCAGGCGGGGTTTTGCCATTTGAACTGTATTCCAATCCCATGACATAATGCAATATTTATTTCCTCGCAGGTTGATGAACTCTCACCAGTTTTCCACTGGCAACACACACACACACACACACACACACACACACACACACACACACAGATCAGTGTTTGTATTTTGTCTCATGGTTGTCCACCCAATCCAGTCACAACTTCCACTTCTATCTAAAAAGGAGAGCTTCNCCCATTTGCATTTAGCTCAAGTAGCAGTTTATGAGAATTACTGTTATCTGAGTGTGTTGTTGGTGTGTTTCACTTTATATGTGTGTGTGTGTGTGTGTGTGTGTGTGTTAAGCTGTTTCCTGGCTATTTTCTCCCCCTGTGTGTCAGGTCCTTCCAGGCAGCATCAGACTGTTGCTGGTCTTCAGTTCTGATTACACACTTCCTTAATCAAGGCTTCAGATGCTCTTTGAACCACTTCTTCCTTCCTGGGGCAACACACGCACACACACACAAACACACACACACACACACACACACTTGGCAAGGCCATTTCTTAGCAAGGCACCTGGCATTTTCAGTTAAAACTACAAAAGACAGATTCTTATAGGCTTGGAGCTACAGTAAACACACAAATACACACATGTGCTAAAGTTTATCATGCACTTACACCACAGGTGTGAATGATGCTCACAGAATGACACACATCTTTACATATATTAACAATGAATCAAATGACTATGTGTAAAAAGTGTTGCTCATAATGATGAACCCACAGAGAATCATCACCCGACTTTCCAGTTCCCCTCAGCTCTGTGGAGTTTTCAACGTCTCCTTGTTTTAGTTTTACAGCCTCAACTTTACTGTTTTAATTCACTCTCACCACTCTCACCGACCATGTTTCCAACAGCAGCAGGCAGCTGTTTTCAGTGAAAAAGCTCTGATAAACCAACTGTACGATACCTACTCAGCACCAAACAGAAAGCCACAATTAGCAACCAGCTAAAGAAGAGTGAATCTTGGACAAACATTTGTCAGGAGGCTAGTTTATAATAGTACGTTGTGTTTACAGCTTGTTGCGCTGCCCCCAAGTGGCATTTTTTTGATGACTGCAGGTTTAGCAGACGTAATGTACTGGAGAAAAGTCTGCAGATTTGTATGACTGCATGTGTTCTTTTCAAGGACCATACAGTATGTTTGAAACACTAACCACGTCTCCTAAAAATGAAGTTCATATACAAGAAATTTGCATCAGCAAATAAGTTATTATTATTTTAATCAATGTAATGGTGTGTCTACACAGGAGGCATTTCTACTGTGTTTTTCAGTCGTGGTTTAGACCACTCAAAGCATTTAAGCATAAAGGTTAGGGGAAGATTGCGCTCTTGGTTAAATATGAAACAAAGCACAAGTATAGCGTGTTACCATCCAACTTTGAAAATTCCATGATTCCACGATACTGTGAAAGTTGTTGATCTTAATGTCAGCTAAAGGTGGCCCTACAGGATTTTATGCTGTTCAGAAAACAAATGTGAATGTTGACTTTTTGTTGCCTCCATTTCCAAACTATAAAAACTTACAGAGATAGAAACCAAAAAGAGCAAAACAGAAGAAGTATATTTTGACCCCTTGAGTTACTTTCTTTTGACTCAGTTTGTAATGAAATGTATCATAAGAAGTACTTTACGTTAGTATGTGTGTGTATTTCACCAATTAGAGTGTGAAATATCATCTACTTTAATATTGCGTCCTTTGTTGCAATTGGCACAACATCTAATATACGCCCTAATTTTAAGTGTATATCTGGATAATCTATGCGTTTATCCCCTGTGCATACTGTGTGTGTGCTTTTGTGTAATGTGTGTGTGTATGTGTGTGTAATGTGAGCTGCTTTTCCCTTCTGACCATTTTTCAATTAAAAAACACTAATATCCCCAAGACTACTTTGCCCTAGTTATTAGACAACCACACACACACACACACACACACACACACACACACACACACACACACTTTTCCAGTTTATCTGAGTACTGTGCTGCCTTCAGCATCTTCTCCCACTCATGCCTAAGTACACACACTGCTTGATTGAATAAGAACAGTAACTAGTGTGTGTGTGTGTGAGTGTGAGTGCACAACTTCCTTTGTCCCTTCATATGTGTGCGTATTTATCTATTTATTTATTTGCACCTGTGTGTGTTTATCACGTGTGTGTGTGTGGGTATAAGAGTGTGTGTGTCTGTCTTCTGGCATGTTCTCTCTCAGTTTGTCTCAGGTTGGATGATGCTACTCATTGTCAGAGAGACAGAGAGAGCGAGAGAGAGAGAAAGAGAGAGAGAGAGAGAGAGTCATCTGTGTGGGAGCAATCTTTATTTTGCCTGCTTTTGTGTGTTTGTGCCATTGAATAAGTGCATAGATGTGTTTTGTGTTTCTGTGTTTGTTTATGTGTGTTTTTCTCTTCTCCTCTGTGTATCTCCTTGTGTGAATCGGTTGGCTGTGGTTCAGGGTGTATGTATGACAGCTCTGCCGTCATTGATGCTGGTGCTAGATGCTGGTCACTCCAGCAGCATGTGTGTGGTGTCTGTGTGTTCCAAGTTGAATGAGTTACAGTTCTCAGAAGAACAGGTTTTATTTTTCAAGTGTTACATCAAACTTTTAGTAATTTGTTTGGGAAAAGTTCTGGGGCTGTTTTGTGTTAAGACAAAACACTGATGGATTTGAGTTAATTTACGGCTTATTTTGTTAAACAGTAAAAAGGCTTTCATAGAAAAACAGTGTGGGATATCGAAAGTATCAGAAATGAAACTCAGATGGTGTAATGGTACTTGTATCAAAAAAAGTGCTTCAATTCAGAATGTTCTGTTTCCAGCGGCGTTGTGTTTTCTACTGCTGCTACCTAATACAGTATCCACTACAAAAGACAGACAGGCGCACACACACAGAGGCAGGAGAACAAAGTAATCAACAGAGGAAAAATATCTGACAGGGAAAAAGCAATGCCTATTTTTTTTTCTGTCATCTTTTTTCTCAATGTTGCTGCTTTGGCAGGCACCAGGAAACAGAACACACACAGACACTCATCCATCCAGCAAATGCAAACACAGTTGGTCTGGATAAGAATGTAAGCAGCATAGTTGGTGCAAAACTTACAAACTCAAACTCACTCCATTTTACGATCAGAAAGCACTTATATGCTGTGAGTCAAGAATCCTTTAAAGAGTAAAGTGACACATTCAGATCCAGTGAAATATATAATAAGTTCTATATCATCAGCTGCTGTCCAAACTGAGAATTCTGCGCCGACTGTTTTCATTTCAGAGCGGCTGCTGTTTGGCAGATGAGACAGAAAGACAGAAATCCCACACTTTGGAGGAAGACTGATTGACTGGGAAGAAGGATTATTATATTCAATCCTTTTCAAGTGCCAAACTGGATTCAGAACATTATGTCTTTTCTGCCAAACGATCTGCTCAAATCTAATTAGCATCATAGAACCAGACAGCACTTTTTTCCCTCTCTTTCAAAGTGTTTACTTGAAATAAACTGATGATTTTCTGTCCGGATGAGTGATAAAGTAGACAGTAGAAAACAGTTTATTTCTCGATCTCCCCATCGCTCTCTCTGTCTTTCTCTGTAATGAGGTTCTCCTTAATTACATTTTAATGGGCTGGAAACAGCTGCTACTGGTTTATATCTCCACTCATCCCTTTCTCCTCCCTTATCTCTCCCTCTGCCTCCTCCCTTTGCTCTGCCACCTCCACCTTGCTCTGTTTTTGCTCTGGGTCACATTTTCTCTCATGATCAAGGTCAGGCACTCTCCAAGTGTCAGTGTTTAGAAGTACTTCTCAATGTTTTATATTATTTAAAAAGGAAACTGTGCTGAATAATTTGGACTTGGTAGGTGCCAGTCTATGAGAAGTAACCGTAGCCTATGTGTAAGAGAATACAGCATAAACATGATATAACAAAATATATGGATTGATTTTAAAACATTTCAGAGGCCAAAATATTTTTTTTCTTGTGTGTTATTTATTGTTAATATTACGTTCCAAAAATCTTACAAGCAATATGATTTTAATACATGGCTTAATCTGCATTATATAAGTGCTGGGTTGCGAAATACCAGAATTGTTTGAAAAAACACCCCTGAATTTAAGGGTTAACCAGGTGGTTACAAAGCCCTGTTCATGTTACATAGCCGAAAAACAGCAGGAAATGAGAGCTATAAAACAAAAATGAGTTTAAAAAATGTTTAAAAGGGTCATTCCATACCAACTCACCCAGAATTCAGAACTTTTCCCAGCTCATGTCATGGATTTTCTTCATTCATGTGAAAACTTCTATTAAATTCATGGGACCTTGCAAATCCTGCAGCTCTACCCCAAATACTTTTTTAGTTATGAATTTTTGAAGTTTCATCATTTCATCATTTTTGCCATTCTTTGTATGTGTATTCA
>NTHP01000166.1:423155-437335 GCA_003416845.1 Oplegnathus fasciatus
AGTTGTTGCTGAATTAAAATTAAAACATCTTACCCGAACGAAGGGTAAAGTGTAACGAAAATGAATATCTCCACTAGTGTTCACTTTCTTGCAACAAAGTTTTGATTCTGTGTAGTATTGATATAGTTCTATCACATCTAGAAGTTATTTGGTCATGCATAAAAAATCCCAAGAAGGATTATTTTGATTTCCTTGAAACTTTTTTATGGGAAAGTGTTAATATTCATTGCAGATATATAAAAAGTTTAAAGATGTTGTATTACTCCTTCATAATGAAAATAGCTCATTTGTCATACTTTCCACTGGCTGTAGCGTAATATTACAGTCAGTGGTTTCATTTCACAGGTAGACATTTGTACTATGTTGAGTTCAAGGTTTTCTATCTCAGTGTGATATCTATTGAGCCTGTTTTTCATTGGGTTCAGGAAATTTGCAAGTTAGAGAGAGCTGTCACAGAGTTACAGAGCTGTACACAGCTGTAACTTTCCAATAAAAAAAGTTTCAAGGAAATCAAAATAATCCTTCTTGGGAAAATATACAGTCAAAATGTCTTAAAAAGTGGGTTTTTCAGCTCAGACGGATATTTAGCAAGATCTGTGGCACTCAGTTTTTTATGCAGGATCAAATAACTTCTAGATGTGAGAGAACTATATTAATACTACACAGAATCAAAGTTTGGTTGCAAGAAAGTGAACACTAGATATAGATAGGAGATATTAATTTATGAAGATCAAAGATTCTTCGTTCGGGTAAAATGTTTTTATTTTTATTCAGCATCAACTATTTACATGAATACATGTTGCAAATGATCCTGAGGGTTTCTTGGATGTTCAGTACAAATTTCAACCCAATCCAGTGAAAAATAAGTAGATGAATACACATACAAAGAATGGCAAAAATGATGAAATGATAAAACTTCACAAATTCATAACTAAAAAAGTATTTGGAGTAGAGTTGTAGGATTCTGCAAGGTCCCATGAAGTTTTCACATGACCAAAAATGCCACAAATCCATGACATGAACTGGGAGGTCCTAGGTGAGTTGGTATGGAATGACCCAAAATTTTCTTTGGTTCTTGATAAATATTAGTATCAAGTCTCAATTTCCTCCGACAACTGGGGGGGAAATTGGCGTTAATGCTGACGCCACAAGTAATGGTGCATTGTGTCAAAAGCTTTGAACGTTGAACAAAAACCAGGAGACAGAAGAGAACAGAGGGGAGGAAATTCATAGATGTGTTGACTTTCCAGCAGACCCTCAGTCTCCATACGAGCCATTGCCTCTACTTGTTACCCGTAACTTTACTTTTTTTTTGGCATTTTATGCCTTTTTTGGATATTCGAGTAGTAGTAGAGAGATGACAAGAAACGAGGGGAAAGAAAGAGATGGGTCAACTGGGGATGTTACAGTTTATGGTCAGTGCCTCAAACCCCTAAGCCACCAGGGCGCCCCCTTATATTCATTTTTATTCATGTAAATGTACTAAATGTATGTATTATTATCATGACATGAGCACATACTCCATGGGATTCTGTATATTTTCTACTGTAGCCGGACATTTGGAGATGAGCACAACAAGGTTTAAATACAATAAAAATGAAATGCACTACACACACACACACAGAGAGTCAGAGAAAGAGACCTGTGAGAGTTCCTCTTAGAGACTCTCCTTTTGTTCTGCTGAACTAACCTTGTACAAGTGCCGTGTGCGCGCACACACATTCTCTACCCAAGTTTCTTAACTTAATCTCAGTCTTACTTGCTTCCTAGCCCTCCATCCTGTCTCTCTGCCTTCCTCTCTTGTCCTTCATCTCTGATTGATCAGTTTATCATAAAGGAAGGACAATAGCAGAGACAACATGGCTGAATGTACAGAGCTGCTGTCTATCTGTACTGAAGGTTACATGTCCTTATTTCTGAGCAAAAGAGAGGGAAAGCATGGACACAGAAAGTGTGTGTGTGTGGAGAGAGAGAGGAAGACAAGAATTCTTCGCCACTCACAACAGACTGTTGTGGTTGAACGTAAGCGTACAGGTGTTTCTGGTCCAATCAACCACACACACATCAACAAACACAGTCATACACTCCTACACACACACATACAGGCAGAGGTAGTGAGTTTGACGGTCTTAATTAGGCACTCCAGGGAAAAGAAGACTCTCAACTGTCAGATGCTCCACAGCAATTAGCCTATATCGATCTACCAAAGGGGAGGGGGAGGGGGAGAGGGAGAGAGAGAGAGAGAGAGAGTTGAAAAGTGACAGAGCAGAAGGAACACAAAGCAGTCACACATTTGAAACAAGTGACAAAAATAAAGAGAGAGAGGGATGGAGAGATTAGGGAGAAAGTAAATGGAAGGAGGAGAGAGGGGAAAATAAACACACAGACATAAACACACACAAACACACACAGATTCCCAAGAGACCTTACGCAAAAATCAGCCCACCACATTGTTAAGAGTTTAGTCCATTGTCCGCTCTTATTGTCTCTTTTAGCAGATTATCTCCACTAAACAAACCATGGACCACAACAAATCATTTCACACACACACACACACACACAATGAAATGATAATCCCTTTCTTTCTTTCTCTGATTCTCCCACTTCAACTTTTTGCAGCACACACAGGTTACACATCTCTTCACCTTTAGCCTGTATGTATGTATGAATAGACGATTTCTCACAATTAGATTCAATTATGTCCTCAGTGTTGTGTGCGTTTGTGTGTATGTGTCGTTCTATTGAAATAGACCGTACAGAAGCCTCACTAACAAAATAATTTTCCGTCGCCAGTGATGTGATAACCTTTAAGTGGCACTTTAAATGGACTAATCTTAAACTAAGCTGCTAATCTTAAAATGAGGGGATAATCTCTGACTGTCTGATAATCCAATATTAGGATTAACACTTCATGCCAATTCACGCGGAGGGCCGGGTCACAGCGGACTGATAAAGATGTGTGTGTGTGTGTGTGTGTGTGTTCAAGTTTTTAAAGAAGGTGAGAGTGTGTGTGCGCATATGAATGGCTCAATTCACTTTCTAAATATGTGTGTGTCTGAGTGTGCGCGCCACTGTTTCTGTGCGTGTGAGACGGAGTGTGTCAAGGTGACTGTCTGGGGGTTAATAACTAGTGACCCATAGAAGGGACCAGAATGGGGGGCTTAAATACACACAGACACACACTTAACAATACACACACACACTCGTTCTCACTTAATTCCTTTATTTCGTGTTTCTCTTAAACTGTAATCGTCGTGACTTGTCCAAATTGATTTGACAATTTATTCTCATCAAGGATTAACACAAAACTGTGTGACCGCGTGTGTGATAACATCATAGTGCAGGTTGGCACTGGAAATGGATTCTCTGACCTTCTTGGGTTTTCCTCATTCTTTCTTTATTTGGGGTTTTGATAAAGCAAAGCCTCCATGCTGAATATTTCTGACCACAGAAACTTCTTCAGATATATAAAGAGATTCACTTATCCTGCTTTAATACATCAAACTCCACTTAAAAGAACAGTCTGACATTTTGGGGAATACACTTATTTGCTTTCCTGCCGAGAGTTACGTAAGAAGATTAATACCACTCTCATGTCTGTGCGTTAACTATGGAGCTAGAGCCGGGAGTTTAGCTTAGCATAAGTTGCTGGGAGGTGAAATTTAGACCCTTTTCACAGCAGACATTTTGATTTGCATTAAAAGCACCGGTGGCATTAATAACATTAATGATGGCTGCATTCCATTTAGGTGAGCTTATTTCAGCTTCCTGTATTGTGCATGGTGGCAATAAAAAGAGTCAGTTGAATCCTGGCTTTAGCCCCATAGTTAAGGCACAGACACATGA
Source organism: Oplegnathus fasciatus (assembly GCA_003416845.1). Classification (NCBI taxonomy): domain Eukaryota; kingdom Metazoa; phylum Chordata; class Actinopteri; order Centrarchiformes; family Oplegnathidae; genus Oplegnathus; species Oplegnathus fasciatus. The sequence continues at coordinate 427,002 of NTHP01000166.1, forward strand.
CAGTGGTATCGACCTTCTCATCAAACTCTTGGCAAAAATAAGCGTATTTTCAAAAATGCTTTCCTTTGTTCCTGCTCCTCTCATGTACAGTTACAGATAACATGCTAAAAGTGACAACAGAGATTAATGAAAACCTTTTTATATTCTTATCGGACTTGGAAAGGCATACAGCAACTCTGTCTTGTAGGAACTAGATGTAATTTGCTACAACAAATATGTTTTGAAAGAAACGTAATGCCACCTGAATTATGTTTCCTATGAACATAATGAGGAAATGTTGTTAATTAATGTAACCTGGCAAGTCGCAAAATCTTGATACAGAATATATCTGCAGAATGTTCACTAACAATGTATTTCATTTCTTTTCCTACAATGCCCAGCAACTAAAGTGTGATGAAACCTTTTCATGATTAAGTTTAGCATAGCACTTGGCTACGGTTCGGGAAAGATGGTCTTTGTTAAATATTGAAAAAATCAAAAGTGACTTGAAGCACAATATATGTTTTTATTTTATTAACATTTAACCTAAAGTACAATATTTTCCTAACCTTAACTAACAAATTTTGTTGCGTAAAGCTGACCATCACAAGATGTGAACCCCGGCCTCCTGTGCTACAGTCCAGCACTTTGTACACTCTGTACGTTTCCTTACAGAATGTATCGTGATTGGGAAAACAGATTAGTTATCTATAAATGGCTCCATGCATGAACCTTATGTCTGCGTGTGTGTGTTGAGAGGGTAGTGCTGTGTACCATCAAAAGCACACACACACACACGAGACACACACAAACAGTTTAATTACGTACATGCCATAGTACAAGCTTTTTCGTCTGGAACCTCGGAGTCCATTTAACGCTGGAAATAGCTGCAGGTTAGGACGCTAAAACACTGGCTTGTATACGTGTGTGTGTTTGTGTGTGTGTGTGTGTGAGTGTGTGTGAGTGCCACCATGTACGTCAGTGTGTGAGAGTGGTAGGTTTTTGTAGGTTTTGCCCCCCAGTCTAATTGAGTTTTCAAGGAGCTCTTATCCTTTAAGAGAATAGTGCAGTGTGTGTGTGTGTGTGTGTGTGTGTGTGTGTGTGTGTGTGTGTGTGTGTGAAAGGGTTGGAGGTCACATACATACAGCTTTTGCGTTTATGGTTTATTTGTGCAAATATGCATTTTTTGGAACAAATTTCTTGTACTTCTGCACATATATTTTATTTGTCTTTTGTCCAAACAGTAACAAAATCACATAGTAACAACAATCTACAAACCTGCAAAATATAAACACACTTCACATGAACTTTAGATTTGAATGACTAAAATATCACCTACAGACAGAAGTGAATGCTGTGAAAACAACAGAATAAAAGTGTTAATCGATTTTCTCTCTTTTTTATCTTCTCTTTCCTCCCATTTTATCCTCCTTCCTTCTCCTCCCTCTCTCTCCCCACATATTATGACCATAAACATAAAAACACACCAAAAAGTTGTTTATTTCTTTTAATAAGGATGGCAACCATGTCCCACCCCCCTTCATTTATCTGTTTATTTATCTCTTTATCTCTCGAGGGTCCTGTTTGCCTCAAGATCTACGAAATGGTTCAGATACCTCATGACACTCTATACTGTCTAAGTACACGTGTACTCAACATACATACACTCATGCACACACACGCACATAGTAAGATATACAATTAAAATGATGTAGCATCCTTATGCAGCCTGGTTGTTATTTGGTGCAGTTGTCTTAAAGAATCTCAGTGTTTGCTGCTTCTCTGTGTGAGAGAGAATGTGCGTGTTTGTGTGGTAGCGAACGTAAATCTGTTTCTATGACCTGGCCACAGGCACCTGCCATACTGGAGACAAAGTTTTGTGTTGTTTGAGTTGAGTGTGTAAATGTGTGTGTGTGTCTTCTGGAAAGGTCATTGTCTCCCCCCATTATTTTACTGCCAAACTCCCCTCCAACTATTTTCTAGTATCAGCTTGTGGCCCCTCTTCACAGTAACTGACACTAAACTAGACTCCTGAAGTCCTCAGCCGCTAAACATACAGATAAAACGTAGAGATAAAACTCCACAAGCGTTTCAACAGCAAATGAGCAGTTTCTACCTTCAGAGGAGAGCAGTAAGATGTATCTGTTATATATTACATTTTATTTTGTTATATTTTGTGTAAGCTAGTCTAATATATCTCCAACTTTATGGTGGTTGGAAACACTTTCCATCGTCTCCTATCATGACATTTGACAGACCACATCTACCCTGGTTGACGATGCCAATAAAGTCTGTTTAAAATACTGTATAGGTAGGTATAGGTAAAATAATCATCAAATAATCAATGCATCCTTAGTTTTTTTTTNNTGCTCTGTTTTGGTTTCCACCAACTCCTGAGGGATATCTGGCTCTTTAGCTGCTAAATGCTCCACTATGTTCACCAGCTAATTGCTAACTGTGTCTGTCTGCCGTTCGGTGCTGAGCAGGTAGTGTACTGTGGGTTTTTAGAGCTTTTTTGCTGATAACAGCTGCCTGCTGCGACTGTGAGAGCTGTGAGAATCAAAACAGTAAATTTGTGGTCTGTAAGACCAAAGCTGATCTGACCCGGGCAGTGCAAAGACAGGTGATAATTCTTTGTGGGTTTGTCATTATAACTAACATATGGCTTATGCCACCAAACGGGGAGGTTATGCTAAACAGGGTCTCCAGAGTCTTGGTTGTCTCAGATGGTGGAAGGAGTAACAAACTGGGGGGGGNNGGGGGGGAAATCCAACACATTCTCGTGGTAGAGCTGACATTTTCTAGGGTGATTCAGTACCACGTAGTTTGATTCGATAAAATAATAATCTAAGTCTTTTCTAACCTCCTCTTAATTCAACCTCTATTGGCTCACATTAAAGCACATGCTCCGACGCACACACCTACACACAAATACACATCCTCGCTTGAGTCCAGCTGATGAGAAACATATTAACTAATGTCTACACCCCGTTGGCTATTGATCAACAGCATTCAATTAATCTGATTAATTAGCCCGCCATTGCAACGCAGAGGAATGGTCAGCAAGTCTCTATAGCTGCTCAGAGGGTTTTTAAGACACACACGTGCACATAATTGGAATTGGTTTAGATATTGCTCAGCGTGCAGATATCAAGCACACACACACACAGTCCACATATAACGAGACAAAGAGCAACAGAGAACAATACAACAGAAACAGATCAAACACTCAAAGAGAAAATGTTAAATAAGTGAAATAATTACTGATAGTTTCTTTAATTCAGAATGCTGTCAGCTCAGGCCTTTTGTGTTTTGTTTTCATTGATTTGACACCGATAACAAATTGACACCATTAAAAAGACGTGGAGCTACTAAGAGTTTGGGTGAGTGAGGTTAACTGAATTAAAAAGCTACAGTGTTTGACTTTGTAATGGCTCAGCCCAGGGCACCAGTTACTAATGATAATGCTGTGCTGATGTAGCCACATATACATGCATGCTTTTGGGTGGTTCTAACTAAGTATGCTACCTTGGAACCCAATACTGAGTACTTTCTAGAAGTATTATGAAGTACTGTTAAAGTTTCAAGGTAATTAGAAGAAAATGCCATACTGCCTTTTTACAGAGCTTTCAAATGCATTTCATGTGCAATTCAAAGAGTTTTACCAAATGCAAAGACTTCATTAGAACGACAATTAAAAACACAATAAAAGGGACAATTCAAATAGACTTAAATTAGGTTACTGTAAAGTGCAGTTGCAGTGCAATAATAAGTTGTAGCATTGTGTTTTATTTGATTCTTATTTAACTTTGACCATTTTCAGGTAAATGAATTCTAAATGTAACCATGGTAAAAAAAAACAGTGACATCCATAATATAATCAACCACAAGAATTAAAGTAACTACAAAAACACACAAAAGAAAAATAGACAGCTATCTACAACAGGGATAACCCTAACAACAAGAACAGCAGCCACAACAACAAAAACAACAGGAACACTACAGTCATCTAAACAACATTAAGAACTACCACAACAAGCACACAAAGAACCACAACCGCAAAGATTCAACAAACCCACAATAAGAGCCGCAACGGTAACAATGAAAAATAACCATAATGCCATAATGAAAAGAATTAAAGTAATCATAACAACACAAAAGTAAATCATAACATCAAGAAGAGCAACAATAAAAAACACAATGACATTAAAAAAACACAGAATAAGCTTTTAATCTGCACACCTCTATTCAAAGTGGCAAACTGGTTGTTATACACGGTTCTAGTTTTGCTACGTTAAATGAGTTTGGAGGAGAGAATGGAGAGAAGCACGGTTGAAATAATGGCAGAAAAGGAAGCGGAGGAAGGAATTAAACCACAGCCAATATTACACAAAGTGACTTTATTCATATTGCTGTTACATAAAGATATGGATGCAAGAAATATAATACAGTGTATTTCACGGATATGAGGACAAAAAAAGAAACAATGACAAGAAAGGCAAACTGAAAGAAAAATCTCTGAAGTAGAGTACAAAAAAGGTGTGGAACATCAAACCTGACTGCATTAAAGAAGAATATCTGACAAAATAAAGATGAGAGAATTCGAGAAACAGATTCAAGCAGGAAGGAAGTAAATGCAAAGTGATTAATATAGTAAAGCCACAATAGACAGACAGCTCAATTACACTCTCTCTCTTTCTCTCTCTCCTCTCGTGACAGCTCTATGACATGATGTATTGTACTGCACATTTATCTGGTTTCTCTCAGCATGTTGCCTCTCTAATTATAACGTCCTCTTGTATTTACCAGAAGAATAACATGGGTTGTATATGCTGAAATCACTTTCTCATTGAGTGTAACAGATTAGTGTGTGTGTGTGTGTTTCTGTGTATACTGTATATTTCAGTGCATGGGAAAAAAATTGGCTTATATAGTATATATACTGTATATATCTATATATAAGTACATACGCATATATCTGTTTTACAGTACATTATTTGAATGCTAGCAGTTTTTTTCTGACATGCATAGTCAATACATTTATTCTCGGTGTCTTGGCGGTGATTTGGAAAATGATTGTTCCATGAAGGAGATGTTTAGACTTAAAGTCTGCCTTGGGATGTGTGCGCCTTGAGTGAAGGATCTTTTTGTCCTTCTGTGTTTATTTTTCCTTCAAAGAGATTATCATTTAATCATTCTGGCTGCTGTCACGACCACCTTTTCTTACAGTTTCCAATTTTGCTCTCAGTGGCGCTGAGTAGCGCAGTTTTGGCAGGAAGCGACAGGAAACGCTGTACAGGTATAGCTTTAATGGATTTTAAAACTTTTTTTACTTTTATGATTTCATTTCCAAGCAACAGAGGTAGCGGAGCGCAGCAAGATTGCTTGTTGCGTTAAAATGAAATGTCATACTATGGCATCAAAAAGGGGTTTGTACATTGAAACCACCTACACAGGTCTAAGAAAGTTCCGAAATCTGGAGGAAATACAGTGAGCTGGGTGCCAGAGTCGGCGCACAGGTACAAGAAGTCATTAAAAGAGCAATCTTGTTCTGTGTTGAAAAGATGAGTGCACATACACAGAAAGCTCGAAACACGAGAATGAGAACATTAGAACGCATGCTTCACAGTGGAATAAGAAAAACACGCGGATCCAAACCTAAACTAACACATACTTACATGCTAACAATTTATACTGTATGTGGCTACACAATGTGACTCGAAAGACCACGCACATGTCATTCATATGCTTATACACACACACGGGCGCTAAAGCCTGGCAGTGTTTTTAAATGCAGCCTCCAGCTACGAGAAGGGAATAGGAGTCAGCCATCACAGAAGACTGTGAACTGAGTTTAACCCCCTACTGGTAATAGAGAGAAAGCCAGAAACTAGAAAACTGTGACTATTATTCCAGCTGAGAGAGAGAGAGAGAAAGTTTGGGAGGGGAAGAACAGATGGAAAGCAGTAGACAACCAGAAGGAGAGAGGGAAAGAGGCAGAGAGGGAGTGAAAGGTGTGAAGACATTGATTGAGGGAAACAAATGGAAAGAAAGGGTGAGAGTGACATAAAAAGAAAAAGAGCCTAAGGTGGTAGGTGTTCCTTTGGTGCCAAAATGTGCACACACACACCAAACCACTTAAAGACACATTCTCTGCAAAACCTAAGGTCATTTTGACACCCGGCGAGGTGTTATTTTGGCATATAAATCTTGGGCAGAGAAAATAGATGAAAATATTAAGGTCACATTTGTTCCTCCCTCAGGTGTGTGAGAGGGAGAGAGATAAAGACAGAGAAAGAGACGAAGCGAGACCTATATCAGAAAAATGGAGATAAAGGAAAGCAGAGAGGGAGAACATTAAAAATATAACATTACAAATGTATTTTCATAATGCTTTGTGTATTCATTTGGAAACTAAAATTCCTTTTCTGTGTTTTTTTAATCTCTGTATCTAACCCCGCCTGGTAAACAGAAACCCCCCTCTCTGAACAGGATACTTGGTTCCTTCCAGCCGGAGCACAACGTACTAGGCTAGCACAGTTACAAGTTAGTGCCAGTGTGATTTGTGAATGGCTGATGTCAAATCACGGGATGAAAACAATCTGACTTTATTAGACTGAATGTGGCAGTTATGTAGAGCTTCATGAATAAAGTCCAATGCAGTTATAGTGACATTGGCATCACTAAATGTGTTTCCATCCACCTGTTTTTTTTTTTATTTAATGGAAATGCTGGAAATTGGAAAAGAAAGTCAAAATATGGCAAAATGCTTTTACGCTTAACTGAGGTGGAAAAGTTGGTGTATTGATAAAAGCAAAACAAAGTGCAGTGGAAACAAACTAAGCAATTGACTCATGACGTATATGAAGCATGTAACTTAAACGTCTGCTCCACCGGAGAGACAAAAAAAATGGCAGCAACATCAGATCTGTGTGAAGGGATTCTTCAAATGAATTAATGAAACTAACAGAAATATCATATATCCATCAGGTTTTTTTCATTTTTGATCGTTTGAGGCTTGACTGGCTCTCTTTTAATCACATCATCTCACTGTGCCCTCTTCTTCTGCAATGAATTAATCACACCCGACTGGAAAATTAGCTCCACCAGCTGTTTATCTCAATGCACCAACAAGTAATATTCACAAAACAGTAGTTGACGCAAATGCGATTTAATTCACATTTTCTTTTGCATTTTTGGATGGAAACTTTGGCATCAATGGTTTTTAACTAGTTATAATCTGCACATGGCTGATTTGTTTCTGAATGTTACAGTTCATGTTAATATGAGCGTCCAGGTAGCGGTAGCAGAGGCAGGTGGAGCCACAGGATCTGAGCTGAGATCTTACTGTGGCTAAGTGACTAAAATAGCCAACAGTGTTGGGACCTTTAACTTGTGTAACACATAAACTTGCTTAAAATCCACCTAAAGTGGTTGTATTTTAGCTTCATTTGAAAGGGAGAAGGAACATTCAGAAAGATTAACTGATCATTTGGAAAAGTAGGAGTTTTCCTTTTAGGACTGTGGGACACAAGTAACACGGATCCAAAATGTCAGTTTATGTAAAGTCCCAGAGTGGGACATGAACACCCACCACCCACTAAACGTGGTTGGTTTTTAACAAATTAAGCAAGTTATGTTTGCTCAAACTGAAGAAAAAATCACCAGTTAACAAAGCTCCAAAAGCTACACTTATTCATCTCCACCACAATCACTCTCTGGACCCATAATTCTACACAGGGTTTATTTTGATATGAAATGTCATTACTAAGGGAAACATTCAAAAGGGCAGCCTCACCGCCCACTACGTCAGTTTAGCTTGTCTACCCCTGAGGCTAAATGAGACTGTCAAACTGGAAGCAGATTGTGGCCACATATTGTTGGAGTTAGAGGCCAGCAGACACAGATGATAAGGGAGGTGGTGCATAGCAGCAAGTGAAGGAGGAGAAATCAGAGCCAAAAGGCTGAAAAGGCAATATTTCAATGAGTGGCAACATGGCAACATTTTTACATTTAAAGCTGCTCAGTTTTGCTCACAGTGCTCTGTTTAACAAGTTCATTTTGTTAATGTTGTTGTTTTGTCACGGTCAACATAGACCTTTTTTTTTAGAACAAGGAATGTTAAAAGCAGTGTTGCTAGTACATACTGCAGAAACAGGTTACCGTAAACACAGAAATGACATGTCATTGCCTTAGGAAGTTGCATGTAGAGTCTTGTTTGTGCCCAACTGATGATTGCAAGTCAAATATCCACTCTCCTTTTAGCTCTGTTTTAGTCTCCACCAACTCCCGAGGGAAATATGTGGCTGTTTAGCTGCTAAATGCTCCACAATGTTCACCAGCTAGTCGCTAACTTTGTTTGTCTGCTCTTAGGTGCTGAGCAGCTAGCATACAGTAGGTCTGTCAAAGCTTCTTGACTGAAAACAGCTGCCTGCTGTAGCTGGAAAAAACGTTGATCAAAGAGACTGAACCAACAGTTACACTAGGTTGTGGGATGAAAACCAAACAATAAGCTAAAAGACACTCAAATGCTCCGTAGAGCTGAGGGGAACTGCAGAGTTGGGTGGTAACTCGTCGGTACTAGCGACCGGTTCCCTCACATAAACATAGTGATTGAATCTATTGTTGATATAAAAAAATGATATAGTGCAGCTTTAAAATGTGTAAAAACTGCCACAATAAAAGCTTCTTCGATGTGGCATCTCATTAATACAATTTCAACATTTTATCTCAAAGTCATAATTGTAAGCAAATTGCAGTAGAATTCTCCCCATCTTAACTCTCACTCCTTGATATAAAAGTAATCATATGTATGTAGATTAATAGATTAATAGGTGATGTAAAATACCTTTTTTTTGGCAGCAAATAGTAGTAAGCAGGTAGAATGATCTTTTATGAAAGTTGCTACAAATACTTCTAACATACATCATCTTCAAATATCTCTGTTAATATAACCATTTCAATTCTAATTTAGGCTGAAGCCATAAATAACTATGAGCCTTCTTCAACTTATCATACTCTTCATACGAGGCCAGCTCTGCCAGATTAAAAATCATTTCTCTCAATGGACCTCTTAATAATGAGTGTTAATGAGTGTGATGATGAAAAATAATTTTCCAGATACATTTTAATGCCAGATATGTGTGTGTGTACAATGTTATAATTGAAAATTGCAAGGAAATTCAAACTAGGGTACTCACCAGTCCTGAAGGCACTGAGGCTGTTGAGCTATCTCAATAAATTAAATTGCAATATTTTTAGTCAAAAAATAATTTTGAATTTGAAGGTACAGAGATGTATTTAGGCTGACTAAAAATTCAGAAAGAGCATACTCCAGTACTCTGTATTAATGCAGTCACATAGAAAGCAATGTTTCTGTATAGATTTTAAACGAGCTAAGATGCGTATGCATATTATTTAAGGCTCCAAAAAGTTTTATTATTTTGTTAAGTTATTAATTGTAGGTTTAAAAGATCTTCCACTTTGTTTAATTTTAAGTTTAATCTATTTACTTGGTTTATTTAGCCATGACTGTGCTGTTGTGTGCATGTGTGTTTTAACAGAGAGAGGTCATATGTCAATTCTCATCAGTATTTCTAATGGAGAGTCAGAGACAGACAGGCAGACAGACGCAGAGTTAAAAATGGAAGCTGTTTACACCAGTGTGATCTCGACAGCGTGTGTCTGCACGCATGCGTGCGTGCATGCATGTATCCATCCCTGGTATCAGTGCGAAGTACTCGTATAGATGTTTCCACCTCTACAGATCCATTAGAGCAGTGAGGAGGATATTTTAAACCTCTCTTGCATACATACAGTCAGCACTGAGTGTATACTCATATAGGTCCACAGTGGATGATAGAGCCACACACTTACACGGCTAACTGCAAGCCAGTGCTACTGGCTGCTCTTACAGTCTGGTTAACAAGCACAAGCAAAACCATTAAATTAAAACTCTAAAATAGCAACAAAAAAAATGTGTGTTGGCCACTACTTAGAGCTAGACTAGTCACTTCCCCCTGCTGCCAGTTTATGTGCTAAGCTAGGCTGAACACTCTTGGACCAATCTCTGTATTGAAAGCACAAGTTCAAATTAATATCTGCGTTAAACAAACATAGAAATGTATTTTAATACCTATTGGTATTTTTAACCCTCCTAGTGGCGAGTTTAAATCTGGCAAGTTGAGTTTTCGCAGTGGGAAATAGTTTGGACAACATACACTGCAATCGGTGTGAGGCTGAGCAGATCAGGCAACAGAGGATTGGTTTAGATCATGATAAAAGAGCAGCACCACAAAAGTGTCTCTGCTTAAAGGCGGATTCAATTGCCTGTTGGTCTTGTGCTTGTAATTCAA
>NTHP01000166.1:446607-487653 GCA_003416845.1 Oplegnathus fasciatus
CCCCCCCCGCCCCGCCAGCCTGAGCTGCTCAAACAAGTTAAATCATTTTTATTAAGGACAGAGGGACTGTTACCAGCAACCAAATCACTCCTAAGAACAGGAAACTAAAGGACGATAGAAATTAGAGATACGAAAAACACAATAAAGGCCTGGTCTCACAAGCAAATAAAATGCAGAAATTTCCCAAATCCCAAGTATATTTCAATGACAGGGATGTGGGGGTGAGGTAAATCAATGTAAATCTTTCACATAGAGTTAACTTTGACATGCTAATTAATGCCGTTGACCAATAGCAAGCCATGTTGACAATGCTGACCTTTGAGGTAACCACTATGCATATTAAGAACTGGATACTAGACTCAAAGACTAAGGCCAAGGTAACCATCTCTAGCTAGCTAGCTCAGAGCACTTCTTCAATAACCAAAAAACCAGGGGAAAGTGACTGTGCCTGACTAGCGCCATTGTGTTCCTGGCTTGTTAGCTTGTTAGCCATCAGCTCGCCAGCTACGGCAGTTCACCAACCAGCTCGTTAGTAGTCCCTGCATCATCAAGTTTCTGGCACCGCCTATTCTGCAGTGACGTGTCAATAAATTTCTCTGTGGCAGTGTCTGAAGCACACATTCACACCAAAATAGAATTAAAGGAACGCAAGGAGCTTCTGTGGTGGAAATGTGTTGCTACTACTAAGTGCCAGTGAAAAGATACAGTCCAGGAAGTCCAGTTTGAGTAATACTTCTATGAATCTGAAGGCTTATCATATACCAAAACACTATGCAGAGACGATCCTTTCCATCCCATATAGCGGGGTAAACAGTACAATAGTAATCCACCAGGAATGGGCTCTTTCTGGTCAATGCAGTGCATTACCAGATTATGTCAAATTGTATTGTGGAAAAAGCCATGTTCAGCTTTTTTGCCAGATGACCCCGTATTTTTCCTCAAGCCCTCTGTGTTGGCACATCCAAAGCATCAATGCACTGCATTGAAATGAATCAGAGCTGCATTTTTTGATGCAGTGCTAATGTCTGTCTGAACACGGCAGGAGAACGAAGGTAAAGAGGGAATGAAGCAACAGCAGGAGGAGAGACGGAGGAGAGATGGAGGAGGGGTGAAGGCGATATCACACCTTCCTGAGAGCTTACATTATCCCCATATGTAGGATAGCATTCTGTGAGTGTATGTGTATGTGTTGATGTCACATCTTGACAAATCCCCTTGTCATGTTATCCGATCAATACACCACATAATTGAAACAAATCATATCAATATAGAAGATTGAATCTGAATTACCGCATGATTGACCCCAACAAGGATACAAGAAACTTTTTTACTGCTTTTGACCCAAATGAGAAGTTTCCTGCTTCACCCTCTTCAGCGTGCAATTCAGTTCACTGCGTATCCGTCAGTGTTAAACACAAGCACAGGACAGACTTATTTACATGCAGTTTGAATGCAGTTCAGGCTTTCTTTGAACACATGAAATAGTTTTTCAAAGGTTAGCTCACGATGCTGCTGAGATCAGAAGCTAATATGAGCGGCAGCAGGGACGTAGTGTAAATTAATTCAGTTTACACATCTTTTTAAGAGAGTTTACTCATCAGTTTTGTCTGAAATACATCTTATTGGTATAAATTCATAGTAAATAGTGTACATCTCATGCAAATTAAATGAGCACGGGCTCTCGATGATCACCAACTTTTGATTTATTGCCAAGCTGATTTTGTAGCAGAACTTAATGTTACTGAGCTTATTTGAGTGCGCTGTTCTGCCAAAGACACATAATCAGACCTTAAAATACACTTTAATTTGTAATAATATCTCAGCAGAGCAGGTGGAGCTGCTGAAGAGATGCCACTGAAAATATTACACCTTCAACTTGAGATTGAAAAAAACATTCCTTTCCAAATTTCTGTGTCATCTTATGCTGGGGAATAGAAAAATATAAAACTACTTAATAGACCAAATTTTTTTTCATGAGCTCTTTGACAAACTTCAAAGAAAAGATTAATTTATCTTCACTATAAAAAGCAGCTTCTGCTTAATGTATGATCCAGCAAATGGAGAGCAGTGTAACTTTGCATTTTTGAATTAATCTGACACTTTATGTATCCAAGCCCACCAAAATAAATGAACAAATAAATAAATAATTGAAAAATATTAATGGCAATATCCACACCCTGGAATTAAACCTTCTCTTTTCAAGATAAGGTGTTTTGGGGGGTTATAGGAACCAAACCAAACCTCAGAAGAAACACAGCTACTCATTTCAGCAGGTACTTATCATGACGTTCACACATGCACAGCTCCCTAAACTGCAGTGAAGTGAGGACAGAGGATTAATACCAGAAGGATGAGTGGGATAAATGCATTTAAATGGATGTAATGTGCCTCAAACAAACAGTAATGATATCTAAAGCAGCTAAAAGGTTATTTGCGCTTTGTACAACCACAACACTCATCTAGAGTACATAAACCTGACATAAACATTACACATTTTACCCCCTAATGCTCTGTGAGTTCTCACTCACACAAACATACACAAACACCGCGTAACTGCCAATATAATAATACGTCACAGTGAGCAGACATGATTAGTTGTCATGCTGTGACCATACGTGATAATTAGTGAATAAACAACACTATTATTAACTTCTCTACAAAGTCACACTCTCACTTTCCCGCACACCCACACCGATTTCCATGTCCTTGCAGTTTTTCACTCTACCACAGAGAGAAATTATATGAGGATGAAACCAACTTCTGATTGTGCTCAAGGCATAATGATTTGTACTATGCATCACAAATCTGCCAATTTCAAGCCCAAATGAAAGAGCAGGGATTGTATACACTGTCTTACCTCTGCTTGTGGCATCTGTTGATCTAGTTTGTTTTGTCCCAAACTACGCACACAGATGCACTGAAACTGTCTTATTTTTGAGGGGTTGGTACATCTTGTTCGACATGTTGATTATTTTTTACCTGCGGAACACAGTTTGTACTCTTACAGTGTTTAGTTTCATATAAACTTTTCTGGCATTGTGTTGAAATAAATGTCCCTTGAAGCTTTTCTGAAAATACAATTTCACTCATTCATTAATTCATCTACCTATCCGTCCAGCCATCTTCAGTTCACTTATCCTGGTCGTTTCAGCTAGATGTGGGAGCTGAAACCCATCCAGCGCATCCTGGGTCAGCCCCGAGGTCTCCTCTCAGTCAGTCGTGCCTGGAACACAGAACCACCTCCACTGACTCCCCTAAAAGTGATGCAACAGCGGCTCGATACTGAGTTCCTCCCAAATTGCTGAGTTCTTGAGTCTATCACAGTGGGCGAGACCAGCCACCCTGTGGAGCAACCTCATCTCTGCTGCTTGTTTCTGCCATCTCATTTGTTCATGATTACCCAAAGCCTGTGTTCATAGATCAGGGTTGGAACTGAGATTGGATGGTAAATTGAGAACTTTCATTGTTACTGTGTGGGCTCAGCAGCTGCAAAGCAAAGGGAATTGACTGCAATGTTTTTCATATTTCCAAAAATATTATAGGACTGCTAGTAACAATAACTGTTTACCGTTGATTCATCTGTCAAATATATTTTTGATTTAATTAATTAATCATTTGGTGACTTACTTGAATTGCTTTTGTCCGTGCAACAGTCCAAAACCCAAAGTTATTTAATTATCACTAATATATATCAGAGAAAAGAAGCAAATCCTCACATTTGAAAGACTGGAGCCAACTGGAAATTATTATTGATAAATGACTTAAACTTTATCAATTTTTAATTTTCTGTGTATCAACGTAGCAAATAATCAACAAATCGTTTCTGCACTAAAATATTACTTTCATTTTCTTGACCATAGAGGTTGCTTATTCATTATTAAGTTACCCACCTTTTCCTTTTAACCTATCCCGTACAGTAGCTACAGTATTAATCAATTATACAATAAATATATTGTCCAGAACATTCTTTTCATACAAAAATTAAGGACATATATGAATATTTAACAACAAAAACACTGCCCTGAATCATTTGTTGCAACTTGGTTTAAAAGCAACAATCCTTAGTTGTACAGTTAAAGGAACAGTTCAACACTAGGAAATACATTAATTTGCTTTCCAGTGGAGGAACACGAGAAGATTAATATCACTCTCATGTTAGAGCATGACTCACGAAGCTATAGACCCTGGAGGTGATTATGGTAGCTTAGCATAAAGACTGGAAGCAGTGACCCGGACTCTGTCCAACGGTCAAAGAAAATGTTTAAGCTCACTAATTTATACATTGTATCCCCACTGTTTAATCCGCACATAAAAAAAAAAGTTGCTTTATGTGGAAAACAGCGGCCGGCAGTAACTTCCTGGAGTTTCTTCTGCACTATGAGGGATAACCAGCAGATAAAATCAAACAAGTGAGATGGCATTTTTCCTCCAACTATTGTGGTTTGCACATTCAAAAATGTTCAGAAGGAAAATATATTATTTGACCTGTGTGATTTGGGAGAGATGAAAAGTGAGCCTCATTTTGTGTATAGGATGTAATGTGGTGACTTAAAAGTGTCATGAAATGGTTCCACAAAACCCTAAAAAATGTTGGTGTATTGATGATCAAAAATTTGAATGGGTACTTGATTTTGATGTGTTGATGTTAGCTAACGTAGTCTCAAAACAGGGCTTGACATTAACTTTTTTGCTCACCAGCCACTGTGGCTAGTGGTTTTCCAAAGTTACTAGCCACTCAGCATTTTCACTGGCCACAGTTTTGTTGTTGGGAAATTAGCCTACGTTTTATTTGATTAAAGTTGACTATGGTGTGCTACAATTTACTGGAAGAGCTAGATTTACAACCCTTTTAAATGTAAATGACCGCTGTAAACACCCAAATCAAGACTACATAAATTGTACTAGTCATCAAATCTTCAGCTCTGATAAGGTTGTGTGTAAAGCTTCTTTTGTATGAAAACATGTAACCAATTAAGACAAAGACATAAAAAGGGTAGCTTCTTATTGCGTATAGTAAAAGTGGTGCAGGGCTGTAGAAGATTAATTGAATAAATAAAGACTAAATTGAAACAAGAGAGGAGAAAAACTGTCTATTTCAATATTTAGCCTCCAAACAACAACAGTAAATAATACAAAGTAAAAGAAATCTCTGCATTAGAGAACAATTTTATTTTGTCTTATCAATTAAAATTCATAAAAGTCCTAAAAACACAATTTTACTTTACATTGTATGCAGAGGTGTAGTTCTATTTAAGTACCGAAGTGCACGTATGATGCGCGTGCACGCGTACGTTTACGTTGGGGCTCATTTCAAAGGCGATGTAACCACTGTTCCTACGGTGGCAAGTTTACATACATTAGTCAACTATAATGGAGCACACTAGTTAACGGTAGCTAGTTATAGACTGGAAAAAAAAGAATTTAATTCACCGTGCCGCTCAAAGGCTACACCGGAAGCTCCCAAAAACTTTTAAGGTGGAGCGTTTTCTTGCATGTTAGTCAATGCATGAGTTGACGTTGTGAATCAATAAACACACCTTAAATGTCAATATGACAACTTTGACCACCCTGTTTGTTTTTATGGGCTCTCTTGCATGAGATAAGCTTTAATGATGATTGGATCAGATTATTGGAAGTGTCAGAGCGTCTTTCAGGTGCGCTCCGGCAGCACTACACGTATGATTGTATGTGTGTCTCTGCCACCCGCCAAAGTGGTTAGTAAGAGTGACTGTGTTACCTGCCACTGCCGAATTCCACCCGCATTTGGCGGGTGGGCGGCTGCTAATGTCAAGCCCTGTCTCAAAAGCAATGAAACTATTTAATTAGTCCTTCAGTTCTCCAGTAGGTTACAATTACAATATATATGGTTGATTAGTAATTATTTATAACTTCGTTGTTGTAGACATGAAGGTCTGAAAACCTGATAAGTTATGTGAACTGGTATTCTTTATTTTTAGACTATGTCTTGGGTTATATAAATTTGTGGTATACTGTAAGCCTGTGTGTGCTGGGCATAATTGTAAGCAAGAATAGTAAAAAGTTAATCAGAACTTCATCATATTAAATTAAACTACAGTACGTATACTATACCATATAGATCAATCAAATAAAGTACTTGCCAGCCATACAGTGTATGCTTACTTAATGAAAGAACACTATTGGGCTGATGTGTCTGGCTGTCTGTGACTTAACAAACTGGCAGAAATGACAAATAATAAATGTACTGTAATTGTTGGTGTAAGATGACTGGCACATTATAAATGTGCTCATTATTCCTCAAGACATAGTTGTGATAGAGTCGAATTAGCATGCTCGTCTCATCTCTCCATCCGTGCTTCATCTTCCTCTTTCCATCCCTGTCTGTCTTTGTCTCGCTCCACCTTCATCTCTTTCAATCTACCGCCTCTCTGCCTCTCTCCCATCTCTTTCCCCCAGCCCCTCTCTCTCCTCCCTGCTGTTTGGTAAAGATGACTGAGTGTGAAGATATGATGGAATATTTCCTGTCATCATTATGAATTAGCCTCTGCGTGGACCCACATGCACACACCAATACAAACACATACACACGCATGCACACACACACACCGAGAGGCCCATGCATCATATCAAGGTCTCTCGAGTCAGTCTAACAGTGATGTCGTTGATCTCAGTCGGCTATCAATGGGGAGAATGCCACACACTGCAACAGAGCACAGCCAGGACATTTCCATGAGTGCAGATAGGAGGGTCTGAAACTGTGTGTCATTGTGTGGAAGAGAAAGAACTGAAGGCTGAATTCAATTCTCCAACAATTGTTACACACTGTATGTATCGAAGCCAGTGTGGTCCTTTTAGTGACACAAAAAAGGGAAAAGGCATTTAGTTTCCTTGAGGTCACTCAGACACAGTAAAGTCCTGTAGGGTTGCTTTATTCTAAATTTCTACTGTTTGAACATGGGAAAAAGTTAAATATTCAATCCCTAATGATCTGTCGAAATCAGAATTCATAGTGTAAAAGTGCAACAGGCATTTGTAAAACCCACAGTCCTCAGCAATAGTTGTTGTCTTTGCTAACGAAACTAGGAATCTGGAAACTGACACCAAACCCTCTAAAAAGTACATAAAAAAAGTCTCACCATGCTTGGTTCTTAAAGCTGTAGTTGGTAACTTGTATAAAAATTACTTTTAGTCATATTTGCTAAAACTGTCACTATGTCCTGAGAGAAGTACATGAGACAGATAATCTGTGAAAAAAATCATACTGCTCTGGCTCCACCTGCTGCCCCTAAGGCCATTTGCAAGAATCCACCACTCCCTAGTAAAAACAACCAATCAGAACAGGAGGCGTATCTGTGTCTGTGTCTGTGTCCAGCACTGTTTCTGCTCATGCTGTGAGTAGCTCCCCTCCCCCTTGCACGTGCGAACTCGGAGAGGACGCAATGGCAGACTTGTAAACAACCACTGAACATCCAAGCAATGAGAAAACAACAGCTTACACACAAAGACAAGCAAACAGAAGAAGACTAATGAAGAAAAGCAAGCTAAAAAGACAGAATTAGATTGAGCGATGCTGCGGGGAGGGGCTTTGGAGATGAGCTGGACCGCAGCGGAGAGAGGGAGGGACATGGAAGTTGTACTTGTTCATTTTCAAGCTAAGTCCACTCTCTTCTCAATCCTACCAACTGTAGCTTTAATGTTATTACCAAAGTGAGACATTTCTGGATCGTATTTAAAGGTCCTAAATACAACATTCAGAACATTAATACAGCACCAAACAACTATTTGCTATGTAAAGATATAGTGGAGTAATGGTGTCCTGATCAGAGCATGAAGTCACACTCCCTCTGTGTGTTGTGATCGGAGCTTCTCAGTTCTTTGTTTCGAAGACGGGACGGCGCGTGTGCATGTTAGTGCATGTGAGTGTGTATCGCGTTTATAAAGAGACAAAGAGAGCAACCTCCCACACAGCATTGTAAAAGATGGTAGAGTGCAGCTCAACTGAAGGCATTCACAACCAAACTAGCTAGCGTTAGCAGGATAGCTGGCAAGCTAGTAGCTCCTAGAGAGTAATGGCAGGCACCGCTATGTCTGAGGGTTTGTGTGTCTGTGTGTTTGTGTTCGAACTCAGCACTCACCAGAGACTCCGGTTCTTTCTGTTATTTTCCTCCAGCCTTTCCCCCCTCTCCTCTGTATGTTTCACCTCCAGTCAGCAGTCAACATGGAGGAAGAGAGACTAATTACATTATAAAACCCACAGTGTCGGCACTTTCGCGGCTCGCTGCTGCAGACAAGTTGAGAAGTGAGAGTGAAGATAAATCCACTTTCATTAAATCCACTGTCGGTTAAGAGGGGCTCTGTCCCTCCGCTGGTCCGCTCCGCCCAGTCCTCCCTACACAACACTCTGCAAAGCCTCACAATATGCGCAAAGTTGAATATTTACTATTACTATTTATTTATAGACTATTTATAGACGGTTTTGGTGAGTTTTATTTAGTTTCTGTCGAGTTTGAATGAAATGTGTCCATTTGCACCCATTTGTTTTAGTCTGTGCTGTAGTGTGACAACTACTGATTCTGAATATTGTGTATATCATCTTTAATAAATACATTATAGGATCATGCTATTATTCTATAATTCTTGTATTCATTTACAAATTTTTGTTCGCGACTGACACATCACTACAGTTAACCCAAACAAACTAAACTGATCTTGAAAGTTTGTTTTCAACCTTGGAAACAGTTTACAGTAGACCAACAAAAAAGCTAATAAGTGGACCTTAAGTCAAGAAATTTTATTTTATTCTGTTCATTTATTTATTTTTTTCAAGCTATTATCTGTCTAACAACCAGCAAGCTAATAATGCAAGATATCCAGGTGATAGCCAACCGACTGATTGCTATTGTTCAAATCAAGTGTGTATGACAGTTAGCTGAAAAGGTACATAGCTAGGTAGCTAACAAGCTAACATTATCTAAACAGAAAATCAATCATATACTGTATAAGCACAGAATTTCCCAGCACATCAACACAGAACTTAACTGTGACTCTGTTCCCATGGTAAAGTCAAAGTAACACTGAGCTGAGGAGTCTCCAATGTGGCTGACAAGGGGTGCGATGTCACTTCCAAACTTTCTGTAAGAGTGATATGCTCTGACTCTTACCATCTGGTACTGTCTAACTCTTCAGCAAAGTTGGGCAGACAATGAAATGTACTATTCGTGTAAACCAGATGTGTTTGCATCAGCTGCATTGAACTGAAAAGGGAGGCTGGAGCTACATGAGTGAAATCTTCCTGATGGAGCAAAAAGTCTTTTGCATGGTTAGCATGGCATTGGCACATTTTATGCTATTTCGACATGACAAACAAAGAAATGCACCTGGTATTATACTGCAACAGCCTTAAAATGGAGCCTTATACATCGTAGCGGCCAATATTCCACATACAAATGGTATTTTGTCATAATTTACTTGACAAATGCATTTATTGTTATTTGTCACTTGACACAAAAATATAACTGGATAGAAATTCAGCCTCAGACAGGGGGAGAGAGCGAGACTCTATATACTGCATGGTGAAAAACTCAAATTATTCAGGCCAACCTAAGCTTAAAGAGCCTGCTGTTAACGGCTGGCTCTAAAAGCCACAACACAACAGCTCATTCACTCATGCATGGCCTGTTAGCCACAACATGCAAGGCCTTTGGCATGCAACAACCGCTGCGATGTAATACACACACACTTCTGATTTCAAAGAGGAAACTGGGGTTTGGTCATATTTACACATTCAGGGAGAAGGACCTGGTGTTTGTTGTTGAGTTTAGGGTGGACATGGAGGGAATTTAAAACAGAAAAAGTTATGAGAAGAACATGTTTTTTGTAAGATGAGAAGAGCTTTGTGCTTTGTTAGGCGTGATCATCAGTTCAGCCTTGATCTGTTGAGGCATCCTGTTGATCTGATACTGCACTACTGCATTTTGAATTACATTCTTTAACTGTAATGTTGTTGTCTGAGGTGATTTGTGTGCAATCTCGATGTGTGTCTTGGTGCTAGTCTTCTTATCCAAGTGTATGTGGGAAAATTAATATATTTAAACTCTGTGACTAAAAAGTGAGTAATGCGTGAATGACTAATAATATCTAAATAATTAACAAAATAAAAGAGTAAATGTAAGTGGATTTTGTGGTGGAGAAATTATTAACTATTACTAAGTGTTAAGTGTTTTAGCAGTAAATACAACTCAATTAAATGTCATTTCTTGCTCAGTTGGTCTGCTGTGAAAATAGGCAAATATAGCTTCTGTAAAAAAAGCCAGTTTTGACCATTTCCTTGCCGTAATGAAGCTAGAAAGGCTGTATCAGTTTCTATAAAGGACAAACTCACGTTGTCATCACAGCATAACGTTAACATGACACTAACATGACGATGAAAAGTAAAAGGGATGTGTGTTGCCCAAAACAACACACACAGATGTGTTCCATCTTTTTCCTGCTACTGCAAAGTGTGTTATTTTCAGCATGACCTGGCAACCGGCTCTTTTCACACGTATCAGTCTTGCGTCACAATATGCTGAGTTTTGTGGTGTCAGAAATGCTCACGGGATTTTACTTGCAGTGTTTCATTCAGTGAGTTCACTGACTCATGCATATACTATTAGCCTCCAGCCAGAAGGCATGCTGGAGTTTCTGACCCTTTGGCATGCGATGCAGTAGCCACTGGCTAGCGTTTTAAAACCAACACACACACACACACACATACAGCAGATATACCTTACTGGCTTGCAATTTCCTTATGGATCTTTAATACAAATTACAGCTTTTACACAAATTTCTGAGTAAACTCTCTCAGTTTAGGCTAGGAAAGAGTTTCTCGTGCAGTTCACAGCAGATTAAAGATTAATGGCCATACTATGCATTGCGTGCTTTATGGACAATTTTGCATCTTTCAAAACAACCTTTTTTAAAAGCAGCAGCACAACACTCTGCAGAGCATGACTTCTATTTATCAACGTTCCACTATCAATAACTGATTCACCCCATGTGTTTGTGATGAAAAAAAATACTAACCAATATAACAGTAGAACTAGCAAGTTTGGCTATGCTTTGATGTGTAGCAATAATGGCTTGGTGTGAACTGGTTTAGGGATTCACATTTTTTCCAATATTGGATCCTTTTGGGTCCAGTGCGGTGTCTAGCAATAGCTTATATTTATTAGTGGAGTAAATTGTTGTGCAGCTTATGTCTGAAAATAACTTATTTCTTCTTTCGAGGGGGGCAGATGAGTTTGAACTCAACTGAATCTTAGAACAGCAGAACGCACAAACAAAACCTCTTCATAATGCTGTTTTCCACGCCAGTTGGTTATAAAACAGATTTTAAAAGTCAGTACTACTGATGGACATAAATGTAGAGATAGAGGGGAAAAAAAGAAAAAGGAGACAGATCAGAAAATAGAAATGCATGAGAGGTAGAAAACTCTTAGGGTCAGTGGTTGTGTTAATGTCAGCTGTCAGAACAGATCCATACACCTGTTTGATAAACAGTGTGGGTGATAGAGGGTATGCTTGTTATGTGCCTGGACAGCAGAAATGAGGAAAACACCACACTGCCTTGATCCTGGAAATTGGGAGTTTGCAAAAGTAAGGGCTACACTTACATATTTAGAGTGCAGTTAAGTTGTAATTTCCTCTCATTTTGACAGCAGAAAGAGACAAATGTGTAAAAACATAAATCACCGTTCCAGATTGGGTACACAGACTCAAATTATAAATTGAACACTGAAGTTGCAGGTGTGTTTCTACACTACAGCATCGCCTCCCTACAGGCTTTAAAACGTCAGCTAACAAAGTGGACTTCTGGTTTGGGCTAAGGCAAATCTTAATTCTATAGCGTGATATTTTAGGCAGTGTGCTTACACTTTGTGGCAACAGTTTTGGGAAGGTCCTGCCCCCTGTTCTTTGGCATAAATAACAACCAAGTTGTTAGGCCTTAGAAACCTAAAATACAGCATTTAAAGTAAAAATTTCAAATTTAGCCAAAAACATCAAGCTAGTCTGTTGCTTCCTTGAAAGTGATGTGTGATTTTCAGTCTGTGTTTACTTAATCATTTGCACCATAAAATCTCGTAAGTTATATTAGATAAACTTTTCCTTTATTAATACGTCAGTGTAATTACATATGTTTGTCAGTTTGAATTGTTTTATCACTTTCAGAACCTATAATCTGAGATGAGTTGTCTTTTTATACATCTCAGGGGAGTTACATGGTCGTCTCTCTGATCAAAATGAAAACAATGCAAACCATGATGAGGGAACGTATGCACGTCAGACGCTTCCTGCACCCAACATTGTTCCTGAGTTTATTGTGACTGCCGGCAGTAAAGTAAAATCTGTCGTGAGGGTTAAAACTTGACCCAATAAATGACTTAAGAAGCAAAAGCTCAAACTGAAGAAATTAAGCTAAATCGACTAACTTAAAACTTTTCATTGCCTTGAAATTTCAAGTTCTTTCAACTTTTTCTTTTTTACAGTGCGCACTTCCCTGCACATGCACCAACAGAGGTTCTCTAAATGTTTTTTTGAGTGGAAGAACCAGACTGGCCTGAACAGAGCCCTGACCTTGACCCCATCCAACATCTTTTGGATAAAGTGAAATGCTGACTGCGAGCGTGGCCTTATCTGCCAGTATCAGTGGCTGACCTCATTAATGCTCTTGTACTTGAATGGGAGCAAATTACTTCAATCCAATGGTCTGTGGTAGATGAGATGAGAAAGTTTGCAAACCCCCAAATAGAAACACCTACTATCTTACGTTAAAGGAGAAACACATTGCCACGGGGAGGTGTGGTGGCAGTGGTGTTCTCAGAAAAAGGCCAGCCAGCCACAAATTGATGGCAAGCAATTTCACCTCCCCATGAGTCAAGCACATGGTGGCTCTGAGTTTGTTTCCATGGGAACGGGCATGTCAAGGCATGCTATCAAATGAAGGCAGCTGTGGTAATAAGAGGTTTAGCATAGTTTACCCAGGGTTGTGGTGGAAGGTAAACCTATCTAAAGTCAGATTTCTGTGGAAAAGAGTGTAATATGGTGTTTCAAGGACAAAACACTGCAGCATATAGTATTATTGTTATTCTGATATCGCTGATCATATCCCTGTGTGATTGGCAAACTCCCACAACATGGATTTGTAGTGAAAGTGGGTCTAGGAGAAGTCATCGAGGGACATGGTTAAACATTTCTCAAGCTGCTTTAAAAGATATTTAGGTTATCAAAACAGCTGTCAATATCTTGAGCTGCCCGATATGAAGCTAAGAAGACCTTCTAGGAAAGATTGTTGGTGTGAAAGCTGCTTATGTTGTTGACGTGCTGTGGAAATCCCAGTAGCCCAGGGGGACAAGGCAGCACAGTGCACTGCAAAAAATGTGACATTTTCACAAGTCTAGGTTCATGTGTTATTTTTCTTCCACTAAAATATTTCATTGTTGTAATCTTGTTATCAAATGTCGTTTCATAAGACAAGTGAAGCAATCTGTTCTGCCGTGTTTTTAGCTGTTGGCATTTGGTCAATTGTTTAGTTTTTTCACCTGCATTTAGAAAAAGAACATTTTAAGAGATGAAGTAAAGTTTCAAGTTTTCTTTTTGTTCGGAGGAAAATAAATCAGGGAAACTCCAAGTCTCCCTGGTGAGGGGGTGTGGGGAGGTTCCTACGTAGAGGAACACAAAGGGTTTTGATGACTTCTCTGAGTTGAATCAAAACAGTAATATTGTCTGAGAGAAAAAGGAGAAAATTTGATGGGTTGAAAAGGACAGGAAGGGAGGATGACCTAAACTGACCTGAAGCTGTTGGACTTTAAATTGAAGCAGGGAGCGGATGATATCTGTATTTGAGACTGACCCTGTAAGACACACAGTCTGTGACTACAACAAAAACACACACACACACACACACGCTCTGCATTGAATTTGTGTAAGTTTAGGAGAGCATTTGAACAACATGAAATGTTCATAGATTTGTTCGTGCTCTGATATTTTTCTTCACTGGTTTGTGTTTAAGGTTTGCATTTTCAGTGCAGTCAAAATCATGTGTGCTATAGCTGTTTGGCTTTTGGCTAGGAAAATACATTTTAGGACAGATTGTTGAAAACTGCGTACCTCCATATCTTAGCCGGATTCAAACCACGGTTCATGGTTGGTGGCTTGACCCCAAGCCTTCATATCCAAGGATGTTTGAGGGTGTGTGTTACAACTTAATAGCATTAATATAATTTGGATCCAATGCTTTGATTTGCTTTTTACAGTAACGCCTTACAGTAAACTTCATCTAGTTAGAAAAGGTCTTATAAAATGTGAAACATCCTATAATGTCTATAACCTGTAACCTGTTCAGTTACTCTGCATAATATGCCAAAAAAAATCTTAATCTCAAGGCTCAATTTTTGCATCCATACTTCACTGATCAAATTAAATAAAACTGAGGAAACTCCATCCATTAAGGTGAGATATTGTTGAAAGCTCTGGAAAAAGCTAATGGTCCTTGATATAAGATTTTACTACTATTATATAACCTGTGTATGCAACCTTTATTTCATCAGGAAATCTCACTGAGATCAAGACATCTTTTGCAAGAGAGACTTGAATACACAAGAGAGAAAAAAAACATAGCCAGGTGTAAAAAAAAAAATACATACAGCATCAGAGACAATAACAGACATCATTAAATAGATTGAAAGTTAAAAGTTAAAATCTGTCAGTGGGATGGGACATTCAAATCTTAAAATGCTCTGTAATGATTTCCATTTATAAGGGTCAAAATAGTGGAAGGCAGTCCTCCCAAGTTCAGTATTGACCTGGGGGGTAACCAGTTTATTTCGAAGGTCAAGAAAACTTTAATCCTCAGTTTCCCAGTTGTTAATCACTTAACAACTCAATCACACCCCAAGTCACTATGCAGAAACATTTGTCTTTTTTGTTTAAAGATCAACCAGTACATATTGGAAAATCAATAAAAGAGTCAGAGATTTGGCTACATCGATACTTGACCTCAGATCTGACCCAAATTCTCCATGAAATTCTGATAAAAATTGATACAGCTGACAAAAAACTATATTTCTTTGTGCGACCTGCTCTTCTCCTGCTAGCTTGCTACGTTCTCCAATCACATACCTGCCCCAAGCCGTCCACAATATTCCCACCACCATCTACAGTGCTCCTTGAAATCTTTACATTTTATTTTCAGTCTTCAAAAGGTGTAATTGTATCATAAAATATGGCGGCGGCACCTCAAACCTCACCGCTCATTCAAGAAGGCCACCTGTGCACTGACAGGGCGGAGCAGTCAACACGAGGCAAGCAATACTAGCTTTAGCAGCTAATGCTGCTTCTAACTAGCCCCAACTCCTCCTGGTTACTGAAGCAGAAGAAATGTTCTGTTTTATTTACAGGGACATGCACCTATTTAGCATTGTTGGAAAAAGGTGGTCACTGTGGCAGATTAGGCGATTATAGAATCATAAATTCTTGCCGAGAGACATGACTACAAGTAGGTCTCCGACCACTCATAGCTTGCCACCTTTCACGACGTGCGTGATGTCATCATGAAGGAGGTGCTAGGGACCAAGAATGTGAACAAACAATGTGGCATTGGCTGTCGTCCACTATGATACACTATATGGGATAAAACGATCAATTGTCATTCCCGGCGGCATACGTTTGTTGGTTCGGGCTATTATCTGGCTGTTATTGTTTAGTCTGAATCCGGCATTAGGGACTGGCTAAAAAGTGCTCTAATGTATGACTGCCTTTGTTTGCTACTCTTCTTTGTGTGGCAGAAGACACCATTTCTGGGGGAATTTCCGAGTCAGTGTTTGACATAAAAATTCACTCCAAAAAATATTGTATTATCATATAAAAATATTTTTAAAGTCATCGAATCATATCAAATAGGCTTTAATCAAAGTGTATCTTATTGTTACAACTTTATCTGCATTAATTTAGTATCAGATCGTAGACTGTGTATCTAGATACATAATGAATTCTCTCAGAGGGAGAAATATTTACCCCTAACAGCGACTTAAATTTCTTAAGACGATTTTTCATCAAGTGCTGGTGGGCGACGGTTGTTTTGTAATTGTGATTCTAATCATTGAGAAAAAGTCATTGATTTTTGATGATAGTGGCGGTTGTGTTTTATGATGCTCGCTGAGTGGAGGTCATTCTGTAGATTAGGCACCTCTGGCAATGCCAGGCTCTCTCTAATGACTTTGACTGCGATTAGTGCCGTTTTTCACAAAGTTTGAAAGACTTCCCAAACAACACGTACATCAAGGCTCCTCCATAATTAGGGTCACAAACGCTCTGTTGAACCATGTAATTTTTCAAGCACTGTGTGACAGTCGCAGAGGGCGATGTCGAGAACTGCTCCCCTCTCCTCTGCCACCTATGTATTATTTAATATTCACAACTAGAGAGAAGTCGTGGTGTTGTAGAGAAAGGAGAAGCATCTTAAATGTCACTCTTTTTCGAAGTAATCATTCCTGTTGTATGGTGAATCACCCTGCAAACACACACGCACACTAGACAAGACCTAGACTATAGACAAGGCTTTCATATAACAATGTCACATAAAAACACGTCTTTCCCTTTCAGATATCAACTTCACAGTAGTGTATGTAGCGGTGTAGTATATTTAATTGGTGTTGAGTGTTAGATGGCTGTACTGGTGTGTGCCTGTGAAGGTCTGCTTTCATGTTACACTGTGTGTTCTTTGCTTGTGTGTGTAAAAGACTGAGAATGAGAAATTTCCTGCTGCATGTTTTCATGCCAGCTGAGTAATCGTCTCAGTTTGATGTGAATGTAGAAACTGCTTCTCTGCTGGTTTTTGCAAAGTGACATTATGCATTCAGCTTTGGCAATATTGTTTCAGATAGACAGACTTTAAAAATAAAGTCACTGGAGGTGTCCTGTCGGTTGTGTGTTTTAATGGTTCCTGTGAGTTTTGACCCTTGTCTCTTTCTGCACACTGCCCTATCTGCCGTTTTTAAGCCTCAGGCAGAAATATATATTGTGTTGTACCATGTTTTGAAAACCTGGCAAAAAGATAAATATGAAAAGACCATAGGTACTAAGAAACTGTACATACATTCAGGGCAAGCATACATTGAAACAGATATATAACATTTTTAATTATAGATTTTAGGCATCCAAAGCAATACTGACTGTTTTGAAACAAGATTAGCAAAATGGTTGCATAAAGTGAACTTACAGAGGCAATGGATGAAGTGAATGTGTACAGGTACATGTAGATGAGTGGATATGTATTAACGTACACACATATTTGGATATGCATGTTCATACAGACTTTTTTGTGTGCATCAGTATGTTTTTATCTTTTTTTATATTCCTTGTTCTGCTCTGCTACAATTGTTATCTCTTTATAATTAGAATTTGCACTGTTATACCTACAACTGTTAAAACAAGGTTAATTGGGGTTATGAGCTCACTAGCAACATAATTAACGGAATATGACAATTATGTATAAAAAATGAATAACAATACTGTTATTTCAGTGTTACTCTCACAAAGTGTATACAGATCCATTGTATAATTTCCACTATATGAAAATAATTATGAAAAATGTAAAACAAAATTAAAAAATCAAGACAGTTTGTTTTCCTTGATTTTCAAAGGGTCTCCAGTGTAACATTTTGTTATTTTTGAAATGCACATGGTCTCACAAGTAAAGTTGTCTAAATGAATTCAGTGAAGTTTTTTTCACAGCCTCAAAACAGAAAAAAAGTGTCCTGCCTTGCCCCTTAGAGACAAGCCTAAGAAAGGAAAATGAGACTTTTCGCGTTTAGAGCTTTGTCCCAGATGTTTTTCTGAGTCACTCCTGGTCAGAGGTCACACTACAGTCCGTCTCTCTTACACACACAAGTTTCTCTGTACACATGCAGACATACATACCTCTACAACATGTCCTTTCAGAGAGATACATGCTCACATACAAACAGAGAGATACAATTCAGACAGAAAGAAACAGCTGTATAGCAGCTATCACAACAAGAGAACCACCCATGAACAGCTACTTACTCTGATCTCTCTTCTTCCCCTTAAAGGTTTTTCTTCCTTTTGTTTCATATCTTTTTCTTTCCAAGACTCTTTATATAACAGTCTTCCTCTGACTAAAAACAATTGTTCACTTTCTACTATCATGTAAGAAGAAAGGACTATCTCCTCTCCTCTCCTCCTAAACCCTGAGACAACACTGCGTTTTTCATGATGTGTTTACATCACTATAATAAACTGTCATGGCTTCAAAAGCACATTCCTTACCTGACACTGGCTTTTCTTTTTTCTCTCTCGGCTTGCTGGAAGCTTGTATCAAAAGTGCCCTTCACTTACAAAGTGAAGGGTGGTGTCTGTGGGAATCAAACCCTTAACCCTGGCGCTATTAATACCTTGCTGTGTACAGGGAAGTGAACCTCTAACCCCCGCAGTGTTGTTCTCCTCTTTCTTGGTTCTTCAGTTTTCTCTCTGGAGTGATGGCTGGTGTCAAAGTCCCGTCTGCGTTGTTTGTTTTGTCATGTATGACGCTGACTAACGTTGACTGCTGTGTGTCTGTGGGCGACTCTCGTCCAGACCTCATGATGTCCTCACTAATGGATCCCTATCAGCTCCGGTCACATCACAACACACTGGCTGTGCACTTCAGCATCCAACTTTTCCTCCCTCTGCTCGCTGCAACACTGGTGCGTGAATACTGTCACATGTAATGCAATACAGAATAATCTCAGTGTTTCAGTATATGTGTCAAATAGGTCAATGACTCTGCAGTGAGTTTTAAACCATATTCACATTTTTGAATGTTGTGGAACAGCCAAGAAAGCATAAGTGTCAGGAATGTGATACATAGCAACATTAAAAGGGGTTCTCCAGTATCAGTATCAATGCAGCAGAACCAGAGATACTGACTTTTTCATTCTATCTGGTCTAAACCTGACGCCTACATTACCCACAATGCCATTCGACCCCCGACAATTCGGTTGGAGATTCAGGTGTGTTGTGCTAGTGGACTCTCATGGTGGACATTATGACTCATCAAGCACAGGTTTAACTAATAACATCGATCGTGGCTGCATTCCATGTATTGTAAGTGCTTTAGTTTGTGCCTGCTGGCTCACTGGCATGGCTTTCTCTTGTACCTGAATGGGACAGAGCCACCGTTACTGTAATTTGATACACCTGTGCTTTTCCTATTGTGACAAGTCAGCATGAGAAAGGCCTATTGTTTTTTACACTGAATAAACAAATTACACTAACCTGACCACAGTGTTCCATTTTCAAGGATGTGAGAAGACACATTTTACATGCATAGTAACTTTTTCAGTTTTCTTGGGTGAAAATGAAGATTACTGTATGACATCACTTCCATTCACTAATTTCAACACTTGTCTGCAGAATAAAGGCAGGTGGTGGAAAAAGTTTTGCTTTCTCAATGGACACCCACACATGAGACAGCCCTGGAGCCCAATATACAATACAAGCTTGTCATCTTTAACAGCAGCATGGGCCTTGAAATCCTGTAGTTAAAAACCTTCTTTTTCTTCTGCTATCTCATCAAAGAAGTTGTATGTTCCCTTGTTGTACTGTTGTAGGAAGAAAGCTCTGCAACAACAGGAACTTTCTTATTTATAAAATCTTATTTAAATATTATTTAAATTGTTAAAATGGGCATCACCGCCCGGACGTCAGTCTGGTTGACCAGACTCAGTTTTTCTAACGTAAGAGTATAAACCCCATCCTGTTTATCAGCATTTTTTATTTTTCAAACCAGGTATCACTTTTTCTTTTTCAGTCTTTGGCAATTTGGTCACCCAGAACATACTTTTCTATTAAGTTTCAGTCATCTGTTTTTCCTGTTGTAAAATACCACGTTTGTATTCTCACAAGATTGACAGCAGCATGTGTCTCTGAAGTTTCATCTAGGTATGTAAGAATTGTTCTTAATATTACAGGCACACTGTAGGTAGAAAGAACAATGCAACACACAAGTAGCACTTTACTTCCTTTTCATTGCATTCCACAGGGTGTTCACTTGTGATATGGAAATCATTCAGCCCCGATAGTTGCCTGAAGTGAATTATTACTTTTTCATCAATTGTAAAATATGCCCAAAGGGTGGAGTAGTCATTTTCACCATACAGTAGTATATTTCATTTTGTCATTCACACTTCTCACACAAATCTCTTTTGATGCTTCATAGCAGAGAAAATGCAGCCTCAGTAATAAGATAAAAGCCTATATGCTTTCTTCCTGAGAGGATGTGATAGAGTTCACTGCCAGGCTGTGAAAACTTCATCAGTGCAAGGTAATTTTTTTCTCATTTTGTTACTAAGATTGAAAGTTTTCTTACTCCTCATTGCTGTGAAAAGTTTTGACCAAACAGCAGAAATTCAGAGTGACCAGACACTCATTTCAAATAAGAAAAAGTTTGGTTGACTTGCAGTGTTTTGATTCTGTAAGTTATGTTTTGATACTAGTACTTTTGATACAAGTGTTTTCAGCTACACAAACACAAAATTCAAGCCACAATAATACAGTCAGTGTTTTTCTTCTAGAATTGTATTCAACCTCTGAAACAGCCCGCAGGCCATCACGAGACACTAAAAGTCTCCGCCAAAGGTGATGGTAACAACAAGAGTTATGATTAAAAAAAACATGATAAATATATGATATATGATATTTAAAGATTCCCATATATGAACTCTACAAAAAAATATGAAATCATCATACGAACACAAGTGCACATAAAGTTAATGACTAACAAGTTTGCAACTAAACTTTATATGAAAGTCTGGCGCCATTAAAAGCAAGTGAATCATGATCCATATAGCATTCCATAAATAACAGCAATCCAAAACACAGCAATATATAACAAGAGCTTCAATGTGAAAGGTAAATAAATTGACTTAGATCCAAAAACACATTTCATTGCTTGCCTTTTGGTTTGGATTTCTAGCTTTAGCAAGCGCCTCATAAACACCAACAGCTCGGAGTACCCGAGACAGCTTGCCAGAAGGCCATTTGTCTTCAACAGTAAGGTTTCATAATTATGTGATGATGAACATCTATACAAACAATTTTAAATTTAACTTTTTGCCTGAATGGCCCTGTCATTAGAGCTGCTTTCTCAGTTTTTCAGACAAGATATCATTAACATTACATTTGACCAATAGGAGAGCAGCAGAGTGACCATGTCACCATGTAACGCATTACTTAATGTGATTACTTTTTCAGTAACTGTAGTGTAAGGGGTTACAATATGAAATTCAGGAAATTCATTACAGTAACTAATCCCAGTATGGCTCCATTACTTCAACATTTTGGGGGTCCGCTGGTTTGCAGTCCGACCGGGAGTTAGATGGAGAGATGATATCAGGATGGTCTCGGTCTGGACATATAGCGCACGGGTTAAACGGGGGAGGCTCTGGACTAAAAGAGAAGAAATGTGCCTCCCTGTAACTCCAAAGCTGTGTTATTTACATGTTGTGTCTTCTTAGCTAGCTCCCAATGTTAGCTGCTGGTTGGCCCCAGTTGTGACCTCACAACTCCATACTTTACTCTGCCACACAGTATTCCCAATGCAAACATTTAAACCTTTTATCCAGGAGCAGGTTGCGTCTTCAAAGCTATTTTTGTAATCTTCTTTTGTCTTCTTCTTCACTGGAATGTATGCTATGCCCACTGTGCAGGCCCGCTGCATTGGCTGGCAGATTTAAACATTAGTTTTGCCCTGGGATAACATTTTATCATTCCAGGCAGAAAGTAGACATCTGTGAGACACAACCCGCGGCTGGATAACAGGTGAAAAAACTAAGTTTTCACGAAACTTTGTGTCCGAATCACAGAGTAAGATAGAGAGTGCTGAGTTCAAAAGCGGGGCTAGCCACTAGTAAACCTACATGAAGAACCACATGTCCCCACTGTGAGGACAGGATGAAATTATTATAACAAATTATGTAACAAATTACTTTTGTTGTGGAATAATTAGTAAAGTAGTGTCATCACTTAATGAGTAATATTTATTGAGTAATTGATTCCATTTTTCCAGTAACTTTCCCAACACTGCTCAGAACCACCTTGAACATTTTTCCAGACTTGCAGAGGACAAACTCAGACGTGATTTAAGATGCAGATCCTATTCCTTTGCCTGTCACATATCTGTTAGATTTTGTGGTGAACCAATTAGCCACCAAGATGAAGAAGTAGAAGTTGAAGAAGGAGGGAGGGAAGGAGGGAGGACAAGGGGGAGAGTGAAGGGAGGAAAAGGATGGAAGGAGGATGAAAAGGTGAGAGACAGAGGATGGATGGAGGTGATACAGACTAAGAGAAGGGGGAGAAAGTGGGAGGAGAACACATGGAAGAGAATAAAGCTGTAGGAGGAAGTGAGAGAAGTAGACAGACAGAGAAAAGGAGGGAGAGAGGGGTATGAATGAAGGGGTGAGAAGAGAAAGTAAGAAATGGAAGGAGGGATGGAAGAGGAGTAGGGAGAGAATTGAAAGGGGGGCTGGAAGCAGAAGAGAGGGAAGGTGGAAGGGATGAGGGATAAAGAGAGAGGGGGTGAGTGGAAGAATGATGAGAGTAGAAGAGGGACAGAAAGATGAAAAGAGTCAAAGAGAAATAAAAAGGAGAGAGAGAATGCTCTCTAGTCTCCTCCAGCTTGTTTGAATAGCACTATTGATCTGCTGAGAACACACACTTCTGTATTAGCTTTCTGTGAACCAACCTTGACACACACACAAACATTTACACATGACGACAGACATGTCATCAGTGTAGTATATTTGTGTCTCTGTGTCAAACCAATGAGTGTATTTGTGTGTGTGTGTGTGTGTGTGTGTGTGTGTGACCCCAGAGGATGTGTTAGATCTGAAAAAAACAGGTCAACCTGGAGGTCAAACTGATCTCCATCAAGTGAATAATACAGTCCTGTGTCAGCATTTATACAAACACACACACACATGCATGAAAAAGCAGAGAAGCACATACAGTTGTCCCACATGTTTGACAATATAAGTGTTTGTGTGTGATGTCTCAATCTGGATGAGTTAGTAAAAGAATTCTGATGTGACTGAGTGAGGACTGTATTTCATTCCATCAGTTTTTAATTCAACTGTCTATATGCTGAAATACATTTAAGACATTTTAAAGGTTGGACAAAATCCACTCAGTAGCTTTTTCCAGAGCTTTCAACCATATCTGACAGTATTCCTCAATAGACAGAGTTTGCTCACTTGTCATGGAGATGGCTCATTTGTTGTTTGCAAGTTCCATATTTAAGTCATACAAGGTTCTTTATGCTTTACTTCTAAGTTTATTTTATATTTGCATCAATGTATGAATGCATTTTTTCTTCTTACCTTTTGTGGCATATAAATTCCATTTCTTAGTACAATTAAGTTACAAGTTTTTAGCCATGCTAGCGGCGTGGCTCTAGTGATGCCAAGCATGGCACCTGTTGGTCTGTTGATTCGTACACAACTTTAGTCCAGACTGAAATCTCAACAAGTATTGAATGGATTGGCATGGAATTTGGTACAGATATTCATAGTCCCCAGAGGATGATTCCTAATGAGTTTGGTGATCCTCCGACTTTTCATCTAGCTCCGCCAGCAATTCAAACTTTCCATTTATGGAGAGATTTTCTCAACATCTGCCAGACAAAACTGTATATAAACATTGATTGTTTCCAGAGGATAAATCCTAACGACCTTGGTGATCCCCTGACTTTTTCTATAGTGTCAACAAGTATCAACCAGTATTGAATAGATTGTCATTAAATTTGGTACACACATTCATGTTCCTCCTAGGATGAACTGGAACCATCCAGATGATGGTCAAACTTGCTCTGGGGTTATGCAAACTTTACGTTTGTCCAGTACTTTGGTTTATGACCAAATACCTGCAAAACTAATGACATTCCCATCAGCCTCAGCTGTACTTTGTGTGTAGTGCTTATGAGCAAATAGTAGCATGGTACAGTAACAGGCTAAACTGCTAAATGACAGACATGGTAAATATTATACCTGCTACATCAGCACCAGCATGTTGCTTGTTTGTATTTAATTTTGTATTTAACTTTATTTTTATTGCTTTCTTTTATTTTTCTTCTATTTATTTTTCTTTTGCTTGAATTACTTGTTGATATACAGTATATGTCCTCTATATCTAATCAAAATGGTTCATCTCAGGGTATCCTTGAACTAAGGTAAATGTGCTGCTTTGCAAAAATAATTGAGTGATTATGATGATCAAATAAGACCATAGCGGAGATGACTGCTGTTTTGCTAAATTAAAACATTTCCCATAAGCTTACTTGCCTCCAGTCACCCCACCCCCTCTCCTGTCATCTTTGGCTTTAACATGCTAGAAGTGATTCCCCCAGCAGCCTGCAGTGCTGAAGCCAGCAGAGACTTCTCAGTGGTTGGTCTTATTTATTTACTGTAATCATGCAAATGTATCAAAATGTACTCCGTTATGATCTCATTATGAAGTGAAAAATGCAACAGTTAGCAGTTTTAATTGAAGCGTCCTACATATCGCAGCTCGAAAACAGGTCACTGTCCTGTTCTGTGGAAAAAAAGACATATTACATATTTTACAGTAGAGGTATTTGGACAGAGCCAATATCTGGTGAGTGTGTTTTCTTTTCTGACAGAGAGAGGCAGTGTAAATCCTGAGGGAAGATAGGGTCTCACAAAAAGATTGACAAAGTCTCTTGTCAAAATATATCTGTCTCTCTTCCGTGTCAGTTTCGCTTTATCTCGCAAATACACACATACATGGCCGTGCACACAAACACACACACTCATATATAAAGCGATGTATGTCAAAAAATCTCGACACATGCATTCACAGAGAGAGTCTAGTGGGAGGCTGGTTGACTGGTAGAGATTATGTCAGGGCTGTCTTCGTCAATCAGGATCAAACTCCGCCCCCAAACCTCTGACCTCATCATCGTCGTGACAACCAAAGGCTGTCAGAGAACTGTGCTGAGACGGCAACCTCACAGAGGCGTGGACCTTGTGTGTGTAGGGGGGATTTTGCATGAATGTGTGTGTGTNTCTATCTATCTATCTATCTATGATTCATTAGGACTAGCATGCTTGCTGTTTTCCTTTATTACCCCTGGAACTGAAAATATGTAAGAGAAACCTGCCAAAACAAGTACCTACACTGTAACATTAAAACTGGAAACAGAAACAAAGATACCTTAATGTTTTTAATCCATCTTTTTTCACATCTGCTAGCAAAGGCTTACTAAAAACTACACATTCATGGAGATCCTCATGTTTAATNNGCATTACGTGGTGGTGGCACGTAATGTGTTAAAATTACGTGACACCACCACGTAATGAGGTCATGCTCATTTCACATGAGAGAACAAGAAAGCCTTTCTATCATGTGGTCGTGAAACGGTCGCGGTTTGGTTAGGTTTAAGAAAAGATTCACATGGGAAGTGATATTTGACTTTGTTTCACACTGGACACGAACTCCGGTCTCCGGCATTCAAGTCCTGCGTTCGACCCATCCATCCACCCCGTCCACCTTCCTCGGTCGACTTTCACACTCTTTAAACTACTGATGTAATACAAAAACATGGTGCTGACACGAAAGAGTCTTCCAATTAAAATACATTACTTTGAAAGTCGTGCTGACCACACGTAATTTTAACACATTACGTGCCACCACCACGTAATGCGGTGTTAAGAATTCGTGGTCATTTCACGTATTTTTGTGAGATCAGGCTGTTCATTGTTGTTCATCATTCAGCACTTACTAAAGGAGGCGTGTAGTTTATAAATATACAAGTAGTTTGTTGTGATAGTAGAACTACAACATTTTGAACATGTTTCCTTTGTTGTTCGCTCACTTGCTAGCTAGCTAGTGACGCCAGAAGTGTTTTGGTAAACCTTTTGGTATACCTTTTCTCAAGTTAGAGCATAAAGTTTTAGATATGAGGTGTAAATGAGTTTAGGGTACAGAGGCCATGGGTCACAGGTTCACAAATGAAGAAAGTAGGCTAGGGATAAAAGCAATGGTGTGAAAAGTGCTGGACCAAAATGACTCAGATGAAACAACAGGGCCATAGTTCATGAGGGTAACCTTAATTTAGAGGCATCTACCTTGTTGAGCAATTTTTAGCTAGCTGTTTGGAACAGTTCCCTTGACATACAACTCTTTTAAATATGCAAATATCTCGTCTAGTCAGGTTGCAGAGCTGGTCTCAGGCTCTAAGTGACCTTAAAATTGCCCCAAAACAGTACAACCACAACTGCTAACTCTCTCTTAACATTATAGTAATGATTCAACATAGGGAAATTTCTTAGCAGCCATGGCCCTAAATTGCCCAGCTGTGTCCTGTTATATAATAAAATTTTTTAATGTGTCTGCAGAAACACCTATCCTCAAAGACAAGATGTTTGCCTATATGAGTATTTTTGTCTGACATGTGTTATAGAATTGCTTCCAACATGCATCCTGAATCGGTGGTGTCTTGAGGTGCGTCTTGCCTCCACCATCCCTCAGCTTTATTCTTTTCTGCATCACTCTGACTTCACCCGTTAAAATACATGGTGCCACCATGCTAGATCACAATGTCCTCTCATCTTTGTTTGCTCTGAACAACCTAAGGCCACAGCAGTGTTTAAACCACCATGGGACCTATTTTTAGCAGTATAATGTTTAGAGATATGAATAGCTAATGGGTGGCATGCTAATCCACGCTCCTCTTGTGCCTCTTGGTGGCTGGTCGTTTAATGTTAGCGTGCTAGCATGTTATCTATTTTTGTTTGTGCGGTAGGAGGCAAGCTGTGTTTTTAATGCTAGCATGAAACAGATGCACAAAACTGGGCCTGGTGCTCTGTTGTGCCCCCCAGGCAAGACTCTGACTCAGTGTGAGCCCTTTTTTTTTGTCTTCCTCCAAACATCTTTGCACCAAATACCATGATGATGTTGCTCTTAACGAGCATGCCAACTTCTTGTTTAGCCTGACAATGTTAAGTGAAAACAATCTGTCATCTGTGGTGAGCTCATATAGCTTCTCTCATTGCACTCTGTGGACAGGTTAAATGAGCTACCTTATTTCATAATTCAGTGCTCCAAAGGCCAAATTATGAGTAACTCTCTCAACCTAGTTTCTAAAAGCATCACAGCCCTAAAGGCCTTGTTACATTGGCAGTTTTATCCTGCTGCGATGAAACAGCTCAGTGGCCAACAGCAGAGTAGTGTGACTGTGCTACAGTAGGCAGCTTTGATTAGCCAACAGTAAAGACTAAAACTAGCTAGCTACTAGGTGGCCCCTGTGGATGAACAAGAATATGAAGGTGAAGCAGGGTGCTGAATTTGCCAGGCGTATGGGGTGTTTCCTTCAGCCAGAACATGGACAGAATAAGTAAAACTGTGAACTATAAGGGGCTGAATGCTCGCAGAATATATATAAAGGCAATTCAGTTACACAGCTGCATACGTGATAAAAGTACATTTTATCGCTTTTAAATCTTTCTTACTGTGCTGAAGTTGTTTTTAATATTGGCAAGCTGCGAGTCCTTCTTTTGGAGTGTAGATCAGATATTTTATGCTAATATTTATCCATTTATGAGAATTTGCACAATTTGCAATTTAATTCGGTTCATTTTAATGACCACAAAGCCAAGGAGGTGGCACTTGTACTGGCACAGGATGTAACAGCACGGATCTAGGGCAATGGCTCTTGCCCTATCTCTGAATGACTTGTTAACAGTGTGCAGGAGTTGTTTGCATGCTGTAATACCAGACCGTTATGGTAGATGAGACAGTGCTTTCAGTTATTGCACGTTGATTTGACGTTACAAACTGAGCTGGCGTAGGAAGATCAGTCTGGTCTTTTTTTCATATTGTCGTTTGTGTTTATAGCCTATTCCGGTTAAGATATATTCATGTGAATGCTGAGAAATGTTGATGAGTCACTAATGACTATGGGATCATCAGTGACAAGTGTGGGGGTTTTGGGGATTTGGTGTCGTTTGACGTCAATGGTGAGTTCATGGGTTTTGGATATTGGCAAGGCAGGATATCAACTGGGAAAAACAGACAATTGTGCTGGTGCTCAAGACCCCCAAGGGCCCTGAAAACTACAGGTTTTCTGAGGTAATTTCACTGATTGCATATATTTGGGAATATGCACCACTAATGCTGCATTCACACAATGTGGACAGAATGGGAAGAACAGGAAAAACGGCCGTTATTCTGAGTTGACACGTTTATACATTATGCCAAGATGGTTACACCCCTTGCCTTGTAGTCACACCAGACTGCCAACACTGCCAACACTGTAAAAACTGTTACTTTGAATCAACTAAAAAAAATGAGGCAACATTATCAAATCATGTTTTGTAAATTTAGTGAAGTTTAGCGAACTTCTTGGTATTTTGAGAGGGTAAATGATATACAGTAACTGTAAGACTAAAACTTGAGTAGAGCCTACTTGGAAAAACCTATTGCAGGTTTAAATCAATTGACACACCTCAGGAATTCTGGTTGGTTTCAAAATACGATTAAGCTGCCATGTGTAGTTTGCACACTACTCACTGGGTACTTGAAGGTGGAAGGGTGCATGCACGATGCACAGAGAGTGGAAAGACTGGGGGTTCTGTAGGTGCCCAAAGCTCATTTCTGGCCCAGGGTGGCCTGGTGGGCTAATCCTGCCATGGGCACCGGAGAGTTTCTGGGCTTGTAGATACAATAAGTCTTGGAGCAGAAAGCCTGGGAGATATTGCAGCACTGTGACCAGACGCTCATTACATGATTAGCCCTAAGAATGTGTAAGTAAGTAATCTAATTTATATCAAAATCAATAAATATCTTAACATAGTACTTTCCCACCATTCATCTTAATATCCACTAAATGTAATTAAGATGATTGATGTGTTTGCTCCCGCATGTAATGAGGGTCAAGGATTTTGAAGCAAATCTAGATTGAACATTATTCCCACCATTATTATCATTGATGTAAGCTGGCCTGCTCAGAACACACGTACACACACACACCCAGTCACAGTCAGGGCTGTGGGATCTACTGTAAGCATTGCATCTGTTTGCTGATCTGAGCTGATTTAGTTCTTTTACTATTCATCGCCTGTCACATGATGGAGGTTCCTCCCTCATCAGAGCTGCAAAAAAACAATCTGTAAAAAGTGTGATGACACTTTTATCTTTTTTCTCTCTAACTGGTGACATTTATCATGATGTTTACCCCACTGTTGAATAGGTGCAGTGGGTCCTCTTGGCTTTTCTGCTCA
This sequence comes from Oplegnathus fasciatus, assembly GCA_003416845.1. Classification (NCBI taxonomy): domain Eukaryota; kingdom Metazoa; phylum Chordata; class Actinopteri; order Centrarchiformes; family Oplegnathidae; genus Oplegnathus; species Oplegnathus fasciatus. The sequence continues at coordinate 475,920 of NTHP01000166.1, forward strand.
TATCATTTCAAAGAAAAGACTCAAGTCATGATTTTCTTGCAATTTCTTGAGTTTGTGAAATTGTAAGATATTATGTACAAAGTTTGCATGTTGATAAAAGATACAAGCGACTTTCAGACTTTTGTCCATCAATGTCCACAAGAAAAAAAAGAAAAAAGTCAAGGCACACTGCATCGTAAGGTACAAAAGTTCAAAAATTGTTGGTAAAGTGTTTTGCCGACACACCGCGAATTAAAGGGAATTAAGTACAAGCTTCAATCACACACGAGAACACACTTCTTTCTTTTCTTTTTTTTTTTCTTTTCTGCTTTAATAGTGGGGGTTTATTTACTTGCACTGTCCACGGTTATAAGAAAATCTTTATGTATATATGTTTTCATTACTGTTATCTGGACATTGTGTTCATTCATTTACTTACAAGGGAGCTTTGAAGATTCTCACGAGTGATTGAAGCTTTACATAATTTACTTGACCTTATGTTTGTGTTTGACCTTGAGAAAGACCAGTGTGCAGCTGATAAATGGTCTTGTTTTTCATCATGTAGCCACTATATAATAAAAGCTTTTTAACTGTTGTACGTTAAAGAAGCAGTGTGCTTCACTGTTTCTTGTGAACACGTGTTACTGTGCATTAAGAGCACCCTTTGTGTAACATTGCTGTCAAATCCAAGTGTGATTCCTTCCTTTTCTATGATATTGTCCATCATTTAGGTTAAAGACATCCTGATATAACAGCACTGATTCAGTCGTCTTCATGCACATATCTATTAACCATAATACTCTTGACACTTGCATGGTACTTGTAGTCTTTAATGACCTTTCTCTCCGCACAAGGGACTGTACTTCTTAAAAAACTTTTAAAACTCCTGCTGTGTTCTATTGAGCTGTGAGCTCTCTGGGGTTCCCCATGCTTACACCAACACATCACACACACACACACACACACACACACACACACACACACATACACGTCCTGTGCACACCCTCTCATCCCAATGTGTGTTTCCCAAGAGACAGAGTTGAGTAAAACTGTCAAATCCCAGAGACCCAGTGGTGTCCCTGGCCGGTTGGTGTAGAGCTGTAGGGATACACACACACACACACACGCACGGACACAGACACATATCAGCCCAAAGTGCCGAGGTAAGCGGGTATTTGACAGTAGACCTTCAGGGAGAAAGAATAGCTTTTCCTGTCCAGAGGGAGGGAGGGGTGGAGAGGGGAAGGAAAAGACAGAGGAGCAGGAAGTGAAAGGATGAAGGTTGTATCACGTACAGCTACTGCAGGAGGAGAGTGACAGTGACTGAGAGCACTGTTGGAAACAGTTACTCAGTATTAGTCAACATTTTGAAAGCTTTTAAGTCTGAAATTTGTTGCAGTATTTAATGTGTTGTTTTTCCAATACATCTTCAAAACTGCTGCTTGCATTCTCTTGTCATACTTCTGCTTTCTGTCCTGCATAAGATGAGGAAACTGAGTTTGATGACCAGTGTTCTTACTGTTCTTCAACAGGGGTCAATCACAGATATTCAGGTACATACTTCCTGGATTGTAGTCTGAGAATCTTCAGGGGTCCTTCTGAGTGGGTTTGAGGGCAACCTCAGCAAAACATGCAAAGTATTGAAATGATCCAGGTTTGATTGGAAAACACTCTCACCACTATTAACTCCACATGTCCATTGTAACAATGTGTACAATTCATCACTAAACCAGTAGCAAAAATCTTTTTCTATGAGAGAGAAGTTATTAAACTTACGTAGGTGTTTGAAGAAACGTGTGTCTATTTGGGGGAGTGTGAAGGACAACACTTCTATTTAAAGTCTCAGTTTGTTTGAAACAAACTAGTTTGTGCAATGTGTGTGTTTATTTCTGTTCCAAATGGCCACTGCCTCCCTGATCTCTTCGTACAATGTCTCCATAAAGGAATTGCTGGTGTTGCACTCAGTTATACACACAAAAAGTGATGGAAGTAGGTGTGTGAAGAATATAAAAAGACAGCTTCAGAGAGAAGCTCAAATCTACTTTCACATCCCCGTACTGTATAACTGGCCAATCGCTGCTTGAATGATTGTTGGATTGTCAGTTTTGGAAAGTTACAAAGATTGTCTGAGGCAGCTCCCCCAGTTCCAAAGTCGATGAGGTGCAGGGGGAGTGGTTTTCAGACACTGTTAGATGATCCGACAAGCACTTTGTTTGAAGCACAATGAGGCCCTCACACCTACGGGGACTTTAGAGTCTCCAGTTCATCTGACCTGCATGTTTTTGGACTATAGCAGGGAAGCAGAGCACCCAGAGGAAACCTGTACATTGCAGTGTCTTAGAACAAAGAAAAGTATGTTCGAGGTCACACCACTGGAAAGGTCATCTGTCTTCTCTATGGTTTACAGTTTTGTGGGCTCTTACAAGGAACTGCTGTTGCTTGAATGGTAAGAATACAGTAGCAGTCGGACAGTGGAAACAGAAATCACATTATTGGACTATTTGGGTGTTCTATCGTGGGTAAACTAATGGTATCAGAGTTGTTGGATGGTACTTACTAGGCAACAAAAAATGTTATGTATTAATAATTAGGATTTGTTCGGTAATGTTCAGTAAGGGTTGAATGGAGTATAGCATCAGTTCAGGAAGAGCACTGAAGTCGCGATTGCATTAGCTGATTGACGTCTGCTGTTTCATTCATGCCTCACAACCACAGGCGCATTCAGCAGCTGCTTGGCTACCAGCTGACTAGTAATATCCAATCATATTCATGCAGAGGGACAGCGTGGCTGTTATGAAAAGGTTGAAGGTTCCTTTTATTGTTTACTGAAAGAAAAAAAAAAGGGATTTAAAAAGATGCATGAAAAACATATGTCCAAAAAAATAAACACTGGAAACAATCACGCTATTCACAAACAACATTTATACATCAATACAAGCCGCACTTTCAAAGTGCTAATAATCTCTCATGGTCAACTCATGGTTTTACTTTGGCGTAAAGGTTTTGAACATAACCTCCCATACACCCTTGCAGTGAATGTATTTATTTATTTTCTGTCAGCTGTCTGAGGAAGAACAGTAACACAAACATGTTGTGAGCAGTGGTGAGAAGACACTTGCCAGCCAGAGTATTTATGCAAGATCAACAGTGACTGCACATCTGAAGAACAATTAGGAAAAAGGAAGACATTGCATTTGCAGTTTCAGAAAAAAAAAAAAAATTCACATTTCATCACTTGGTGTCATGGCTCCTGTGCCTTTGTAGTGTTAATCAACATTGCTGGTTAAAATCAGCATCAAAACACACACACACACAAACACACACACAGTGAGAGAGCTTCAGTAGTAGACTGGCGTAGTATAAAGCAAAGTGACTGAAAAACAATGAGTTGCTGCGTGGTGTTTTGATGAAAGCGGGAGTTAGAACAGGGGTTCAAGGAGAGAAAGAGGGTGTGTGGTTGTGTGTGTGTGCATGTGAACCAGCACGTTTGTGTGTGTGTGTGTGTGTGTGTCTGTGTGTTACACCCCCACAGTGTCAGGCTGCTGTCCTCCACCTGCGTCCTGAATATTAATGAAAAGCTGAAAGCTGGCTCTGTCTGGGTTGTTGTTGTTGTTTTTGTTGATCCTAATGATGTTGTTTGCTGGTTTTCGTGTTTTAGCGACAACAGGAACTGAATCAGGAGCCAGAGACTTGATAGTAAATTCTAACTTATCAATTATTACAACCACGCAAGCTTTTGAAACTGGCAGTTGTGTTGAATTAAATGACCAGCAGGCTATCGCTATAATTTACTTTTTATTCTCTTACTCTTGTGTTTAATTTTTTTCCTTCTTAGTTGGGACACTGAAAGTTTAGTTTTAAGAGCTCTTAAGTTCTTCCATGCTGGAAGAAGTTGAAAAGCAAAGAGGCCCACGGGAGAGAAAGTTTCATTAACAAAACATACTTTAAAAACCTAATTCAAGCTACTTTGTGAAGGATGATCAAACACAAAAAAAGGCTAGGATTCTTCAAGTGTGCTTTAGTTTGGGTAGATTTTTTAATGAGGTATAATGTCTCAAAGGAGCCTTTGATTCTTCCAAAAATTAAATAAAAAAGTAAAAAATCATAATAAGCAACCCGGGATGGTTTTTTAAAAAATTGCTGCTGTTACAACCTTGCTGATATGAAGCATTTCATACATTTTTATATTACAGTCCTGTGTTATGTGCTCATAGTTTGAATCCAAAGAGTGAAGTGTACATTTCTTAAAGGATTTTGTTTTGGGACAAGCCTGAGAAAACTATATTCTGGCCTTACAGTACAAACTTGTTGAGACAGTATTACAGCATCATTCACAGCCTAAAGAATACTGCTGAAAATTATTTGAAAGTGATCTTAATCATCAATAAGAGATAATTACTATGGCAATGTCGAACTGTCGATTGGTCCCCACCTTTGGTCCAAACTTTTTCCAAGCTTTGTCTGAGGGGAGGCCCACAGTCTCAGACTTTGAAAACCCTTGTATGAGATGGATCGATTAGATGAGCGCATGCTAGCATGTTAGCAGGCTGACGTTAGCATTTAACTCAAAGCAAGTACAGACTCAGAGCTGCTAGCATAGCTGTAGACTCTTATTCTAGTTTGGGCAAAGTTGGCTGTCGGTGCTCATGCAAACTACCCAGTCTGAACATGCTGACATTTGAAAAGTGAAAAAGCATTGCTTCCATCAGGTACTGTATGTTGTCAGAAAGGTCTAGATCATACAGAAAATGTACTGGGAAATTGTGATGTAAAAAAAAAACAACTCTCAAATATCAGAATGTACTTGAACACATCAAAAGGAGGTTTCATAGCGCAGTACCAAATGATGATGATATTATTGGGATAATAAATGAATACAGAAAATACTGGTGCCAGTGAAGGTCAAAAATCAATCTAAGAATACACAATACAGTGGAAAATTGTAAAATGACAAAGAAGTGCATGAAATTGTAGCTATGAGCGGTAAAACCACTAGTAGGTTTATTGTAATACCAGAAAGATTGAAAAGCTGGTAATAAAAACCACTGGTTTAATTACATGTAAGGGAGAGGTTTGATCCAAATGACAACACTGCACTTTTAGAAATTTTGTCTTATTGAAACTTTCTCATCTTTTTTTTCTTTTTCTCATCTCCTCAAAAACAACTCTGTTGACAGAAAGAGACAAACACACAAAGTCCCTGTGAGTCCCGAACAAGGTCCCCATCACACATAATGAAGAGTGAAAAATACAAGTGAGCAGACACAGATGCTGGATACAGACACACCTGTATGTGCACATACGCACACACAAGCTTTGACTGTGCACACAAGCATACGTAGCTTACACACACATAGAGGCAGTGCTGGAAAAATACAGCCTGCACTGAAAAATAAATTGCAGTGAGCAGAAAGACATGCATGAAAATACACAAGCACACGCTCATACACACAGAAACACACACGCAGTAGATGGGGCTTACGTAAGGATTTTTAGGGAGAGGATGGAGGAACAGGCTTTTAACCAAAGTAGAAACAGCAGCAGAAACATCGACACAGGGAGAGAGAGAGACACTTCATCCTCTTCTGTCATCTCTGTCTTTTAAATGAACCTCATAGCTCTTCTTTCTCTCTCTCTTTCTATTTGCGTTTAACCTCGTAGCGTTGTGCAGGACTTTTATCCCTGAAGACTTTATGGGTTCATAAACTCTGTCCCACCACATCAAACCCACATACACACAAACACACACAGGTCCGAGCTACAAATCTCTCTGTCTTTATGGAGCTATCTATTGCTCTGTCCAATACTGAGACCCTACGTCTCTCATCTCTGTGAGGGATGGAGGGGAAGTTAACTTTCAGTGGGTGGAGGTGTGAGAGAGGTCAGTCAGATTGCTGTGTTGTTACGGTTCTCTACTTCAACGAGCATTGCTCTTCGTGGTGAAAGTGTAGGCCTTCCACTGTTTTATTTCAGTGGCAGAGGAGCAGAACATACATTTTATATTTTCACAGAGAAGCTGAAAGTTGCTGTATGTGTGTGACAACTGAAAGAGTGACATTTACTGTCACTCTTTGTGCCAACTGTTGATACAGCTTCTATATTTGCTGCCATCTAAATGTCACATCTACCATTTATCATATCATAGAAAATACTTGCTTTGCAGTCCTTAAATCCAGCAATAAATGAAAATTTGGGCAAAGCTATGACCTTCAGTCGTTTGTCGCCACAAGGCAAACCTTCAGTACAAACTACTTTTCCAGTTTTTCTTTTGTTTTCCAAAAAAATCCATATCATTCTATAACTTACACTAGTTTAAAGGATTGGTTCACCCAAATTACAAAACACATATACACATATACACATATACATACATATATACAGTATATATACATATGTATATTTATTTATTTTTCCAGTTTGTGAGATATCCAACCCACTCAATATTGGATGCTTCTGCCAACCCAGGATTAAATCTTACCTCAACATCTTTTTCATACTTTTTATTCTAGCACCACCAGCGTGTGGTGCAGTTGGCACCCAGAGAAAGCACAGTTGGACAGAGATGTTATATTATGGCCTTTGGATAAGATAAGAACATTTCAGCATCAACGTCAATCACTTCAGCATATGAGATATCTACTCAGTATATTAAAGCGTTTAGGGACATTTTATGGCCTGAAATATGGGCCAAATATTGTGCACAGCTCCAAACTCCAGATAATCTTTTCAGCTGTTGAAAAAGATGGAAGCACTGTGTGCATCAAAATCAAGCATACCCTCTCTGTTGCCTTAAACACACTTTCGAGAGCTGTTTCTTCCCTCGATTTCTTTGTCTATTTATCTATTTCATACACACTAAAAAACTAAACTGAACTTAGAAATTGACCCATTATTGGTCAATTAAAAAATGTTGGCATAGAATGTAACCCTGTATTTGCAGAAACATCCACTATTGACCTTTACCTCTGGAAAGTGGGTTGAGAAATCAAGAAATAGAGATTTCTGCCTCCACACCAATATAATGGAGGTAAACGGAATTTTGCTTGTGGTGTTCGATGCTGTTGTCTCTTTCCACAGTCTCACAGTAAACTTTTATTTTGTAATTTGGGTGGACTGACCCTTTAACAATATCAGCTATGATGTAGTTGCAAATTTACAATCATGTCAGGGCACAAACTTTGTTTCCCATTATATTTAGCCACTTTCACATGCTGTTTGTGTCCAGTTGATTTGTTGTTGCATTATTTCCAACCACGCTTAAATGCAACATAAGATGCATGGTCTGGTCCAGAGTGTCCGTGTGTGTGTATGTGTGTGTGTGTGTGTGTGTGTGTGTGTCTCTCTGTGTGTTTTGTGGCAACCATTAAACCACTCCAAAACAAGAAGAACTAGAACAGGCCAGAGGCTCTCTCTCTGTCTCTTTGTTTCTATCTTTTGCTCTCTCACTCTCTGCTGTCTTCTGTGTTTTATATGCTCGCTCTGTCTCTGTCTCTCCTCTCTCCTCATTCGTCCATCCATCCACTCCGTACACCAACCCGCCAAACCCCCACCCAACCCCACCCTTCAAGCTATTTCCAGGAGAGTGACACAAGACAAAAGTGTCTTGCTGAGTTCATGTATTTTTAGCACACAGACACATACACACACAGTCAATTACAGCGCTGGTCTTATGAGAAGACTTTCACTTCACTTGACACGATTTCACCTCAAAATCTCATCTGATCTATCAAAACTATAAAGCTCTAACACCGATATTGTCTTCAAGTGCTGTGGGAGAGATCATCATCACACAACATAACAGTTAAACAACACGTTAAATGGTTAATAAGAACTTTAAACTTGCTGATAGAATATAATCATGAGCATCAATCATCATCAACACAAACACAGACATCAGAACTTTCTGGAACATTTGGATTTTAGAGCGGATAAGAAGAATCTCCCAGCCTTTTTCACTAGAGACACTCAGACCTACACACACAGTCCACATTGCAATTAAAAACCCCAGTCCATCACCAGAGAATAGCAGTGTTACTGCTGGTGGTCGGGACCTTCAGATGGAATTATGTCGTCAAGCTTCATAATTGATGTTTTATTCATTAACAAGGTGTTTTTAGCTGTCAAGGAAAAACCACACACACAAAGATGGCCTGGCCTATTTAAATAACCTGTACAAAGTTTAAATCCACAGCGACTGACCTCACTGACTGCACACTGGCTTCCAAAGTCAGGATAGATTATTTCCACCCAAAAAAGCAGCACCTTAACACACCTCCACCCATCCCATAATAACATTCATATCCCAATTATGACAAACCTGAATAAGATAGATGGAAAATAGTTATTTTAATACCAGGGCATGTTTACACCTCATCCCATTTACTGTTTGTTTTCACCCTCTGCTTAAGCCTTGTTTGCATGGTAATGATATTTGGTGTATTTAGGCTGTGTAACTCGGATATGAAAATTCACACGTAAACAGATTAGCCGGTGGAAGACTTTAGTGGAATATGAGGTTTTATGTGGGAAACTGAGTGCATATAAGCACACCCACTAAATATCTCACTAGGCTGATGTTGTAGAGGACTTTGTTTCTAATATAAAGTTCATTGCATGCAGGAAAACCATATCACTGAAGACTAAAAGCTCTGGTTGCATGCAAGCAGCTTTTTCAGACTTTACACACACACCAGTTATGTTGTTACCCTTCTCAAGCTTTACACGTTCTCGTGTGGCACATATGCAGTTTACAATGATAACAGTGGTGGATTTACCACTCAAAGTTACTTTTTGAAACAATGGCTCGTTGTTTATAGACAGAGGTAGACAAAAGCAGGCTTCGCATTTCTAGTTATTGTTGATTTTGCCGACTGAAATGACAACTGTGAACAACATTTTTTATCGACTCTAGCTACCTAGCTAATTAAGCCAACATTACCTTCACAGTTGTTGATTAAGCTGATTGAAAACACCATCTCTGGATGACTTCTGAATGTTTCCAGCTGACTCGTTTTCAAACGACAACCCTGTAAAAGGGATCCTAATTATGCACTAATTGCTACTTACATGATAAAATTTTAAGGTTGAAGCTTCTTTCCAAAGCAGGAAAATCAGCATTCTTACAAGTTGATGTAGAAGACAAGTAAAGAAAAAGACAGCATTGTTCTTGCCCGGCAGTGTAGAGCCACAGACGGGTGACAAATTAAAGAAAAAACCAACATAAAGTGTCTTAGTAAGATGCTGGGTCACCACGTGCCCCCAGAACAGCTTCAATGCTCCTTGGCATTGATTCTCCAAGTCTCTGAACTCTACTAGAGGGATGGACACCATTCTTCCAAAAGATATTCCCTCATTTGGTGTTTTGATGATGATGGTGGAGAGCGCTGTCTAACACGTCGGTCCAAAATCTCCCATAGGTGTTCAATTGGGTTGAGACCTTTCAGGATTAAAATGTTTCATGTAAGTACAAAGGTGATCACTCAGAATAACTTTCTATTGAGTTGCAGTGACCCTTCCCTCTAAGGGGACAAATGGACCCAAACCATGCCAGGAAAATGCTTCTCACCTATACGGAAGCACCTGCATTTGTTACATTCCCCCCGTCATTTGTAGCTACATTTTCCCAAATCCAATAAAGCAGGACAGAGCTGCTAACGTTACCCTACACTCTGATATATTAACATCCAGGATAAGCTTCCACAGAGTGAGGGTTTACAACACGGTTGTGAAGATAACTAATAAATTTAACCTGTAACCATACAAAAGGTAGCTAGCTAATGAATAAACGGTGGGTAAGGTTACTACTGTAGGTAGTAAGCTAGTTAGCTGGGCATGTAAACGTTTTCAGCTTATATTAGAGCAGATAAACACAGTGTTTAAGTCATTACTTACCCCTTCTCTCTTGAAAAGCTGAAAAAAGACACCATCTACCAAACTCTTTAAATATTTTATTGAGTATTTAGAAATCCAAAGTTTGTCAGGCTTGCCTAGCCTAGTTACGGTTGCTAAGCTATGATCAGGCAATCGCTGTCCAGGGAAGGGGTTAAGCAGTGGTCAATTAGTGAGTGAAAAATCTGAGTTCACACTCTTCATATACTCTTTATACAACCCCTGCACAACCCCATCAGCAGCCATCTGATGCCCAAACGTTACTGGCTGTTGGGGCCGTCAGATTGGATTATATACCGAGGCTTTATACCTGATGTTTTATTCACGAAAGGTGTTTTTGGCTGTCAGGGAATAACAGCCAGAGAGGAGGGTACACACATCTGCGTGCCTACACTTAAAACCACAAAGGTAGACAAGATGTTCTTACCCTTATCAAATTATTAGCGCCCACACAGACAGAGTACAAGCTGCCCTTTCACTTTTAAAATGATTTAAAATGCAAGCAGAGAGTGGACCCCCTTCCAAATGGAGTAAGTGGAAAAGTTGAAGATGCCAGAAGCAAGTTGAAAGAAGCAAACACACATACACAGACTGTGAAAGCAGCAGCGACGTGGAAACAAGTTTACGGTCAAGCGCAAAACAAGATGTTTTCTGAATACCAACAAACACAGTCTTCAAGTCCTGGGCCCGTAAGGAGTAAGAAATCAGCCCTAACTGACCAAAACAATGTCAGAGCGACACATTTTACTCCTACTTTTAGAATTAGGAATTAAAGCGTTTAATCAACTTTCTTAACTTAGTTATTTCTATCAAACTGTTGCCAATATTTAGGCGCCTGATGACAATAGGCTTATTAAAAAGATACTGTCTTTAAAAACTTTACTCTTTTTGATTCTGTCACAATTCTGGACGACTTTAAGGTCCTCAGTGAAAAACTTTTATTTGAACACAATTATGGCGCCTTGGCTGGAAGTCACCGGCTTAATTGTGATGGAGATGTCAAATAATGACAACAGGTGAAATCTAATATAGGGTCTTTTATCTTATTTATTCATTATATTGTTGTATAATGATCTTTATTATCGATTAATCTGCTGATAATTTTTAGATTAATCATTTTAAATGTAAAACAATTCAGCTATAATATCTGAGAGATGTGTTCATATTATTGAGGGGAATTTCCCAAGACTGGGTGGCATTACTGAAATACATTCTCCCCACCCACAGATACTCTGTTTTTCATTATTGATTTTTACCCCAGTCTAATACTCTAAACCACAACTGTCAGTAAAACTACAATACATCAACATAGTCTGTACTTTGCCATTTAAGGCACACTCTCCCCTAACAGTAATCCTTCTTCTTGCTGAGTAAGTGTAGAAAATACCTCCCAAAGCCTGATCTGAGGAGGAGTATTCGTCCTAATTTTCTTGCTTGATTATTTTGGGCCCTGATCTCTTCCATATGAAGCCTCCCATCCTCAGTAGTGGAATGAAATTAGTATATTTGTACATTTACTCCCCTGCTGTACTAATCTGAAGTACTTGTACTTTCATATTTTTATTCATTACTTTTATCCATTTCATGCTACTTGATACTACATTTACTTTTTACTCACTGGTGCCAACTCACCCAGGATTCAGAACTTCTCCCAGTTCATGTCATGGATTTTCTTGAAAACCTGAGCTATTTTCAAAAAATTATTAAATGATGAAGGAGTAATACAACATCTTTAATTTTTATATACACTCCCCTCCAAAAGTATTGGCACAGTGAGGCCAATTCCTGTATTTGTGCTGTAGACTGAAAACATTTGGGTTTGACATCAAAAGATGAACATGAGACAAGAGATCAACATTTCAGCTTT
>NTHP01000166.1:488246-527411 GCA_003416845.1 Oplegnathus fasciatus
GGAAATTAAAATAATCCTTCTTGGAAAAATATACAGTCAAAACATCTTCAAAAGTGGGTTTCTCATCTCTGAAGCGATATTTAGCAAGATCTGTGGCAATCAATTTTTTATACAGATGTGATAGAACTATATTAATACTACACAGAATCAACATTTGGTTGCAAGAAAGTGAACAGCAGTGGAGATATTGATTTTTGAAAATTTGGATTCTTCGTTCGGGTAAAATGTTTTAATTTTTATTCAGCAACAACCATGTAAATATTAATATAATATATCATAATATATAATATTCATGTAAATACATGAATACATGTTGCAAATGATCCTGAGGGTTTCTTGGATGTTCAGTACAAATTTCAACCCNNGCACACACACACACACACACACACACACACACACACACACACACGTAATGTTTTGAATATTTCAGGTTGTCTTCTCCATCAAAGCCACACTTATTAAAATTCATTAGTGTTATTCCTTTCCTCAGGCAAACTGACAAGGCAGCCCTCGGCTAATGGATAAGGTTTAGAAAGTGTGTGTTTCTGTCAAGGCTTAGATGCTTCTGGACATACTGACCAGTGCAACCTGATGCATGTATTCAAATGTAGCCTTTGGGCTTGAGTTTACTGCTGCACGTGTGAATTAGAGAAAGCATATATTCACATGAGCTCTAAGCCAAAGAAAGAGAGAAACGGGTGTATTTTCTAAAAAATATGTAAATGTAGAATATGCATGTATGCAGACTATAGCTCGGGGTTTACACACAAACCCCCACAGGGTTGAGACGGGTCACACTACTCAAAGCTTTTTTGGGGGGGATTGATTCATGGTTGCTTTCACATAAAGCCTTCAACCCTCATGGTGTTGCAGAGCATTATGGAGCATCCAGGGCTTTGCTTTGATTGGCAGCCAGGAGTCTTGCTCAAAGGCATGCCTGGGAACCAGTGTGAAACAGAGGAAATAGCATGTTGAGTGTCTCCATTCATCTGTTAAAGTGTGTGTGCGCTTGCCGGCATGTGTGTGAGATCCTGAGCATGTCGGCCATATCCCGGTTCAGCCGCTAAGTTTGTCGCCCTGTTTATTTTGGTGCGTCAAAGATCATGTTCAGATGATAATAGTGGCGTGCAGACCTTGCTCGCACTGATTAGCATCGCAAATCTCTGAGCTTGTTTTAGGAACACCGGCTCATTTTGCTGTTTTTAATTTAATGAGTCTTGCGTCCTCCTCTTTCTCTCCTCCTCCTCCTCCTCCTCTATTTCCACATCTCCCTTTGAATTCGCTGGTGTCCAACTCAAATCGTTTGGTTTGTTTAGATAATCGGATCATTTAGCTGTTTTAATTTCAACCCTCAAAATGAATTTACCCACTCCTCTCTCTTCCTTTCTTTTATCCATTTCTCTCTCCCTCCCTCTGGGCTTTCATTTCCTCCCTCTCGCTCTCTCTGTGTTTTGCTCTCAATTTTCCGAGCTTATTTATATAATCAACTCATTTAGCTGGTTTTATTTTAACAGCCTTTGGAGACCTTCTTTCTTTCTCTCTGGATGTTTCCTCTGTCTCTCTTTCATGACTCACGGCTTTGTATCTGTTTTCTGTTCCTCTATTTCCGTCCTCTTTGCTTTCTTTTTCCTGCCTCTCTCTTTTCATCTCTGTGTCTCTCTGTCATGTTGAGCAATCCGCTAAATGATCTACGTCTTTACGACAGTCTGGTTAGCCTCGATAGCGTCTAATTACGTACATTATATACGTAACACTCATCTCTGATGTCAGATGTGTTTCTGCAGCATCTGGGGGCAGTAAATATGCTATTCAGGGTTAGGATTACTCCATGTGCAGGGATGGGAGACTGCATACAACAATTCCTACCAAGTCAGAGTAATATTACTTTGGTGTGATTTTACCTGAGTAGTAGTGAAAACAGTCGTGCATTTCTTCTGTGGCTCTGGAGGAGCTTTTCTAAAGTCTGTTTCAGTAACCCTGGTGACATAATTTCTTGGAGAATTAAAATTTGAAACAAATTGGGGACATGGAGTTTAAAAGATGTGGGCTTTGAACAGGCAGGAAGGGTCTCACAAATAAATGCTATAAAGTTGCTTTATGGGAAGTAGGATCCAGGGAGACCTCGACCCATAATAAGGACTAAAAGTCAGGATATCCAGTCTCCCATTTTGACCATCTGTTTTTAAATCTGTCTCTTCTGCATCCTACAACTTTACAGAAGGGCAATAATAAATGGCTGGAGTATTATTTCAATCCTAGAAAGAACAAATCAAGCTACTTGAAAACAGGTATCTCCATTACCCTCTCTGTTTCCTTTCCCTGCTCTGTTTCACTGCATGTGTTTGTCCTTTTCTAACAGATGATTATAAATCAGTGTTGTTTTGGTCCAATACACACATGATTTTTAGCACAAGTTGGTGACAAGGCTGCAGCCTGAAAGTAGCAAAGAGATGACCAAGATGAAAAGAAAATATCAGAGTGGCGCCCAGAAACTACATAAAAAGAAGATATCACTGCATAAAATTGTTATCTTAAGATTCAACCCCATCACTTCCCATCTGGTGGCACGGACCATGGACCACAATGTTCCAGCTCACGTCCGGCCAGGATGTCATTCCTCATCTCTCTCTCCCCTCATTTCCTGTCATCACTTTGCTGTTTACCACCTAATGGAGCCATAAAATACCCCAAAAATAATTATAAAAACGGAATCCTGCCAATCAGTGCATCAACAAATGTAACTACCTCGGACAGCTCCCGCTTGTCTTGCAGTCCCAGGGTCAGCATGTTGGACAGCTGAGACATACTTTGGTAAAAGGATAGAGAAGATGATGTATAAACTGTAGGCTACTCTGGTAAATGTCTTGAGCCTTTACCACAGCTAAATATGATATTAATATACTTAAGTAAAATTTGTTTTAATATTCAATCATTGAAAGAAACTTGAAGTATTGTCTTGTTCCTCTCTAAGTCATAACAGCGTCTTCATTCACTATTCTCTGTGAGATCACTCTTAAAATGAACGTTTCCTGTGCTGCAAGAAAACATCTCAAAGATACTCTTCAGGTCAGGCTGTTGGACTTTTTATAGTGTGGTTCTTAAAAAATGTCAAAACCTGACAAAAGGGAGGTGAAATTGGAGTGAAGTGGATGCCTCAAAGCAAAACATTTAAATTAGAAAGTAAATGTGAAGTGAAAGTGTCTGCCTTTCTGAAGCACAGATGTTACAGAAGAATAACTGACAGATAAAGTGTTCATGTATTAGGACTTTCCCTGTTTAAAACACAACACATTTTCATACTTTCCACCAATGGGGAAAAACATTTTTTTTGCCATCTCCTTAGTTGCTGTTAAAGGAGCCTTAAGTGCTTCACCAAATTTTCATTGCCAATCCATTTGTGCAACACAAAAAACACACTTAAATGAATTCCTTTGAGCCTCAAAATGCTCTACAAAGATAATAAAGAATATTTTCTAATCTAATAGGAACAAGATGGGACAGACCAGTACTTTGCCTGTATACTTATCCCACCCATCTGTGAATGTAGCCCAGACTGCCAAGTACAATGAAAAGTCTATAATTATGTCCAATCTGTGTATTTAGCTCAGAAAGCTGTCCGGTGCAGCTCAGACAGGGGATATTTGCTGGATTGTCTTTAAGATTTTTATTACGTCATGTCTCACTAACTTTAATCTTAAGTCCTGCTGCAGTTCTGCACATTAATGTACATACACGCTCACACACACACACACACACACACGTGATTGCATCATCAGGTCACAGTAGCTACGCACATGCTGAGGTCATGCAAGTGGTTGAGGTCAGGGTCACACATGGCCCTAAGCGATGCGAACGCACACACTCAGTCTGTCTCCATATGGCGTACACAAACAGAGAAATACACAGACACATTCTGTCTCATACACACACACACACACACACACCTATTGTCTGCATCCATTAGCTTTGCTTTGCTGCACTGACCTGGCATGGCCTAGACCTACTTTTGTGTGTTTGTGAGTGTGCATATGCTGGTGTGTGTTTTGTTCTGCTTTCTAAGTGGAACATATCTGAAGGTACTGTTGCTTCCTGCACATGCACAGAGCTGAAAGGTGTGTTACACTACTTCTCCTGGTTGGATTATTGTCTGTTTCGATAAAGAACACACTGTACCTGAAGGGTAGCTTCGCTGTGTGTGTGTGTGTGTGTGTGTGTGTGTGTGTGTGTGTGTTGCTGGTGGGGACGTGGCTCTGAGAGCGGAGACGCTTGCTCTAGGGTGAAGCTTTTCTTAACCTCTATTAAACCTCACTCTGCGACTGAGGACACTTTCCTCTAAACAGGCTGCAGCAGTTGACAAAAAGAAGAACATGTTCTTGTTTAACCAGGATGAGAACACACAGGCACCGGCTGATTAAAGGGTGTCCACAACTTTGATTAGCTTGCACCAAAGGTGGACAGGTTGTCTTTTGCCTTCCCATTCTGCCTGCTGGCGTGTGAACACAGTCAGTGTGACTGCAGTTATCAGGAGGGTCTTAACCAGCAGCTATTACTTTTTATTGCAACAGCTTGGGGAGTTTTTGTGCAGGAAGGAGGGTGATAAAGTGCTGAAGAGAACCTCCATAACATGCACTTGTGTCAACTGAGTGGTGCCTGCTTTAGCTTTAGCATTTGGAGGTTTAGTGTCATGGTGAGCTGTTTTGTTAAGCACCTTTTAGATTGGACATATAGTAGAATATCTATGGTATTTTGGATACCCAAGCTCAGCCAGATTTGATCCTGTGATGCACAATGCAAATGGTTTTCCATTGGACAGCATGGCATGGAAAAAGTTGCTTTTTTACCTTGATGCTGTTTTAGAGGTAAACTGGTTCAAACAAACCGCAACATGAGCCTGTTGCCTGCAGCTCCTCCTGTAACCAGCTCGCTGTGGGACCTGTAGGACCCATAGGTCGCAGTCTATAGTGTCCTGGGTTTAAATGCATTTTTTGTGTATATGAAAGGGGTGTGTTCAGGTTAAAAAGATGCTCTTTAAAACAGATGAGGTGACCCAGTAACACCAAAAATGTCTATATCTTGTCGTATAGACAATTTATTATTGAACAATGAGACTGTCCTCCCAAGAAGAATGGCCGCATCAACATGTGTTTATGTTGAAGTGACAAAGCCCCCTAGTGGTCATAGTAATTATGATGGGAGCAAAGGAGGAAGTCGAGCAACAAAGTCTGCATAGAGAGGAGGTCACGGTGGAAACTGCTTGTTTCCTGTTTCCAACTGTCAATGAACATTGTATTTTTAAAGCTTGACGACGACCGTTCCCTAACATTAACCTTGTGTTTATCATTTTAGCCATGCCGACAAAGTGCGTCTAACCTGAAAGACAGTGAAATGAAAAATGTATTTTCTAAATTCTAATCCTGTGTCCCTGTGTTAATTGTTCAATTATCTCTTTTTATATGCTAAATATGTGTTTGAGTATTTGTGTATCAAAATCCCTTCCTTTCCTCTTCTTGGAAAAGGTAAAAATAATATTGGTGACTCATCTTGAACTCGGGGGCGCTTATATACATTTTTCCAATCCAATGTGATTTGGGGTCATGGTGAAGAAAACGGTATCAGATGCATAATTCAGAATACGACAGTTCCTGGCATCTCCACAAGCACTTTTTCACATAAATCAACAGTGGCTTCTCTGTCTGTACTTGTCAGCATGGTGGTAGATTCCCCTTATTTGGTGGGCTTTTTTTTCTGATGTACCAGCAGTACACATTTGCCTTTGCTCCAGTTTTTGTATTATTTTATTAATCTTGGACGATTTTCAATACGTATATCCATATTCATTTGGTTGTTGTCTGTTTGCTAATTTCACATGTTAATTGCTTCTGAAGATAATCAAGATTTTACACAAATAAAATTTACTTTAACAACCATACAGGTTTTTTTCAGAATAACATATCTATGCATTAATCATTATCAAGTGATCACTTGAGAGCTGCTCTTAAAGGTTACTACTTTACTGTGAGTGGGTGTGAGCTGCTTGATAAATGTGTCTTATTCTTCACTTTTAGGGAAGAACGTCTTACTCTAAAGTTGTCTCTTTGGAGCCTTTTTACGTGTCATTCTCATAACTTTGATAAATACAGGCCCTGGCTCGGTGGAATGAGGGGGACCCTTATAAGTTTTCCCTGCTATAAAAGGTAAAAAAATTGCAGGTCAGTGCAGGCATCCCCAGGTGTGAGGGTACAATCCTCTCTTTACTCTGTGCTGTACTGTACGTGTCATGTATATGCACTGTGGTACTGTATATACTTTAGTATGCTAAGAAAATGCATAAGAAGCATTAGCAAGCTGTGTATCTACGATATTTTTTTTATTTTTTATATGAACATAAATCTGTTGTCTAAAAGTTTATTAACTGAATATTATGTGGTTTGTTGTATTACACCACAATAGATACTATAAATTTGAAGTTATTCACTTACAATGGCACATTCTCTGACTTTATACTTTATTTTTTTAGATGACCTGTCTGACTTGGCTTCTGAACTGCTCCACTGCTAAAATGAGCGCTTAGTTTGGGAGCTAATTTAACCGGCCCCTCTGAAAGAACAGCTGGCCCCAGTCTGGCCCCTGTGGTTTCCCAGAACCCCCACTGCTCTGTACACAGTGACACATGAGGAACAGAGCGATACACACCTTTGCTTTATTTATCAATGCTGCGGTTAATGCAACACTGCTCCAAGACAATTCTCATCTCCAGCGATCATACTAGTTGATTGGAATATTAATGGTATGGATTGCCTCATAGCTGTAATCTGAATGCAGTATTGATTCAGAAATAACTTTAATGGGAATAGTGTTATTGATTAGTTAACAACAGTGACAGTCCCCATGGGAGGAATGCATTGATTGTGCATACATTGAAAGAAACACAGCACAGCAAGTCAGTCACCAGAGGGAAGAAATGTTACCGAGCTAACTGGATAAAAGTTTATATTGGAAAATGGATATCAGAGTTTTTTGCACACCTGGTCGGGCTGGTTTCTGTTCTGTTTCTACGAAATGTGTTATGGGCTGAAGCTGAGAGAAAAAGCGTCATAGGTTGAACTTTGACCAAAGCCACTCTCGTGGTTGTTTCTGGTGTTTCTGCAGATGACAAAAACACAGTGAACCTGAGCTCCAGGCTGAGAAATTAAACCCCTCACAGTGGAACCTGGGATGTTTTAAAGTGTCTAATACTTTTCATGTGAATTAATGCCCGACTTTCACACTGGCTCCATTTCAGAGCTCCATTCAAGTGAGGAGCAGAAAGCCGGACTTTGTGAATGCAATTAAAGTCAAGGAAGTTAAGAGCTGTTCCCCTTTTCCTCTCCCCTCTGAGAACAAAACAACAATAACTGTGAACTGGCAGGGGGAGAGGATTCACACACACACACACACACACACACACACACACACACACACACACACACACACATTCCTATAAAACTGTTATTGTTCTTTGCTTTATTGTTACCTTGACATTTATCTCTTCACTTTGTTCACTTTACTTTTATAGCTTTTTTTTCCTTTTACCTCGCTCATTGTGAACGTTGATTTTGCTGATGTTATTCCTGCTGTTTTCACAGTCATATTACTCACAGTACATTACAGTTACATTTACCGCTGCCATGTAAATAAAGTCTCATCGAATAGAGCTGGACTGAGAGACAAGGAGCAATGAAGTAAATGAAGAAATAAAAGAGCAAGCAGAGAGAGTGAAGGGCAAGAGAAGCAGGGAAGAATGAGGAATAATAAGAGGGAGATATGAGGTATGGCAACAGAGAGAGGGGTTAAGGGAGAGGTGAATGGAGAAGATGAAGCATAAAAGGAGAGGAAAGTTAAAGTAGTGCTGTGAATCTGTCCAGCCCTGGGAGGGAGGGAGGGATCACCACTTCACAGAGAGGGAGGGGAGAATAAAGGAGGGGAGAGGAGAGTATATGAGAAGATAAGGAGAGTGGGGCATTTGTCTATTAACTAGGCAGCATACAGTAAGCTGCAGCAAAAATCAATATCGTTGAATCCGTTTATGATTATGACAGAAACCTAACCTATATTTAACAATAAAGCACACTGGAATGACTTTTGAATACAGTTGATTAGTTCTTAATGTTGTGGTCACAAATGCTCATAGGGGATATACAGAATCTAGTTATAATCCTTAAGATTTCAGTGCTGGTGACACATGTGGTTTCTGGTAACAGCGAGTGACCACAGGTCCCTTTGTCAGAAATACATCAGAGAAACTGGTGTGTCCGTTTACAGTGCAGCCAAACAAACTCGTGTCGTTTGAGTAAAGAAGTCGGTCAGCAATTGACCTTTTTCCATCATTTCACGAGAAACTGCAATTTGTTTTCATGCTGCGCTCTGTAGTTTTCAACTCAGCACGACACAGTAAAGTTGGAGGTGTGCAACCTGCCACCTGCATATTCAGAACTGGCCAGCTGTCAAAAATGCAAAAGAAGACGCAAGTCTGATGATTGCGGTGTGAGCTAACCTCTGTGATAAATGCATTGTGTTTCTTGTGACTACTTCACAATAAAAGCCACCCCGTGTTATGCCAGCTGAATGCTTTAAATGTGACGCAGTGGCAGTAGGAAATGTTTGGTTTGCATTAGCAGTAACATAATACTGATTCAGCTGTGGGAGAGTAAACAGTAAACAATGAGGCTGATATCAATGAGATACAATTACACAGTAACACTGGATCACATGCTGCATAATTTCCTGTGAATCCCTGCTTTAGGAAGGTAATTTGAATATAGCGAGGGAATGGCAGACTCCGCCACTACCAATTAAAACTACAACATAGAGAGGCAATTACAGAATGTAAATACATTGAACGGCTGTTGCTGAAAAAAGTGCAGAAAATCTTTTTTAGTGGAAGTTTAAGTTATAAGTTTCACACTAAGAAAACTGTTTGCATGGCTCCCTTTAAGCAAAGTGGAAATATCCATCACTTCTTGCACTTTGTGCTCCGAGAGTGAGAAAAAAACAACAACCTCAGCTCTCACTGCTACTGTAGAGGGAGCAACATTTTCTCTCCACTGTAAACAATGAGGAAAATGAGATGTAAAGAGAGGATCCCAACAGACACTCAGCCTTCATGCTCTGGCCTCACACTGTGTTGTGCAGACTCAAAAACTATTGGGATGTAAACAACAATTCTTCAGTTGAGTGGAGGAAAATGATCACCTCGTATTCTTTACTTTTCACTTCTTTATGATTCATTATACTTTATTTTACACACTGTTTCCACCCTTTCACTCTGTCTTGTTGGCTTTGTTATTCACTGGTATTAATGTAATCTCACTTGTGAGTTCCTTCTGGCACATAATGTAGTTTTTATGAGTGTTTTCTGTAGACAAAATCAGAATGAATGACCTAAATGCAGGACCATACACACAATATTTTTCAGCATTGTCTATTTTTGATGTGGTGCAGTCCATTTATCATAGCCCAGGACAAACTAAAGATGAGGGAGAAGTCATTTTATTGGATGCAACAGGAGCTCTGACAAACAAATCACAGTCGATTGTGCCAAACAGCTTTTGACATTTAAAAAGAACAACAATTATTTGCCATTTTGCCTCCACCATGAAATAGAATCAAATAATCAAGCAGTAACTTTTTCTTTCTTTACAGGCAAAAGAGAAATTCCATCCATCAAAAAATGATATGTGAGATTTCAAAACTTGGTGGGATGTTACATTTTCATACACTTTCACTCTTTATTCCCTTGAACTTCCATATTCCCCCCTCTTCTTAACAAGTTTCAGAGTAACAAGTAAGAGTTTGGTGCACAAAACTTTGTTCCAATATTCAAGAAGTGTGTTTTTATTTATTTATGGTGCATCACAACATTAAATGGAAAGTTTTAGACTCACATTTCCATGGAATACAACATGACATATTCAGGGTTTGAGCCAGAGCGCACCATTGCGACAATGTTTCCCTTAAAACATGAAATGTCCCGTCACAACAACCCCTGTGCACCATATTGTCCTCCATAAAATCAAGGGCAGGATCAGTGCTGTTTGCAGGCTTCTCATTTTAAGATTTTAGAAGCTCAGCTCAGTATCAACATTTATTTCATGACTTAGCCAAACTACAAAATGAAGCTGTTGGCTGTTACCCAGTAGGTTATTTCTTATTGCAGATGAATCGGTATCTATAGACGGGTGTCAAATTAAAGGAAAAACCAAATTAAAGCATCTTAGGAAGGTGTTGGGCCACCACGTATCACCGGAACAATGTGCCTTGGCCTGACAAGTTGATTTTTACACTGTAAAATGTTCTGCTTAGTATGTATCTTGTCTGTCTGTAGAAAAACCAAAGGGCTCTGTATCAGGATTGTTTGTTTATGTTATGTGTTAATGTTTTTAAAATCAGCCAATATATATTCAGACTTTTTAAACTGATATTTAAATATCGATATCAGTATCTGTCTCCAAAGTCCAGCATTGGTCGGCTATACAGATAAGATATTTGTCAGTGCGTTGTCAAGCTTTTTGTGAGTTTGTACATTGTTTGGTGGCACATTTGGACCTTAAGGGCCTGTGGCAGTTAAAAAACGTGTACGTGGATTGTTCTAATGGGGGCGTTATGAATTAAGGAAGGCTTATAACTTTAACATTTGCATTTTTACTTGAATTGGCTTGTGTTACTGATAATTTATTGTTGTTGTCGCTGTTCCTCTCTTTCTCTCTCTTTCTCTCTCTCTCTCTCTCACTCACACACACACAAATACCAGCATTTGTCTCTTTTTCCACCTCTCTCTCTCTCTGGCTCATTATCCCTCTCTCTCCCTCTGCTTTGCTTTGGATAGAAATCGTGTGTCTTTCCTGTCAATACGGTATCTACCCACGCTCACCGCTATATATAGGACCTGCCGTCTTCCCACAATCCCCCTCTCCACCTCCTCCCCCTCCTCCACCTTTTCTATTCAGCTTCCCATCAAACACACTCGTTTCACTTCAAAACAAAAGTGGAGCGCTGGGGAGGAAGAGATGAAGGGAGAGGGAGAAAGGGAGGAAGAAAAGAATGGGAGGACTAGGGAAAGAGAGGTGAAACAAGAAATGATGGAATAAAGTGGAAAAGAGAGAAAGAAAAAGACACTGACTCAGAGTGAGAGCGAGTAAATGAGATGAAAGGTTAAGAGAGGAGGGGAAAGGTAGTGGGTGAGTTAGAGTGATAAAACAAAAAAAGGTCTCAATCTTTTCCATCTATTTTATGTCTTTTTCCAGCATTTTGCTCTTACATGATCATTCCACAGTCACCTCAGACCTTCTTGCTTTTGGCTGCCTGTAATGCTGCTGATCTGGGAGCTGAAAAGTACTCCACTCTTACATTTATTGGAACTGTATCTGCATGAGAGTGCCAACTGAATGACTACAGAGAAGGACAGGGGGGGAGGTAGAGAGATGGAGCACAGAAGAGTGTTTGAGGGGAGAATGTAATTAAGGACCCCCTCCCCCAGTATTGGCAAGCATCCCTCCTGCTGAAGTGTCCTTGAGCAAGAATCTCTTCTCGCTCCAGGAGGCCGTTCTGTAGCTGACCCTGGACTCCCTGTAGAGGGAGACAGGAGGAGAGAGGATTTTTTTGTACACATAGCAATAAAGTATGATATTGTTCAACACAAGAAATCATTTAGCAAAAGCCTCCCTTGCTTTTAATTCCCTTTTTCCCAGAGAAGTAATCACGACTCAGGTGTGATTATGACTGTTTAGACCAACCATACATGTCTCAGTGGCCTAATTAGCCAAATTATGTCAATGAGGACACATGAGGGTGGACCATGGGCGTGTGTTAAAATAACTTTTTTGTGTCTAATTTTACATTTGGACAGTGTTGTGATGACTACAATGATAAGAAAAAAAAGAAAGAAAATGTATCAAATCCTGCGGTTTGATTCACATCTGTATGCGTATGTCTCCTTTCAGTACAAAGCCCTTAGCATTACATTAAGCCTGTAGCATATATTAACGTCATACACTAACTGCCAAAACTGTCAAATTTGCTATATAGGTTGGAGAATAAAGTCATTTAAAACAAATCAACAAATCAGTTCATTCCAATGGAATCAGTGTGAGAAGTGGATTCACTCGGGGGGCAAAGTAAATCCATGCAAAATTTTTGTGTCAAGTTCAGCTTTTGTGAACGAGCAAATTTATGCCGTTGAGTTGACCAATACCAAGTCGTCATGACAGTGCTGACCTTTGATGAAAGCCAGAGCTGGAGAGTCCAAAACTGAAGAAGCTATTGGAGTAAAACCTACTCCAGGTTTCCACAAGAGGCAGGAGTCGATGGTACCAATAGTTCTTTTGAATAAACAGCTTAAACATTGTCCCTTTAGCTATTGAGCTAACAAGCTTGCTAAATACTGCCAGCTCGCTAGCTTGGGGAGCTTTTTTTCCATCTTCAATAACGTTTTATTGCATGAAATGATGTAGACCCCTGGCACAGTACAGAGAAAATAGAAAGAAGCTCAGACAGCTGTTTTGACTAACTAGCTCGAGCATGTTCCTGGCTTGCTGATGTGTTAGCCAATAGCTCACCAGCTACTGTAGTTCACCAATTAGACCAAGTAGTGCAAGTAGTCCCTATGTCACCAAGCTCCTATTACCTATTTGGAAAGGAGGCATGGATACATTTTGCTGGGCCACCTTCTGGTGTGACCAGGCCTTTAGTGTATAGTGGAGGTTCTGCTCCCCCCCCCCATTGGCACTCCATCTCAAAGTCATAACTGAATAATCTGAACACAAACACATGATACACATATTTTTTAGATTCAGTGTGATTTACACTGAATTATATCAGATGTTACTCATGAAGAAATATCTATAAATCTGCTTAGAAGTCATAGCAAATTACAAAAATTTGTTTAAAAATTACATTTCTTAGTACTCCAGAACTTGCCTAGGAATCATCACATTTTAAGTTTTGTTTAGTATCAAAGTAATCCATGGATAGTTATTTGTACAGTCATGGGTACACTGCAGACAGGAACTGCTAACAGCTACCTCGGCATACTTTTAATCGTGCCAATTTGAAAAAAAATTAAACAAATATAGGCAAAAAAAGCTCAAGTTGTTGCCCACAGCTAACTCACTGACTCCATGGCAACATTATTCTTCCTGTTGACAAGGAGAGGGGTTGGGGAAGCTCTCTCTTTTGGGTCAACCAATCAGTCAGCCAACTGTGGATCAGGTGTGGTGATGGTTTCATTTGTGATTGTTGATTCAGACTCAAGATTAGTTTAGGCATTTGCATATATAAACAATTCAACCAAAAAAACAGAAAGAAAGAATTCTAAATGTGCATTAGAGCTGAAGAAATCTAAACGGACATGTAAAAGCATTTCAAGAGAAGAATAAACATAACAATGACAACCATATGCTTGACTGGATAACAGGAGCTGAATGTCAAGATGGGAAAAAAACCCACAACAACAAAATGCACAACTGTTCAAATTCACTGATGTAGTGTAGTGTCTGAGGGGCATATGCTTAAGTGATATCTCAAATTCTTCTTTTGCCAGAGCAGTAACCCTGAGCTGTATGGGACACTACGCTCACCATTGGAGTGATTATCCCAGTTAGATTTTCTAGTATAAAGCAGGAGAAAATTTCTGGAGTCTGAGTGTGATTTCTATAATTAATGTGAGAACTTAAAGTGACCCTGGAAGTATAGTATGTTAACTCCTTTCAACAATGAACACGCCAGGACCTGTGTGTGTGGGTCTGACTTATCTTACTTTTGGGGACACATTTCAGACTCAGTTAATTGGGGATGGCTTGTCCAATTGGGGACAAAAGCCGTGTCCAAAAGTGACTTAAGTAAACGTGTGTGTGTGCTCAAGCATTTCTGTGGCTTTTTGTATGTTTCCATTTACAAGCACTTGAGCTTGAATCTGTGTATTTTTATGCACAAGTTTATGTTCCACGTATCCAAATGTTGCCGTATCAACTGTAGGTAATGAGTGCTCTTTCATATTCTGTAATCCAACTGCTCATACACCAGATGTTGTTGTGAATGAGGAGAGCGCTGAAGTGTCAGATTTTAAGGTAGGATGTATTTTCAAACACACGCACAAGCCCTCCTTAATAAGATAGTTTCAATCAAACAGAAACTCGCAGTATATAAAACAACTGCAAGTGTCCATATTCATTGTGTTACATAATGTTAACATGCTGAAGCTGTTCTTTAGGTCAAGATCACACACTAATCCATATTGTATTTAGGTTGTTGCTGTGAGTCCCACACAAAGACCTTGTGTTATTATAAATGGAGGACTGCACTGCAGTGTAGCAATATGATGAGGCTGCATCTTTGATTCACTGGCAAAATATGTACATTATGAAAACTTAACAATCATAGGGCAAAAAGAGAAAAAAATATTTTCATTTGCTTTACAAACACATATATTTTATTTGCATTGGTACATGAGGTAATCACAATCTTGTGACATAATTACCATAAAATACAGTGCATCTGCAGTGATAACACATTCTTTAAGTTTTAGTGATTGAGCATTTATTGGAGAGTAATGCATTTACCCAGTTTAAAGTAACTCATCTACAGTAGTAATAGTAGTAACTTCAACCAGCATCTGTGAGCCCTGAGGGGTCTTTGGAGGAATTGCACAGGGTCCTTCTGTATTTGAGCCTGTATTCGTTAAGGATTTGTTTTTGAGTTCAGTATTTTACATTCTTTTTTTCTTTTTTTCCATTTTCCACATTCTTCTTTGTGACTTTGATCATTTGTTTAATAAAAGCGTTTGGAATGCATTGTTGGTCTCTGCCTGGTCATCTTAATGCCATTAAGATTCACATGGTTGCCTGTCTACTTCATATCTCTACATGCATGAGATGGTGATTTGCATCTACAAAATACTGTAATTATTCTGGTATTCAAAGCTCAGACATTGACTATATACACTGTAAAAATGGAACGGCTTTCATATTATATCATGCCAGGAAAGCATGGTGTTGGTCACCAGTCTAGGCCTTATGCAGACCGTAAGATGTTTCAAGATTCAGACAAAAATTGAGTGAGAAAGAATCTGTGTGTGAATTGGAGGTGAGGTTTTCTTTTTATTTATAAAAAGTACTGCATAGTAAGACTGAGCACTGAAAGCTACTGCAGCTGAACGGACCATCACTTACAATAGTGGGCACTGTTAAATTGTTTAGTGATCTCTGTAAAGTGCTGTGGAGAAACACAACACAGATGGATACATAACACTGAAGAAGTCACCAAAATAAAAGCAAGCAAGCGGAGGATTAGCACTTGAAGTGTGATCCCAGCCTCAGAGAGGGTTAACAGTTTGTGTCCAGTATCTCTTAGCAGCTACTTGTTTGAACTGAAAAGATGTGGTGCTGTATTTACCAGCAGCACTAAAAAAATTAGCATGTCAGCTGTCAAGGGCCCTGGGTGATAAACATTGGATACTGAGTATTTTTCACACAAGTGCCTCTAAGTGCCGTCAGAGACTAAGAGGTGATGCATGGGGTGTTTTGGATAATGTGCTCCTAAGTGCTGCAATGCGCCTTGTAATGTCTCCTGAAATGTCATTTATGCCTTTAATGTATGTGCAGTGAGCGTGAATATGTGAAAATGTCACATGTCTAAAATGAGTGCTTTGAATGCCTGTTTTCAAGCTTTGATTTGCATGTCCTGTGCTGCTTTGGACAAAAATGTATGGTCAATATGTGCAGACATAAATAAATAATCCCTCTGTGTGCATGTGACCCTGTTCAATATTAAATGTGTCAGGAACTATGAAACATGTATGCAACAGCCCTGACTGGCACGTAAGAAACAGAAGATGGGGTCAGAAAGGTGCACCTGCATACTCACCCACATACATGCGCTGGAACACTCTGAGTGATGCTTAAGTGGTTAAATATTGAGAGGGAACCCTCTAAGACAGCCTTGTTTCTCCACTTGAATCCCAACAGGCAAAGCCACTTGGAATGATTTCTCTTTCTTTCTGATATTTTCCTTTTATACCAGGTAACACTTCCATCTGCGTGTAACACCGCATCCCTAATGATACAACTCCGTATTCAGTGGAGCTTAAGTGATTCTAAATTACATAATGTTTGTGTCTTTGCATGCTCCTTTTATATCGAAGTCATGATGAAAGCACTTGTAGTGAATTCCTGATGCCCTGGGAATCTCAGCTGAACATGGTTCCATTTGTTTAGCACACATACTTAAGTGATCATCATGTTTGTTTCCATACATAATACAAATCCTCTGAGTGATGGACAAAACTCTCATGCCACCAAGTGTGACATCAGATTGTCGAATTATTTATTTCTTTATAACTTTATTTAATCGGGTAATCTCATTGAGATCAAGATCACATTTGCAAGAGAGACCTAAGTAGAGCAGAAAAAATAGGTATAGAGAAAGGACACACAACGAGCATAGCCAATCACATAAAAGCACAAACAAATAGCATCTCAAACAATCACAGACATCTATATAAAAAAAAAAAGGTCCAAAGTTCAAAATCAGCCAGTAAAATAGGAGGTTTCACATTTTTAAATCATTCGCAATCCATTCGCTTCCATCCATGGAGTATCAACAAGTAGCCAGTTCTGAGATCTGGTCTGATGAACACTGCTCATAGTGTGTAGTTCTCTTCTTTTTGCTAGTGTGGACCACTCTACTTTTTCATAGTACACAATGTTAAGTATGAAATGTATCTCCTGTAGTGAACGGTGGTAAAAGAAGCACCAAGTTGTTTTAAAGTAGTACAGGATATGCCCATAGTCAATTGCAATATGTTTTTTCTGTCCTCAACAGAGAACCGTGATTATATTATTCTTAAATGACAAAGGACCAAGCACAGAACCTTGTGGTACCCCGCCGGAGGGGTAGATCTGGGGCCATGAGAACATAATGCCTGTGTTCTACAGTGTCAGACAATTTGCATGATACCAATTCTGAACAAGATCATCTAAACCAAAACAGTGTCATTTGTTTAGTAAAATGCAGTATAAACTACTAGGTCTAGGTCAGCAGTATAGACTACTATACATGCCAACAGTATCATTAATTTTCTCGTAATACACAGCAGTGTTTTCGCATCATTAATGTCATACTTCTGAGTTTTTAAAGATAACAACCACATTTCTGTGCCATTGTTTGATACTGTACAACGTTGATACTTTAAGACATTTTGAGGGACAAAAAAAGAAATAAATTACTCTTGACTTGGTTGAAGAGTCATTATTTACTCAGTTATGCAACATTACTGAACTGTGTTGAAACCCTGGAATCAAAAATTTAAATAAATGTGCAAAGACAGAAGGAACCTTCAATATGGGAAGTGGAACATTCAGCCGGGGATCAATATCAGACTTAGATAAATGTTTAGATAAAAGTTCCATTGATACGCACAAATTACTGTATTTTGGATAAAATTCAATCAGCATATTGTTTTCTAACCCGCAGAGCACACATACCCTGTACCAGTTGTTCTCAGTCCTGGTCCTGGAGGCAAATACTGTTGTTTTTCTATCCTACCGATTAGTTAATTGCACTCACCCTTCGCTTCAGGTATGAATTAGTCTCTATTGGTCTTACCTGCCAAAAAGTTTTTTTCAGAACCTTGCTACAGTTTTTGTTCTTGATGTTCTTTTAATAATGTCAAAATATTAAAAAACATTCTATCACTAGATGTTGATGAAAGTAAATTTAGAATAATTGTGAACAACAATTTGAGGAATAACAACAGCAGACGGGCTTTGATATGGGCAATTTGTCAGAACTATTTGAAACAAGGCGTGCAAACAGACATTACATACGGCTCTCTGCGGTCAGGTAGAAGGACAGACTTTGACTTTTGATGTTTTTTAATGAAACAGTTCACTACAGAATAGAGGACAAAGTAGATAAAAACACCCCCGTTACTCACCAGCTGCTGTAACAGCACTAATAACTACAGAGACAGCAGGCCTCACAGGTACAACTGACATTTAAACACAAGCGAGATTCTCCGGCTCCCATTACAGTACTTTCTGTGTTATTTTAACATTCACAAATGAGACAGTGTTGTTTCTGAGAGATACAGTTCATGTGCTCTACCCTGAGGTAAGCAGACGACCCAGATAACCTTTTGGCTGCAGGTCAGACACATGGTCAGCTCCCCACAGAGCTTAGAAAGAAGGAAGGAAGGGAAAGATTAAGGACAAATAGATACTCACCATTTTTAGTTAATGTAGATGATATGTATGTGGGATTCATTCAAGCTTAGATCCATATTTAACTATAATCTCACAACAAAGCCTCTGGTTATCAATTCAAATCTCTTTCTCTTGATAGCGGGTTATGGATGAATAGTCTTTAGCCCTTTGGCCAAAGACATTTATCTGGGTCACAGGTAGGAAGATGGCCGAGAAAAGAAAGAAGGAATTAAAATTGGTTCATAGCTCCAGTTTCAGTTTCACATTATCACACCTGTTCTAAGTGAATATTAGCTGTCTCCAGTGGTTTAGCTTCTATTTTGTGTCATTGATGTAGATATGCACTGTGGGGTGTAACAGTACACAAAGACATCGATGTTGTTTGTGGTCACAGGTGCAACAGAGCACACTTCTGACCACACTAATCACACCCAAAGGTGCAACACATTTGAAACTTTTAACCAAACAGAGGAGTGAAGCACTTGTATTACAGTCTTTAAAGCTGCATTCCTTTTTTTAGTTATTGCTGTTGGACACGGACATATTATCACCCTATAAATTGTCACGGCAAACCAGTTATCAAACAGTATTCTCACTTTTAAGCAACATTTGTAAAACATGTCACAAAGTACCTTTAAATGGATTGAAAAAGTTTTTATTTTTAGTCTGCTGGACCTTGCTAGGGGCAAGTACAACTCCCAACCTGACACATCAACATTGAACCCCGCAAACACAATAAAGCAGTCTTCTTGTTTATTAGCATTTGTCCCCCAGCTAAAAGACTTATAGTAGTAGTGGCTGTACCTCGCTGCTCTTTGAACATTATTAGCCACAACAACTGTAACACCCACCTAAACGACCTGAAATCCCACATGAGCTCAACAGAATGGATCCGTTTTTCTTCCAATTTCTTTTTTTTTTAATGTTTTTATTTTTTTTACACCATGCTCAAACCGATGATAATATTAAGGCACAGAGACATTGTTCAGTTCATTAATATGTGTCCTGCAGCTAAAAGAATTCTACAAGTCACAGTGTGCTGTTGGTGGCGTCTCTACACATATTTAAAAGCTAACCACAGCTGCTTCCAAACAGCAGGCTGACACAGGGCAGAAAGGGACTAAATGTGGCACTAGAAATAGTGTTTGTGTGTTGGTACTCAAGTTGACACTTTATTAATGTTATATACATGTATGGAGTTAGCTATAATGATATTAAAATGTTGTTTTTTTTCCACAGCAAAAATACTTGATTTTTGCAATTAGTGCCAAAATAGTTTTTTTTTATATATATTTTACACACTAGTTGCTTCATTTTTGATATTTGAAAGTGATGACCAGTGTTTGTGCATGCACCCACGGACACAAACACTGTATGAGAGTGAGAGTGAGAGTGATTGTAATTGTTGGTCTAACTGTTATTGTTGGTAATTGGATGGTCTAGTTCTTTAATTAAATCCAAATATTCTCATTTAATTACTGGCAAATGAAAGTAATGAGATTCCATGTACTTTTTGGGAGTGATGTTGTGTTTAATAATATAATCAAAATGTGGTAATCAGTAATATGGAACAGATTACCCCAAAACATTTAGAAAAAAGCCTGCAGTAGAGCCTCAGTGGATTGGAGAGCAAGATGAATAGTGATAGCAGAGTGGGGTTGAGCAGGGATAACATTTCTCTGTGTGTATTTGTGTGTGTGCGTGCATGTGTGTGTGGATATCTAGTCCTACTGGGCTTATATATTTATTTAACATGGACAAGCTAATTGTTAGATTCCTTTGAAGCTTAATGAGATTAAAAGAGCAAAGCATATTGACCAAGATATTTCTCCTCCTCTCCATCTCTTCATCTCTCTGTCTTTTTTCTCTCTTTCATGGTATCGCTCTCTCTGTTCCCACGTTACCCTTCTCTTTATCTTGTCTTCTTTTTTCTCTTCTCTTTCCTCATAATCCTGAACTCAAGGCCTCATCTCTTCTCTTCTCTTCTCTAGTGTCCCTCCTGCTGTCCAGTTGTGTTTATGAGAAGCAGCTTGTTTTCTTGAAAACTAGCGGCTGTTTCTTTTATGCAAACGCTGAACTGATGTTGACCCCCTCTGTGATTTTTAGTCATGCGTTTTTAAGTATCTGTGTATGTGTGTCAATGTGTATTTGTGTATGTGTGCACGCTTTTCACTGCGTGGGCGTATGTGCATTTGAATGTGTGTGTGTAAATGCGTGCCTGCTTCGATTGCTGGAGAGAATCGCTCCTTGGAGACAGAGTCAGTAATCTCACGTCTCAGTCTCACACGCACACACACACACACACACACACAGGCCTATTCTCTCTGTTCACAGTGTAATGAGGCAGAAATCAGAGTCAAGCTGTGAATTTATGAAACAAGATGTAGATGAACGGAGGCCTTGCCAAGACTAGAAGGCCATCAAGCTGTTCTGTTTATTGCCGTCTCATCCCACTCACATATACACGGCTGCATTGTCAGTGAAATGGCTGTTAGTCTTTAAAGGCGCAATCTGGAGCGCGTTTGGATTGAAGTATTTCCCACTCGTATTTCAGATGAGTTTAGTTCACACACAGAAAATGAGCTTTCGGAAACTTTCATGTCCATTGTGACTAAAACTGTCAGTTTAATGCCAGTGGTTATAGATCCTGCAGGCGTAAGGAAATCTTCCACAGTCTCGCTTTAACAGTGTAGTGGTGCATAGATAAAATCTATAGGCGGTGATCATCATAAGGCATCACAAGCAGCAATTAACAAACAAATACATTTTCGAAGGCAGTAATTTAAGCATGATTTTCACTGGAAATACCTTCTCATATGTTTGTATCAGTTTACATTTATTTACTATGATGTGCACTGTGGACTTTATCAGTCTACAAAGGCAAATTAGATTAACTGGTTTTATTTTGATTTTATATGTAAAAAGCATAGCCAGTCCTCATAAATATAACAAAGATACTACAGTCTTCAATACAGCTGCTCAAAATGTAAAGAATACTTGTAGGTCATATACAATGGGTCTTTGGGAAAGAAAATCTGATTGAACTTAAAATATGTTAAAACCATAGTTTTAAACCAATTATGGGGTATTATTAAGCACAATTTTATATAAGGCTTAATTTAAAAAAAATATGGGCATTTATTGGTATTGATTTTTTGATATTATGACAAGTGAAATTGTATGGAAAGACTATAATTAAAAATCTGATTTTAAAAATTCTATTTGCAGTTATTCAGTTTGCAGTTGGTTCACTGTGTTTTTCTCCTCTTGACTGTAAACTGCAGTGAACAGTGTCTTCCTGCAGAAAGAATCTTTTTGTTGCTCAGTTCATAAAATAAAAGAACTAACAAAAATCACTTTAAACTGGGACTTATTGGTGCCCAAAATAAATCAGTCAAATTCAGTTTAAACCAATCTACTAGAGTAAGGCTAGACTCAGAGGTATCACCTATGAGAAGGGCATGCTGCAGATTACAGCAGGGGCTGTGTATGTGTGCAACATGACTGCTGGCTGTCATAGTGAGTCATAGAAGCGATGACGATTCGTTTTCTGCATCCAGCTTGACTCATAACATGAGCTGACACACACAAACACAGAGCCAAAAGAGGACTGGACCAGGCTAACCACACATATCTGAAATATTTCTCCTTCTTATTTATGTATTTTATTGGAGTTGCTGTGTTCTGTTGCTGTCATAATAAGTATTTATCACAGACGAGAGTTTTCCATATTAGACGTACAAATTGTTTTGGGGCACTTCCTGAAATTTCTAAATAAGTTTCCTTCCTAACATTAAGACCCAGACACACTGATCAACATCACATCTTCACTGTTGGGGCTGAACACACAGATGTGCAGACACACAGTAAAGTCAGCCAACTTAATTACACGTAATACTTGCCGGTTTAAGCTGGAAAGGTTTTAAAAATGTGTCGCTACGAGTGATATTTTTTAGCACAAATTAATCAAAGTTCCAGATCAGGTTCCTCAACAAAAGGTGCTCAGGGGTGACTTGTAACACACTTTGCTTGCTGTGAATATAGTCATTTGTACAACATGTACAAGGCTTTTACTAAAATGACTCTCTGTGCCTCCAGACTGAAAGTGTTTCATGACCCTCTCCCAGACTGCACACGCTGGATCAATACTGAGAGCCTGTGTGTGATCAATAACCAATTTGATTATAATTAATGTGGGATCGAGTGGGCTGCAAGTCATATACACACACACATACACACACACACACATATATACGTACATGCACACAATGGGATATGTGGGACAGTGTCACAGATGACTTGGGAAGAAAGAGGGAGGGGATGTGAGCTATGAGCAAATCTCTCTTTCTCTTTCTTTCCATCACTCCACTCCTGCTGGCTGTGGGTCGCTTTCACACAGTCATTTTCCTTTTCTTGCTTTCTTTTCCTCTGGCGAAGGGCATAAAGACACACATACACATGCGTCCATGTCCCTCTCCACATCTGCCTCATTCACACTCTCTCCCTTGTTCTTCAATGCTTGGAGAAAGCGAAAAGGGCTTAAGGGAGAAAAAAAGAGAAAGGGGAAACATCTTGGGAGAGAACAAGAGAGACAGAAGGACTAAAATAAACATGAAGCCACTCAATTCTTGAATTCTTCATTGTCTTAAAATGTTAAAGAATAATGCCAGTTTCATGCAACTTTTTCGTAATTTTGGATCATTCTGAATTTGTGGTTGTTAGTAGTTTATCTCACATTGTGGCGACATTTCTAAAGAGAAGTCGAACCAGACAAGAAGCATGAGCAGAACAGGTTTTAAACTAACTAACTAAGTTATTTGGAAGAGAAAACAAAAGTTAACAGTAATTTTTTTTCTCACAGTTAACAGACCCACACGTGTCCAAAATTGACCAACTGCACTTGTAAACTTTATTTAAGTTTTTTTCTCATTTCAAAACCGAAGTTACGAGGTGCTTTATAGGGAGATGAAAAGAGGGATGAAAATATTGTCTCTACACTGGGTTTAACATTTTGGGCAAGCGGGCCAATTAGTATTGAGAAAGTGGGCATAACAGTATCTGTTGTTGCTTGCTCTGTTGTTGAGTTGTAAAAACTTTAAGACAATTTTTACTGCAGTTTTTAAGACAGCTCTGGGTCGTGTCTATCTTCATACAGGTATTAAAATTTACAGAGTTACAGCTGTGTGTCAGCATAACAAGAGACAGTAGAGCAACAAATTATGTGGCCAAGGGACACCACGCACATACAGGAAACAGAATTGGACCAAGAATTGATCCCTGTGGATCACCGCATATTAAAGGGGCTGATGACAAAAACAGTCATTCATGGAGAGGCAGGTTGCTCAGTCAGACAGATAAGAGTTTAGGTTAGGGTTCAATAGCATTTTTTCAAATCCAACTTATCGAATGTTATTAGGTTTACTTTCAACATTTGCAAGTAATTAAGGGTTACAATAATAATAATACTGAACAGCTGTAGCCTACTGTACTTCATGAGCTACTTGCTGGAAATAATGAAGGTCCTGATTCACAACTATTAACTAAGTGGTTTGATAATCTGGCTAAACTTCAATTGTTTAAAACCTACTGGACTGTTTAAATGTTTGTGTTACTTACCACACTGGACTTTGTTATGGCGATGTCGCTGTGTTCCCAGATCTCAGCACTACCTATGTGAGTTCAGTGTTATAATAACTGTTAGAAATAATTGATAAAAATAAGACCCACATTGTAATAAGCTTGAATTTTCCTAAGCCAAGTTATATAAAAAGTATTTTAATATGTTATTCTTCCCAGCTTGTGATAAGCTCAGTAATATTGTTACTTTTAAAATAATCGTGATATTAAACAATGTATGACTTATGTAGGGTTAAGAGGCCAACACTGCGTATGGATAGCAGAAGAATCTGAATCAGCTGTATGAGACATATGATATTTGATGGTTCATAACTGGTTTAAATGCTTAATGTGCTTTATACCTCTGGGAGAAGAGGAAAGGTCTTGAGTGATTAAAGAATCATAGGACTGATCAATAAAGCATGGAGGGAATGAGAGGGAAAGAATGAGAAAAGAAATAGAGTAGATGAGTGGGAGAGGTCATGATTTAATCCTCAGGGAAGAATGAACTCTGACTTCGATGATAAATGTTACATTAATGTGTGTGTGTGTGTGTGTGTGTGTGCATGGAAGATGAAGACAAAGGTTAAAAATGACGGAATAAAAAAGGAGAAATATTGGTCGACGCTCATGTTTTTTTCATGTCTTCAGTTCAAGAAGTATTTATTGACATGCACATACACAAGTATTCAAGCACACAGTCAAAGTTGGCAATGTGTCATGTAAAACTGTCATATTCTGCAGCTTGTCTTTTTTCTCTTTCCACTTCTGTCTATTCTCTCTTCAGAATCATATTCACATACAGGGAATGTGCCGTGGTATAGTGGTGCATAACAACAAACAGAGAGAAAATAAGAAACTGAAAAACAAGTATTGTAAAAGTTAAGAAAATAAATATGAAATAAAAACATTTACAATAAAAAACCTGTACAATATATCTGTTTTTAAAATTAAAGAGCTGTACAGTTTGTGCAGGAATGTGCCAAATGTTGGCAATTTAATCCATCTCGTTCTCTTCATGTGTCACATATTAATTCTTTTCTGTCCTCCCTGTCTTTGTTCCCCACAGAGGCATATGGGTCTTTTCCATCTCAACTCTTTTTTTCTCAACAGGAATAACTGTTTCCTTTTTCTTTCTGTCGAGTGTCAACCCGCCTTATATTATCAGGAAAATGTACAGACATAAGGATTTGTGTGTGTTAGAAAAGAAAAGGTAACGGGTGACTTAAAAAATCTCCCATTTTCAAAAAAGATCTGTTCCAATTTTCAGCTGGATTTTCTCATTTTTATACAGACAGAAAGTTATCATAGCAATAATACATGTCTGCAAAGTAATGCTTACCCTGATTACGGAAACTGCTGATTACAGGAACTGTGTGCAACAACTTGAAATGGCCTTTTAGTGAGAAACTAAGAGAGTGACACAGTGGCACAGTGGTTAGCACTGTTGCCTCACAACAAAAAATTTCCGTGTTTGAATCCAGCTGAAGCATTTTTGTGTTGAGTTTGCATGTTCTACCAGTGTGTGTGTAGGGTTTCACAGGTAAAGGCCGGGGTATGCTTGAAAGAACTACTTTGCACAACGTGTTGTCTGAACGCGTCTAAAGGCAAAAGTGTTTATAGCTGTTTTGAACTGCCATACTCAAAGGTGTAGCAAACAGCCTGCTATCATAGAGAGGGGTGAGAGGACACTGTTGGTCAGTCTCTCCTCAAAGGCATTAAAGGTTCTGTATATAACATTCAGAAAATGCTTGTTAACAATGACACCTGTGGCTGTAAAGTCAACTGCAGTCAGCATCCTGTTACTCATGCTTGTGCTCGCACTCCGTAGGCGCGAGCCAGCATCGGCCAAAACGATGACGTGACTCACATGAGACTGAACGTGATTGACAGGCATCATGTTGACAGCTGGCTTTTCAATAAAGTTGTTTTAAAAAATGTTGATAGCTTGCTAGCCAGCTTTATCAATCACTGTTTGACTAGCTTTCACCGAGAGGCTCAGCAATGTCAGCAGAGCTACATTAGCTGGATGAAAACGCTAACGGTGAGTGAACCTGACGGAATATTATAAATAAGATGTGTTGCCTGTATCCAGCTGTGAGTCTGTGTTGTGGTGTTAGCTTAGCTTAGCGGACGTTAGACGTTAGCTTAGCGGACTCCACTACAGCGGTATGATCCCAAAATAAACAGATTTTGCTGTGATTTAATTGCAATAAACGGATCAAAAGGATGTCGAAATAACTACATCATGATGCCGATTTGTAAAAAGTCTGAATTCATGCTTTGTCAGGTCTGTCTGCAATACGACAAACAAACAGCTTTTAAAATGCTCGTTTTCTGAATGGAGTTCAGATCGATCAGGGCTATGCTAACATTGTAGCTGCTCCATCAACATTTAAAATAATGTCACCTAAATTCTGTATAAATATGAAGTAGTATCATAGCGCTAACGTTAGCCAGTGTTGCACACTGTTAGCGCTGTAGCAGAGCTGAAGAGAGGAAAGGCACTCGTGAACGCGCAAAACTGTTCCGAGTCCTTTACATAGAAATCAGTCCACAGGGTGTTACAGTCAACTGAGAAAGTCGGGGAATGTCTCATTTTTTAAGTTATGTCACAATCTGTTCACACATTGGCAACAAAAACCGATTAAAAATACATTTAATTGTTACATACAGCCCCTTTACTGGTGTTACACTCGTACACACAGAAATTGACAGAAGTAGTCCTATGAATAAATGAGCTTGAAAGAGAAGTTCTGATCCTCTATGTTTTTCACCTCACACCTGACCAATCACTGTGTGAAGTGGAAGTTCTTGTCAGATTGTCATTTTCGGAAAGTTAAACATTTTTGGATGCAGCCCAACGTCGAACAGGCATGGGGGGAGTGGGTTTCAGACAATGTTTGATGAGCAAACATGCACTTTGTTTGGAGCAGTTGGACTCCTTAAGTAGGTGTAGACGATGGATGGATGGTTACTGCAGAATGCTGTTCAGATTGGTTCAGGTAAATGAATGACCTGTGCAGGTCAGACTTCATTTAGTTTTCGTAAGAGACAGACATGCTACAGCTTTTAATTGGTGATGTGCTTCATGGGCTTTATTTACATGTTTCCAGAAGAGCAGTTCAATAAATAGCAACTTCTGTGTTCCCCTTTTACCACTCGCACCCAAGAAGCTTTCCGCTTCCCAACACTCAAGTTTTGGAGATTTCATCAACCTAAAATCCAGTCCTTGTTTTTTTGATGTATGAAAAGTGACCATTGTTACAGTTTCTTTTGTCATCTTTCGCTTTACTTCTTTCTCTCTCTTGTCTGTATTGTCCCACAGTATCTGAGAACAAACAGCCTCCTTCGTCAACTCTGCTTCACATCTGTCAGCAGGCCATTCATCTAACTGAGTGTATGTGAGGTGTCTGTGTGTCCTTGTTTGTGAGTTCCTTTTAAGTGAGTCAGTGTTGGTGTTTTGTGTGTCTGGATGTACATTTTGTGCCATCTTCTAGGCAATGAGTCAGTGTTAATGATGTATGTGTGTGTTATCTCTTAGCATGTCATTGCAGCATTCTGTCAACAGAACTCTTAACACCCCCCCCCGTCAAAAAAAAAAGACCCAGGAAGATAATAAAAAATTAAGGATTGTGATTGGTTGATTCAATTACACAGTAGATCATAAGCAAATCATCAAGCTCATTTTGTGTGTGCAGCAGAAATCAGCCACAGTTTGACTGGAGAGAGAGACTGAATACGCACATACACGCATTTATAAACTAATATAAAGATAGATCCACCCAGTCTCACATTTCTGCATCCCATCTTGCAATCTGTAAGCACAAACTCTTATTAACTTTGATTTACTAATTTGCTACGCGTAACATTTTAGGATACATTATCCCTAGTTGGTCACTAGTTGCAGGATCATTAATTACTCTTTTG
The DNA here is from genome assembly GCA_003416845.1 of Oplegnathus fasciatus. Taxonomy (NCBI): domain Eukaryota; kingdom Metazoa; phylum Chordata; class Actinopteri; order Centrarchiformes; family Oplegnathidae; genus Oplegnathus; species Oplegnathus fasciatus. Next base: position 516,029 of record NTHP01000166.1, read on the forward strand.
TACAGGTGGCAGACATTTTGATTTTCATTTATACTAATGTGGTAAGAATGGAATGTTTGTACATGTGGAAGATAAAAATCCAAGAAAAGAAGATGTTTGAGGGATAAAAACTGAACTATAAGCCATTTATAAAATATGATCAGTGGTTGCACTTTGTCCCACTTTCATAAAACTTTCTACACATGGGGGACAATGTCAATGCCCTAACAAAAGCTAAAAGAAAAGATGAAATTTGAATGTGCCTCATAGGGAAATTGGTTCTTTGAAACAGCAGCCTTTAGGATACAGCAAGCATTCATAGAAAATAGATGATACTAAGAAGAGCTGGAAGAGTCTTAATTGACAGTGATACTAACGGGATATATTAAGCCAATGGTATTCAAATTTAGAATAAAAGTACATGACTTCACCCATCAATTTTTTCATCCATCCATCCGTTTTTGGTTGCATATCAGGGTTCCAACAAGTCCTCCAAATTAAACGACAACATACATAGTTTGCCTGTGCCCTTTTAGAATGACACATAGAAGCATTTTCTGATCTGACGCCCCCATGAGCAGGATGACATCATTTGTCTGTGCCTTTTAAAATCATTACAAATCACTGTTGAAAAATGAATCTCTTTAATGATATGACAGTGGTAAGGTTTTGTTAGGTTTAGGGTAAGATCATGGTTTGGGTTAGAATAAGCACTTTGTCATGGTTAGGGAAACACCGTGGTTTGGGCTGAAATAACTACTTTGATAAGGTTAGGAGAGCCTCGTCGTCATGGTCCCTTGACTCCATGGTCTCACTTCTTTTGATGAGTCATGTCGTTTAGCCCGCAATGTTCTAGGATTTATGAGAAATTGCATTCATTAATGGCTGCTAAAAGTAGAAATATTGGGTAAACAATAATATTAGAATAAATAAAAAAACATTTTTATCTAGACATTTCTTGTGAACCACACAACGTACTGTTGATTAAGGCTATGTTCCAAGGCTGGATTTTTGTGTTATTACACGTCTGTGGGATTTTAAATGAGGTTCTCTGTTGGTGAGGATCAGAATGTACATCGACTGTTAAATCGAAAGCCTCAACTTCAGGCTCAGATCCCTCTTCACCAGGAAAGTACGGTCGAATGCCTGCATTAAATTAATTTAAAAGTATGAAAGTAAATTAATTTCACCATGTGTGTAGGATCTGCACACTGATGAAGATGATGTAAGATGAATTTAAAAATACATGAAAGTCTGAACGCATGCAGTATCAAATAAACTGCTCTAATATCTGCAGGTCGATTCATGATGGATGGTTGGGTGGATGAAAACTAGAAGCAAGAGGTTTCGTCAGGACAGCAGCATTTTGTTTCATCAGTTACACAAGCAGCAGCCTCCAGATTTAGCCCCCAGTTTGACTGCTGTTCACTGCAGAAGTGTTGTAGTTGTGTAACTATGGCTGGGCCTATTCAGCTCTCTTTGTGTAGTGCCAATGTACATACAGGCTTGACTGTACCTTGGTAAGGCACCTACCCCAGTCAAGGGCCTTCTTCATCAGCCAGAACCGCTGTTCTCCCCACTCCTCCTTCTCACCAGCCTGCAATACTGAACATGAGGGACTATGAGGGCCCTTACTGGAAACACAAGGGCCCACAATTCATTTTTAGAGACAGCATTATTTTCTTTTATTTTTTAATGCTTTTCGTCTTTAGATTCAAACTGTCTTACATTACTGTACTGTGGCAGAGGTTATATCTGTAAATCAGGAGAGGGTATCCAGCCAGCTTTGACCCACCAAAATTTTGGGTGTAGTCCCAAACACCATCCCTCCCTTCTAGGCCTGGCAGCAGGATTGGGCCCAGACATAAAAATACCCTTGAAGTAACATATTTTTATAAAATATAGTAGTGTGAGACTCTTTTTCTGAATTTACATTTCCACAGAAAGGCAAAATCATTGTGATTTAAACCAGTAATACTGGATTGCAAGACTTGGAAAACAATATTTACTCGCCACTACACAAAGATAATGTCAGACTTGTGGGCAGTAGCTGTGGAGTTTTGCACCTATGATCTCTCATGACTGCTGTCCAGAAAACTGTGAATGAACACCAGACAAAGAAAGAGGAAAAGAAACCTCAGTCATCCACAGTAATTTGTGTCCCTGGAGTGCTGGAGTCCACTTTCTGTGAAAAGATGAGTCAAGACTTTAAACAGTGGGGGCTGAGAGAAAAGAGAGACAGGTGAGTGGAGACAGAAAGATGAGAGGAACCATAAAGTGAGTCAGAGAGGGATGATATGTGGGTCATGACTCTGTGGTTTTCTGTGAATCTGTCTCTTCCTCTTCATTACTCACATGACCTGACCCGACTGGTTGCTTCAACCAGACTCGGCAGTCGCTGACTGGATGGATGGGTGGCTAATTGACTGGCTAACTGATGGATGGATGACTGATCCAGTGTCTGTATGACTTTATTCTGGGTGGATGGACAATGATGATGGATGATGGATTGCTGAACGTTCAGGAATTCATGGATTAATGGATGATGCAGAAGTGAAGGTATGGACAGCTGCATCAATAAATGGACCAACAGATTGAGTTGGTCTTGTGTCTACTGGTATCTAATATCTAACGCTGTACTTTGCATTTATTTTCCAATCATGCATTAATGAGAGCCTCTAATTAAATTAACACATAGTTTTTAATGTTTATCTCTTTGTAAAAGACTTGCAGTGTCTGCTGCCGGTGAGTGAACACATTTAACTAACATCTCCATTAAAGTTGGATTGCTCTCCGAACTTTTCTCATTCATTTGCTACAGCTTTGTCTATACAAGCCTCAATACCAATGAAGGGAGAGGTGAACAGTTATTTTCAGGTTTGGTGCTGTGGGGAGATTGGTGAACAGCTATGGGAATGACAACAGGATCAGCTGGAAAGAAGAAAGGAAGGAAAGAAATTGGAGTAACACCTTGTCCCAGCAGCACAGAAGCAGCAGCTGTGAGTTGTCCATCAGTGTCTACACAAAACCCTGCTGCCGTGCACTCAGAGGCATCTGACAGAGCTCACAGCCCATGCATACCATGTGAAGTAAAAAGAGAAAGAAATGACATGAAGTGTGAAAAGATGCTCAGTGTTGCAGTTTTATGCACATAAATGTGAGTTAAGCTATTATGCATATGGTGTAACAGCTGCAATGGTTAAAATATATAACAAATTCTGTTCCATTGCAACCCTATCACTAGACAGAACATTGATTGTTGACATTGGATGATACAGCAAAATCCTGAATGATTAAAAACAATGTTTTGTAACGTTCAGTGCCAAAGTTTTTTTCTTCAGTATCTCTCCATGGCATCTATGGGTTGGTTAACATCAGGGAAAGAAGGTGGCTATCAAGGCTGGATCGCCATACGAGCAATGGGGGCAACTGCCTTCAGGGCCCCAGACCTCCATGTCCCCTGGGCACTCTGCACTGTGTGTCAGTTGCTTTTTGGTAATTTGATAACTTGCAAGTCATTCACCGCTTAAGTGCAAAATAAACTGGGTCCTGCATTTCTGGCCTGTGTGTTGTGGGGTCCTGTGTCAAGATCTAGTTCTACAGCATTTATTATCTAAGTTTATATTGTGCACAAATGGTGCCCATTCTTAAATAAAGATGTGTTGTGTAACACAAAGTAACTGACACATAGAAAACATGGGACAGATGATTTGGTTGGTTTCTGGGTGTCTATGCAAAATATAATGAAGTTGCCATCTTTAGTGTGATGTGTGCACTGTACTTGGCTGCAACAGGGGCCCAAAAGCAAATTTATGACTTGACTTAATGACTTAATCTGGCCATGATGGTTGTAGCTAATATGGTTAAGGTTGGGCAACTCAGACACTTGGCTAAGTTTAGGGAAAGGTTGTGGTGGTTACAGTTTAAAAAAGCAAACATTGATTTCACCATGAAAGTCGAATGTGTTACAGACCCATCCACCACCTCAACCTCCACAACCACTTCCTTAGTCTTAGTCTACATAAAGGGCACACTTCTTCCAGCACTGGATATTAACCATGACCTGCGGAATCATCCAATATGGAATCCATGGAATTCTCAGCTGTCCGTTGGATAACGACTGAAAAAACAGCTGAAATGCATCGGTTGTGCGCACCCTCTAGGAAAGATGACTGGACAGCACACTAGTAAAACAACCATCAAGGTGTACAAAGAAAGAAATATATAGTGATAAAAGGAGATGCCAGATAAAAAGTACAATAGTATTCCTTGTGATTTGCTCCTGTTCTGTCTTATTTAAAGTTATTCCAAAGTAAATACATTCCCTTCAGCCTAACCTGCTAGTTTACACAGGTGTTAGTGTGATAGAGTATGATACCACACCACCATGTCATGTCTGTTTGGGCTTTCATTCAAGTACAGATGAATACAGATGGAGATGTACTGACATATCTGGCCACTATAGCCTCTCCGAATGACTGCTGCACATCTCTATTGTTGCTGTGTGTTGTACAGTATTTCCTGGGTGTATTAGAGTGTAAGTACATGTTTTTGCAGTGTCTGAGTTCAATTCAAGTGAGCCTGACAGCTGGATTGAAACTTGCTCCCTGCCGGTATGTAGCTCCAGCTGGTGGGGAGGGGAGATTAGTGGGATGCTGTCCCAGGCTGAGAGGACCTGACCTGGGTGAGGACAGCAGCCCTGTCCCCTCTCTGCCCTTCACAATAGAGAGAAAATCAGGGAGAAAAAAAGAGGAAGAGATCACCAACAAGGCACTGAACATGCTTCCATTTCATCCATTCCTCCATCCCTGCTTCTCTCCCTTCATCTCTTCCTTCCTCTCTCTTCCCCTGCCCTCCTCTCTCATTGACTTCCTCTGTCTCTCCGGGCATCTTTTCATCCCATTTTATTACCGTATCAGACACCCGGGGTCAGCAAGTTCATCCAGACAGACAGACGTAAGTGTATCAGCTTGTCATCAGGGGAACAAATACTGAGGCTTTTCCTCTTGTGGCATCAGGGCTCAGCAACCGCTGAACTCTGGGTGACTGGCGCAGCCTTCATATTGTGGCTGTATAATGAAACAGTACTAAAGAGAAAATAACATACCAGAAAGGTTGGCATAGCCGGATGTCAGTCAACCGCAGCAGCAAACTGTTTTCCATTTGCCCGAAGGTAATTTTAATAAACAAGGACAAGGAGGAGGACAAAATAATGGAGAAGTACTTTAAGTAAGGTAGAACACATTTTCAGTGTGATTATGCTCTTTGTTGAGGAGTAAAAGTAGTGACATAAAATAATTTCCAGGGGTAACAGAGACCAGTTTCAGCATGTATATACCTTAATAGCATTTCTGTCTCTCACAGTCACATTGCACTACATTTTAGGTATTTCAGGAGCTAGTCCGCCACAGTGGACTGCACCTAGTTTTTGTTTACATATATAGTATATGATACAGGGTTAGGGTTACTGCTTTGAGTAAAGTTAATGTTAGGTTGAAATACCATTATTACGGTGCTATAGGACTGGATTTCACCTGCTGCTTTCTTCCAATTGCATTTCATGCTAAAATGGCAGCTTACAGGGCAGCTCTGTGGCATAATAGCCATGCTAATGCCTTGGCTCTAGGGATGGCAGTGTCAGTCGGTCCAGACTGAAATATCTCAACAACTATTTGACGGATTGCAACATTATCTACAGACATTAATGGTCCTTAGCAGATAAATGCTGCTGACTTTGGTGATCCCCTGTCTTTTCCGTTAGCACCATCATGAGGTTTTTGTATTTTTAGTAAAATATATATTTTATATTGGATGGATTTCCATGAAATTAGTCTAATCAGCACTAGATGGTCATACACTCCCACATAACCATTCGGACATGGTAGTCAGAATATGCTGAAAAGTATAGGATCAGATGATTTTGCATGCAGCACTGTGTCTTTTTTGACCTAAAGGCTTGTGTACTTTCAAGTGGATTTGTGGTTCTTCCACCGCATATTAATATGAATACCATAGTGAGTTTGAAAATCAGAATAAACAATATTTCATGATATTGGGTTTAAACGCAAATTTCATTCATCCTGGGAATCCTGGAAAGAGAGTTATAGCTTCCTGGGAGATAATAACTTTTTTTTATACCAATCCTTCAACCCCAGTAACTAATACCTTTCAAACAGAGAGGTTAAATTTTAATTGATATTTTGGCATTACGGATAACAAGATATTTAGTTTTCTCTATGTTAATCTCCAATCTCCTTTGTACATTGTCTGTAGGGCCACTGCATGTTTCATATAGGTTCAGTCCCATGTATTATCCTTTTGTGAAAGGCATACTGAAGCTGTGTCATCAGCATATTTAAAAAGACTGTGCTAAGACTATGGAACAAGAGTTCATTAAGCTACAGAGAAAATAAAACTGTACATAACAGACATCCCTGTGGAGCTTTCCTGTGCTAACAAGGCTTTGTTCTGACATACTGTAGATCCCTTGAAACATGCCCTCCACGCTAAAATGATCAGAAAGTCAGTCTATTCAGCAAAATGTACATTTTTATTCATTTAAAAGCAGAAGTAAAATTTAAGAATAAAACCCTACCAAATGCTATAGGCCTCTGTAGGTGCCGTGTACAATATGAAACATGATTAAAACTGCATCATCATGAGTTAAAGTGGGCCAAGACAGCCTCTGACAGATGAAATACTCAACGATCCTTCCCAGTTTTTGCGGAAAACTATGGTTAGTGCTAAAGGTCTGAAATCACTCAGTGTTCTGCTGGCAGACTTTTAAAGTGCTAGTATAATCAGTGACCTCTTCCATGAGGTGGGTGCAGTGCCATTATCTAGCAAATACTGAAAAAGCTAATTTGAACCTCCTTTTAACCTTCGGCAGCGGTCCATAAGTACCCTTTCAGGGCCTTTGGTTGTGTCCCTTCTGATACTGTCACCTTCAGCACTGCTATCACCTGTATTGAATCTACTAAAACAATGACTCATTTTATGAACAGGAGTTGGCGTTGAGCAATATAGCTGTTTTCCACCTCTGCCCACTGTCCAGACCTGCTCGAGCCTGACATGCACTGTAACAGCAAACTTTGATTTTATAGTTGGTTTTAGTCTTCATTTTTGGAGGAGTCTCTCTTTACGCTGGCAGAAGGTGATTCTTTTATTGTTTCTGTGTTGTCATCTTCTGTGTTGTCCCTTTGCCTAACCATAACCAAGTGGTTTTAGTTGTTTAAATGTAACCAGACTGTAATCATAGGTGTGGCAACACGTGGATGTGGTCAGGTGGGAGGCCTAGTCTGGTTTGGTGGTAAATAGGACATACTGTAAGAGGATTGAGTGTAGAGTACATGTGTCCTTCAAATGTCCCAATGAGGTTGCTGCACTCTGCATCACCAAACTGACCCTGCCCTCTGTAATACCTATCAAAAATAGCTGCACATAGTGGTCTTTAAAAGACATTTGAGCAAAAATGACTAAGATGGATGTTCATTTTCAGTGGCACAGGTAGCCAGAGTGTCAACTGTGTCAGCTAACATCCCAACATTATAACTGTGTCACACTACTTCTGCCTTTGGTACTAAATGTAAACTTCTGTCGCTTCAACAAGTGGCCAGAGCTCTCGTCAGTCTTCATATACAGTTGAAAAAATGACAGATGGTAAATTAAAATTACATCAGCTCCCCGAATCCACTTTTCTCTGTCATCAAATGCCAAGAGAATATTTAAGTTTTGAATTATTTAAGTATTCAATGGGTTCCCTTCATGTGTGGTATATTTGGACAGAGCAGAGAAAGACAGAGAAGGAAAAACAGAGATAGGAGAAATATAATGAAAACTTATGGAGAGATTTAATTTGTTTTATCTTGTTTACAAGTGAAGTTTGGAAATTAAGATGTTGGTAGTCTTGTCTGTGTGAAGCCACATTTTTAAAAAATTAATTAGAGAAGAGGAAAATAGATGGAGGTAAATAAATAGTGATGCAAAGAGAAAGAAGAAAGGTGGAAAAAGGAGAGAAAATGGACTGAATATTTTATTTTCCCGGACCATATAATGATGTTGTATAACATCTCAGTCAGAAGCTAAACGTTTGCAACCTGCTCTGTTAAGTTGAAGGGGGAAAAACATGAACATGGGCGGGCGGGGGTGTGTGCATGTATGCAGGCGCATGGTTGTGGTTCGTTTCAAAGGTTATGTAACCGCTGTAACTTCATCATCGTTAGCTTTTACCTTTTTAGCTGTTCCAAACAAGGATGTTTTCATCTTTACTAGTTAGCGTTAGCCAACTGTAGACTGGAGAAAAAATTATTTAATTCACTCAAAGGCTACTGGCAACTTTTAAGGTGGAATGTTTTCTTGCATGTGTTACCTTTCCAGTTTCGGTCCTCTGGACCGTAGTTGGGAGACCTCTGGTTTCTTTAGGCTTATTCAATTGGCTTTAGCCTGGCTCGTCAGTCAGCTGTTAACTAGCCTCTGCAGTCTGGGCAAACGGCTTTTAAGAATGGTCGGGAGACATCGTGGTAACTTGGTGGTGCTTTATTCACTTGGTGCACAAACACAATATACGGCCCTTTTTCACAACCGCTTTACTGGAGCCTGAGCTTATCTGGACACTTTCTGCTGACCACTGTAACTTAACAACCCATGGAAGCATGCGCTTCACGTCTTCATGTCTTCATGTCTGCCGTACATACAGGTACTTTTTCTACACACACGGGAGAGACTCACTTCCCACAACAAACCTGTCAGACTACGTCACATGCATACGTCACCCACAAGGCCACCTTCCCTAAAGGGGAAGGCTCGGCCGGTAACATGTTACTCAATGCATGAGTTGACATCATGATTCAATCAAAACACCTTAAAAAAATTTTTTATATCCGAGTCCCAACATTGAAAATCAAATACCTACCCAACAAATGAATATCGGAATAGTCGAATATTCGGGTCCAGCCCTAAATGATACACTGATTTTTTTACAGCGAAAATATATCTTAAACCATATACCAGACAGGAGAGTAAATAAATTTAAGTTGTTGCGTATTGTACTGAAAGTTGAACTTACATAATCTGAAGATAAGAAACACTGAAAAAGGCTGATGCTATGCAATGTCTAAGCTAGGGGTTTTCTTCTTGGAATTTTGATGTGACAGGCAGTTCCATTGGACATTCACAGGAAGCTAAAATTCTTATCTTTTCTCCCAGTGTCTCAGGAAACAAGTTTTTCATTTCCTCCCCTCTCTTCTCCTCCATTTCCCATCCCGTCTTTCAGCTGGAAAAGGTTGAAACCTAATTAGAAGTCCAGGTGAACATATTTGTGTTCACAATATTGTGTTAGCTTCTGTGTGTCTGGCCTGCCAGCCAAAAATTCATTAATTTGGTGACTTCCTGTTCCCCCAGCTTGCATATTGTCCACACACACAAACACACACACAAACACACACACACACACACAGTATCACTGCCAAAAGGACAGGAGGTATGATTATTTCAAGGTAATCTTGCAAGTTCGAGGATTTCAACACCTTGCGATTATATGAAAAACTCATAACTGTGTTTTCATCATCATCATTAAGCTGCTGATTGAGTTTTGTTAATGTCTCTCTATTTATATTTACACATATATATGTTTGAACTGTATCATAATTCTTTAAAGTTCCCATATTTGTCCTCATACTGGTCAGCCACATTTTGTACATACATTCAGATGGACTGTCACGATGATAGTTGGCATTTAAACATTTGGCTCAACTTCATGATCACAGCAACTTAATGATGTAAAGATAATTGACAAGTTAAATAAGAGTCAGAATCAGCTTTATTGGCCAAGTATGTGTACACATGCAAGGAATTTGACTCTGGTTTGAAGTTAAGTTTAAAAAGAAAGAATGTTAAATGACTGAAAAATGACATGCATGTCATGTGAAACTGTTTCTACAAACTGTGAAAGCAGTTTCTTTGAAATAAATAACCCAGACGAACTGGGCAGTAGCCTGTAGCCAACGTGTCTGAACGAAAAAAAAGCAACGCCTCAGAAACTGAAAATTTGAGTGACTTTTCTCTGGGAACTGCTTTGAAAAAACATCACAGCAATGAGGGCTCAGGTATCAGGACTTTAGCATTTCCAAGCTGTTGATCACACTCGTTTATGCATTCAAAAGCCTTCAGGAGTGCAGAATTAATTACTTCAGCTTGGTGACCAGAGAAATGTGCAGCATGAAAGCTGAAAAGGTGAAGAGTGGAAGCAAGGGAAAGCCAGATCATCTGTTCATTCGAGTCGGGCCGACTGTCTATTGCTTCTCGCCCCCGGGTGGTCACCTGACCTCCCCAACTGGCGAATCCCATCGCTCAGTTCCCCCGCTTCATGAATTCTGGCATTTTCATTTCTAGTAATTATGTGCATCCTTATATCCTCACAGGGTCCTGTCCAAAAGTACTGTGCAGATGTGCGTGTATGGTTGTGGAGTCCTACGAGTTTGTGTGTCTGCGTGTGAGCATACATAAGTGATATCTGTTTATCTATGTGCAGGTGTTGGGATTATTCACCTTTTGTCTGTGTGTGTGTGTGTGTGTGTGTGTCCTTAAGCATGTGAAGAGCCAATACTGGAACAATAACAGACAGAGTGGGAGAATAGAATGACGCATAACAAAAGAAAAAATGCTGAGGAAGACAACGAGAGAGAAAACAACAGATGGAAAAAAAGAAATGAGGATGGAAAAGAGGTGAACCTGCTACTTGTTAAAAATATAGTCATTGAAATAAAAGATATAAAACACTTGGCGTTTTCAACAGATTTTAGTTCAGTTTGAATAGATGGCTGGGCGTATTTATCTTCAAATGACCAAGACCACACTGACTGTTCTGTGCTGTTATCAGCTGCACCAACTTCAAAGCTCAAGAGTGGAAAAACCAAAAGGCAAAAGCCACAAGCTTCTTCTCCATGAAATGAATTGAAAGTTGAATTCACATGCAATAAGAGGCACCCTCGCTCCATTCAATATAAGTAGTTTATGGTGGCAAATGTTAGCAAACCTTTAGATGGATAATGCTGTGTGACTGACATTACTAAGTCAGTTTACTGGCTTTGTGGCTTTTCTCCACTTGCACAACTGTAATGTTATTATCCCATAACTGTCACAGTTCACACAGCAGCTGCTGTTCAGCAAAAGTTGCGTAGTCTCGCTTTAATTCACCTTCATTAAATCCTCACGTTTGAACCCTCAGCGGCATGCCGACAAGGGACCGACCAGCATGCCTCTGATCTTTTCAGTGCGCTCGGCATTTGTTTCAAATTTGTATTACATGAAGTATTTCATCAGATTACAATGCAAGAAATCATAGATTGCAATTTCACAATCATAAGCTAGCAAAGCAGCCAGTAATGCTGACGTGGAACTCTCACAC
>NTHP01000166.1:532050-572684 GCA_003416845.1 Oplegnathus fasciatus
TTTTCATTTGTTTTGGTTCCATTGTTGCTTGCTGCAAGACTGCTGACACTTCATTAGGAATCCATTGCTATCTGCATGTGTTTGTGTGTGTGTGTGTGTGTGTGAGTGACAACTGCGCTTTCTGTAATCACAATATAATGGCAGAGCTACACAGAATCAATCATTTGACATAATTAAAATGGACAGAGGACGGGTGAGGACAGGTGTAAAAGCAAACTAAATACAGAGAGACGGAGAGTGAGAAGAGGAGGGAAGAGACAGGAAGACGGAGAGAAAAGAGGCATGAGGACACATCCGGAAAAGAGTGAGATAGAAATAATGGATGCTGAGCGATCATTACCACTTCCATAAATGTAAAGTACTGCAGTTAGAGTAGTGAGGCATCACCCATACTGATGTTAATGTTAAGTGCTTCAGTCATGCTAATTCGATTGCACTGACAGCCATGACGGAGATGGTGGATGCAGAGGACATTATCCATATGATAACTGACTCAGCTGACACCCCATGGGCTTATTAAAGCCCTCTCCATACAATTAACACTGATAGACAGCGAATATCACGTTGATATTCACTTCTGCGCACCAACATGGCTGCTACACACTTTCAATAAGGTTGTGAGAATCAGTGTTATACCTGTCGTTTGCATAGACAGCCACTGCCAGCACTAATGTTAGTACTAAGTGGTTACAGTAAGGTTGTTATGGTGACAGTCATGTCAGCAGCTGATGTTGAGGCCATTAGCAAAGTGCTTTATGGAATTAGAAGGGACAACAGGTAGCTTATTAGGGTCACTCCAGGCACTTGTAGTGGTGCAGCCTGATGGCACTATGGTCCGACAGTGTAGTGGGTCCTAATGGAAGCTTTGCCAGGTTTTATTGGTAAAATAAATGGACTAGATGGAAAAGATGTAAACAGAGTGAGTGCTCACCCAAATTATCTCGACATAATACAATAAAAATGGTAACAGTGCTGTTTGGAGAAGTTTTGAGAGACCTATCTCTGAGATTTCTGCTGCCAGTCCTACTGGAGATGAATTCCACCTTTGATGCCCGAAGCACTGAAAAATGACATTTGAATAACGTAGTAACATCCAATCATATTCATGCCTATTATAACCTGACACCTCTGACTGCTACTCCACAGCCTATGCCATGCTTTGTATGTGTGTGTGTGTGTGTGTGTGCTATACTCAGACACCAACAGTAGCGCTGGGTTAAAACAATGCAGCCTCCTCATTTATTTCAATGAGACTCCAGGGTCGTTCAGGAAAAAAAAGTTGCAATGTCAAGGCACTCGCACACTCCTGGTGGATGACTTTGTAATGTGAATGGCGTAATTGTACAGTTCCATGTACCTTGCAATCGTCAAGATTGAGGATGAAATGATTGCCGAGATGGTTGCCATGAAAACTTTCCAGAGTTGTATAAAGTCTTGTCTCGTACATAGCAGCCCTGTTATAAATCAGTGTAGTGTTTTGGCACCTGCTAAGCTTTCGAAGTCATGGATCCCAGACAGACATGTTGGAGACCAGGCTCACTGTACAACAAGGTTTTTTACTTTTTTATGTGAAACCTTGTCCTATTAAAAATCATATCTAACATAAAAATGGCACTATTGATGGTTCTATTGTGTACAGGATGCTGCTGTGCTACTGCAGCAGCCTGGGGACACAGGGCCGCACACATTAGGCCAGTGAACAGGTGTTTAATGGAGTCTGGACAAATACACTAAGACCTCTGCACTCACACCTATCTATCACACACATAGCCGCACACACATACACGCAGTAAACAGAGAGGGAGAATGAGAGGGAGACCTGCCGTTAACATCTATCCATCATTTCTCTCTGACACGCAACGATGCTTGAACACACACACACACACATACATACACAGGTATGCACACACACCTGCTGGTCAGTGTACGTGTTTGTGTGTGCATGTGTCTCACAGAGGGAGGACCAGTAATGAACAACAATATGGTCCGTCCCAAATTATCTCTCCCTGTCCACTCCATTAAAATGTCATAGGTCCGAATGTTAATATCTCCCCGCTGTGGTTTAGTAGAGTGACATTTCATGACTGTCCCCTAATTTTCTCACAACCGCATACAAATGATTTTATTTCCTTATTCATTTCCTTGAACTGGAGTTACTTATCCATAGAGAAAGCTTCAGTTTATACATAATAATTACCTGCAAATTTTAACATTTCTCTTTTACTCTGAGCACACAAGATAACGTGACATGCAGTTCTACTTAGTTCCATTGTTGGGGTTGGTAATACCTCATGAATATGACAACAATCAGGTAGATTGTGCTAGTGACAGAAGCATAGATAATAAAAATGTAGAAGCTCACAGTCACAAAAATACTTGATTACTGAATGAAGGCCAGCTGAAAGGAAAATGTGGCAATAAATGGAGGCTCACTACCAATAGCTACTGCTGTTTCAGAAACATGTTGGCTCACTGCACTGTGTGCTGGTAGATGGAAACTTACAAGGAGTAACTGCTGCAACAAAACGTGAAAATGTGAATGCAAGAAACAGTAGAGTGTTTTATGAAAACTGCCTTTAGTTTTTTTTCTGTTTTTTACTAACCAAGATGATTAAAGGTCTGGTCATACTTGCATTTAAAATGGCAAAATGTCACAATAAAATTAATTAATTCACATGGAAGCCCGAACCCTCCTTCATGGTCATGAGCTTTGGGCAGTGATCGACAGAATGAGATCGCAAGTACAAGTGGCCGAAATTAGTTTGCTCCGCAGGGTGGCTGGGCTCAGCCCTAGAGATAGGGTGAGGAGCTCAGACAACCGGAGGGACCTCAGAGTAGAGCCGCTGCTCCTTCGCATCAAAAGGAGCCAGTTGAGGTAGTTCAGGCATCAGGGGCACCTTCCTTTGGAGGTTTTCCGAGCACATCCAATTGGTAGGAGACCCCGGGGTAGACCCAGAACACACTGGAGACTATTTATCTCATCTGGCCTGGCAACGCCTCACGATCCCCCAGGAGGAGCTGGAAAAAGGTGAAGGGACACCTTGCTTAACCTGCTGCCACCGCGACCTTGACCCAGATAAGCAGCAGAATTTGGATGGAATCGAAAAGATCGGTGACTTCACTTGCAAGGGTAAAGTAAATCTGCGCAAATTTTTCGCATCAACTTTAGTTAACTTTGACCTGCAGATGCACACCATTGACCAATAGCAAATGGTTTTGACTGTGTTTAGTTTTCTTCTTTTTTGATGCTGAGATGCTGACATAAAAGAAGCATAGGGAGCTATTGTGAGTGACTAGTCTCGCATGTTCCCAGCTGGGTAGTGTGTTAGTGGTCAGCTAACCAGCTAACCAATAGTTCACCAATTACCACAATTACCATTAGCACCAAATTTTTTCACAAAGTCGCATGGATGAATTCTGCTGTGCTACTTTCTGGTGTGAGCAGGCCTTTAGGCAGAGGAGATCTGTTTGGACACAGGATAACAGAACCGTATGTTACAAATAGAGTAGCAGAAGACCAGCACAGCATGTGTTGAAATGATGTGGAAGAAACCCCTTTCGTGGCAGCTGTGGTGGCAGCGCCACTTCTAAAGAGTGACCTAAATATTTCTCAGAGAGGAGATTGTGTTTTTGAAGAACCAATTTGTGGTCCTGAATAAAGATGAAGTCACAGAATGAGAGGATGGGATTATAAAAAAGAAGGAAAGAGAGAAATGGCTGGTGTGGGGTCTGAGCTTAAGATATTGAGGCATGTATTTACAAAGGCAACACTGAGATTGGATGCAAGAAATGAATACAGATTAAGCACCGTGAGCAGTCCGATATCTTAGAGTCTATAGAAATGAAGATAAAATACAAAATTGACAGAACATCAGAGAAAACTAATAGCAGAATAATAGAAAAATGTAATTGAGAAGAAAATGTTCCATATGCAAGTGTTGACATCAACTGATTACATGGAGTCATAGACTGGAATCAGGAATAGATGGGATACGCTATAAAAAGCTTGGTCGTAGCATCTGACACAACACTGGACTCCGACCACGGTGTCACAAATTCCAGAATTCCAAGGTAACTTTTTTTTTTTTAATGCTAAGGGTGATTAAAGAATTGAGAAATCATTGGATTATTAAGGAGAGCAAAGGTCAGAGCCACAACATCCACTGGAGGAACATCCACTGGTGTAAGATTCATAATGGACCAAACAGCAGCTAGAACGCCAGCCTGATAGCAATGATGAAAGGCACTGTATTAACACCGCTTCAATGTCACAGTTGACTGCAGTATGTTTACAGGCCCATCAGTGGGCCCAGAATGGTACAGCCCAATCAAACTCACACAGCAGGAGGCCTCAGCTGGCTGATGAACCTTGAGAAGCCATTGTTATGATGCTGTGCTGTTCTTCTTTTGTCCATAGAAAAGCAAATTGGAAGACTCTTATCATGTGATGGCCATGTACTGTACTGTATGCATGTTGATGTTAAAAGAGCTTTAGCCTCAGACTTGGAGAAATGTTATCCCTGATGCTGTGTTTACATTATAGCTACTTTAGGAAATCACTGCTCCCAGCCATGAAATAGTCCAGCAAATAAGTACCATAAAACCACAACGTGACATTTTCACAATAATTAAACAAACGAGATGTAACTTGTTTATCAGCGAACTTTAGAAGTGAATTTTGTTACCTTCAAACAGAGCCAGGCTAGCCATTTTACTCCATTTCCAGTCTTTTTGCTAAGCTAAGCTAACTGGATGATTGCTGTAGCTTCATATCTAACAGGTTAAAACGCAACTTTGCTAACAGTAATATGATCACTACATACGCTCAAACTCAACTCTTCGTTTAACGTGATGATGATGGTTTGTTATTGTTTAAATGCTTTTAGCAACATATCTTTTGGGTCCTCCATCTTTGACTGTGGGACAAGCAGTAGTCTTCAGCCATTGGTTGCACTCACAAAGATCACAACGTGATCACCTCTCTTTAAGAGGGAGATAAAAATTTTGCTATCATCAGCACTGTTATATAGAGACTGTCAGTGACAGTTGCACTCGTAGGTCAACTATGGTGATCGGTCCTCTGAAAATGCTGAGGTAGTATTGGAAAACTCATGCTGGACAATTAGAAATGAAACTGAGAAATGGAATTAGTGAAGTAGGTGGTATTTTTCCTAACTGAACTTAAAGATATAATCTCGAAGATTTTCATTTAAATAAATGTCCGTTAAGTCACTATTTATCGCAGAATGATGCAACACAATGGTGATTGAGCCTATGGCCCACTGATGAAAGCTTGCAGTATTTGCAGTATTATGACCCGGGTGTCGAGAGCGACTTTCCCGGAAAAAGCGGCGCACAGTTAGGCTTTTAACAAGGCTTTTAACGCAACAGACTCGCTCTTCGACTCACCTGTGTGTGAAGCGGCGTACTGTTTTTTCCGGTTTCTGCTAGCATTGTGAGTAAACATGGCCGAACAAACAAAGAAAAGATCGATGACTACAGACGAGGAAAGTGAAACTGAAACTTAAGTGAGGTCCAAAAACACACCTGCAATTACCGATTATTGCCATAGGTGCCATGAAAGACAACAAAATGAAAATCTTCGAGATTACAACTTTAAGTATCACTTCAGTGTTTTAAAAAAGAAATTATGCCCAAAGACAAAAATACTATTAGTCTTATTTCTACATTTATGGAGAAGAAATAATTGCAAGTAATTTCATTAATGATTATAAGTACAAAATATATTAAGGGCTTGACATCAGTACTCACACAATCATGAAATTTATCCAGCCAGCTGCTTCTGAAATCAATAAAATGGCTGTCGCAATAAATCAACATCAGTAAAAATTTCATTATAAATGGCCTAGGGTTAGCTTAAGAGATAAACATCGCCAGCACATTATCTTGTAATTCTCTGGAGATTGTCTTCTCCATTCAAACAATGACAGTGTTAATTAAACTAAACTCATTTGGAGAGAGAACTCTTTCTCCCGCTTTTTCTCTGTTTGCCTCTGTCTGTCTCTCCTCTCTCCCTCTGTTTGAAAAGGAATAAATTGACTTTTAATCCTCTCTCTCCAAAACAAATCAATGACAAGATTAATTAACTTCTATCCCTTGTACTTTGAGAGAAATTGTGAAACCATTCTCTGGCAAGGTGAAGGTAATATCAAGGTAATGATACATTGTCAGTGTGGTTTAGCAACATTTTAGCCAATTGGGATCACATAAAAGGGAAATTCCTTTTTTGTTTGTGGCTAGAGACTGGTACCCGGAACACAGTCAGTCGCACACCAGGAAGTGGCTTTACATATGGCTATTCTATAATAATGTGAAAACCATTCAGAACACAAATACATAACCAGCCAAACAGGGATTGTCTCTCTTTACCAAAGTAAGCAGCAAATAAACCATGTCACATTTCTAAAGGCCCACAACCTTTATAAAGGCTTTATAAGTTATGTCTAATGACATTAGTTATAGAGAAACCCCACATCTGTTCTTATTAATATAAATGATCTATACATCTTTGGTAAATGATTTATTGACCATAAATAGCCAGTATGAACCCTTTATAAATGATACCTTATTAAAGGTGCTACAGTTAGTACCTGACATCAGTATTTGCCTCTGTACAGCCTCACAGAGTCACGACCATACATGTAGAATCTAAGTTTGTTTTAACATACATGGTACAAACACTGTTTCCTAATTTCAAAGATGATCACACCACACAGACACTCAACTGGGCAAGCCAACAAACAGGCCATAACGTCACAGAGTACTTAATCAAACCAGGTCTTTGTTTGGTAAACAGTGGCTTTGGGATCCTCATTCAGAAGGAATTATGTATCTGTATATATGCATCGCCACTGTGGATAATAAAAGGAAGAAAAGTGTCATGAAAAATATTGCTGCCATAGATGCTGAGAATATTGGCCATCTGAATAGTCTCAAAATGTGCCCAGTCTGTGGAGACCTTAGAATCCAGCTGATAAATCTCAGCAAAACTGAGAAATTTTGACAGCCAAACAGTCAAGCATTCTCTTCCACTGCTAAATATACTGTGGTTGTTAGCACTGACACATACTGAGCTGTGGGCGTGCGCGTGTGTGTCTGTGTGTGTATGCGTGTTTGCGTGTGTGTGTGCAGGCTTTAGCAGTGTAAGCCAGGTTTTGAGCCTGTCAATGTCTCTATAGCCTCTAATCCATGTGTGGAGTGAAGGGTGACCATCTCTCCCTTGCTTTCTCTCTCTCTCACTCTGTCTCTCTATCTCTACCTAAGCCTCTTTTCACCCCAATTTAACACCAATCGTCCTTTTCACAATGCTGCCCATAGCCCCACTGTAACCTCTGCCCGCATGCACGAACACCCACACACATGCTGTAACCCCCCTATCATTCCATTCTATTGTGGTAGCATCACCCTCCTCCATTGTAATCTCTTTTTTCTAACAATTTCTCTCAATGTTAATCTCCCTCCATCATTATCAATTTATCTATCTCCCTTTCTGCCACTCTTTCTTGGTCTTCCATTTGTCTTTCTATCAGGGGAATGACGAAAGACTGAAATAAGAGTCGAAAGGGAAAAAAGAATGTGATTAGAATTTAGAGATGGGTCCTTCTCATTAGAAGAAGTTAGATTGGAGAAATCAGGTACCTTAAGTCTCTCCTGATTTTATCTGGCATAAACCTTGTGAGCCTGTTGGGCTCATAGCAGGGTACAGGTTTGACCTAGTCTTGTTGAATTTGCAGGATTTGCAGCTTTCTGCTACTTGAGCAATTCTGTATTGCACTTTCATAAAGCTGGAGGACTCACAAGAAACACATTTTTTTTTTAAAAATAATAAAAATTTGTGCAGGAGAGGCCAAGATATCCTGACTTTTAGTCCTGAGTAGGGCTCCAAAACACTGAATCACATAATGCACCACAATGGCATCTTTTTATTAGACCCTCCCTGGTGAATACAGATGCTTTTCAAACTCCATGCTCGGTTTCTAGCACAGGCGGTCTGTTAAAAAATTGTAATTTCCAAGATAACACTGATGGCATCACTAGGGATACAGACTTTACCTCTCTGCGCTGTCTTTTACTGCCTTATCTTTGATTCACGTGCAGTTTTCTCCCTTTTTAGGAGAAAATTAACTAAATAAAAAACATAGATCAACAAACAGAAGCACTGCCATCTCCTCTGCCTTTCAGCCTTGTAGTAGTGCCAGCAGTCCTTCTACAGCGATCAGGTAGGGCAACCGCGATGTTGCCTGAGAGGAGAAACCACTTGCTGCTGCTTGCAGAAACTTAATTGCTGTCCACGTACAGTAATATTTAAAGGCTACTCAGATGAACTTATCAGAGTTTTTATCAACTCCTCTGGTCTCTCATTTGGATTTTGGCAGCTGGACAGTCAGAGGACAACGTTTGCAGAGATTTCAGTGAGTAAATGAAACTAAAACTGTCATTTCCTCAGCGAAAGTTAGGCCCTTGTTCTTGGACGATCAGGCATAAAATCCAGAAAACATAAAATCCAATGTAAATTCAGGCAAGGCTCAATGAAGATTTGTTCAGCCAAACCACAGCACCAGAGAGATCAGAGACCTCAACCCATTTAGTAAACTTTAAGATAATAGCTGCGTTGTCCTATATCATAGATGGGGTTGTCCATTAATCCCCAGGTTGGCAGTTCGATCCCCAGCTCCTCCTGTCTATGTGTCGAAGTGTCCTTGAGCAAGACACTGAACCCTGTGTTGCTCCCGATGGGCAGGCTAGCGCCATACATAGCAGCACTGCCGCCATGTGTGAATGGGTGAATGAGAAAAGCGCTTTGTCCATCCAGTAAGGTAGAAAAGCGCTATATGAATGCAGTCCATTTACCATTTACCATTATGAGGGAGAATGTCCAGCATACAGTAAATGTATTCCATCTAAATTATGTAAAGACATGATCTAGAGTTGAGATGCAGGTTAGGTGAAAATGGAGCACAGAAAAGTAAGGGTTTCAGGAAAGAACAAGAAAGAAGCCTCTCTGCTCGCTAGCTGTGAAACCCTACAGATGAAGATTATGTAAGGAGTGCCAAAATGTATCTCCCCAGAATAGTTCACCGAATGAACACCTATTCTACCACCTAGACATAGAGAGAGGTCCCAGGTACTATGAAAAATACAATGTGTGTCTGTATGTGTGTTTGTGTGTGAGTGCTGGCTGTCCTACAGGATACATGAATTGGAAAAGGGGACGAGCTGGAGAGAGCATCACTGGTGGTTACAGAGAAACCTTTTTTTTCTATTTTCAAATCCTCATCTTCGTCTTGTTCAGGTTGCGGTGAGAAAGTTGGCAGTTTACAGAGAGGAGTATTTAAAGAAAGAGAGCACTGACACACATAAGGACGATACAGATGTACAGATTAAGTAAGCGAGACGGGAAGAGATACGCCTAAGAAAACTAGATACAGAAAGAGTAAGCGAGATGTAGGAGAACATGTTTTGTATTTCAAAGTTGCCCTCTGTGTGCAGTTGGGAGGAAGCAACTCTTGATGCCTCCTACTCAGTTTGGCCTCAGGCCTCAGTATCCTTGTGAACATCCCTGTGTTCAAATCCAGTCAGATCACTCCCAGTGCTACAGAGGACTACAGGGTTTGGCTAGAGACGTTGGGCGCGAACATCTCTGTGAGGTTACAGCATCTGTGAGACACTCAGGAACACGGAGCTGCTGTGGAAGGCCCAGTCTTTACAGGGAACAGGCTCTGGATCGAGCCCAAATTGAACTTTTCACTTGGTTAGTCAGGCTTTGTTGTGGTATAACATGAAAGTGCATGGATACACAGAGGGGGTTTAGGGCACAGACACGCAGAGAGAGATGCTTTTGTGACTACACGCCAAGTACTTTAACATACAAATGTAGCCACAGTCGAAATCCACCTTTTTTACAGCAGCAGGGCTCTGAAATGAACTTGGATGGGAGTTTTCACTCTGTTAGTTACGCTTCCTTCTTGCATATAAAAAATGCACATGGACACAGAAAGGGTTTCAGGCACAGAAGACTACAGAGCGGCTTCTGTGGTGATATTAGTATGGTGGCATACAAATGTAGCTATTGCAGAAATCAGAATCAGTACATGGTGATTTCACAAGAACATAACTCCACATATTAGCAAGAGGTGACTGGTTTTTGAGGACTTTATTACACGAAATTCCTGTTGATGTCGGTGAAGCAAAAATGTGTTCTAATGATGACTGGTAGCAGTATTTAAAGCAGTGATAATTTATTTTTTTTGGCCACTTGGGGACAGCAGAGGGGCTACCGTTGCCTATTTATACATCCAGCAAATGCAGGGCAACCTCAGCATTCATTTGGAGTCGTGTCTCTGGCCACGTCTTCCACCAAATCCTGAGGGAAATATTTGGCTCTTTAGCTGCCAAATGCTCCACAATGTTCGTCAGTTAGTCGCTAACTTTGTTTGTCTGCTGTTTGGTGCTGAGCAGCCAGTGTGCAGTGGGTTGATGAGTGCTTCTTCACTGGAAACAGCTGTCTGCTGCGACTGGGAAATAGATTCATGAGAGCTGCGAGAGTGAACCAAAACAGTAAATTTGCGGGCCAGAAACCAAAACCCTTAGCTAAAAGACACTACAACGCTGTAGCATCAGGGGGAACTGCAGAGTCAGCTGATAACTCTCTCTCTCTCTCTTTGGGTTTGTCACCACAAACCTCTTTCCTATTACACATTATCAACAGTTGCAGCTTTAATAGTGTAACTAATAGCCTTACTGGGCAGGACTATTGAAAAGTCTGTGATGATTTTACTGACTTATATGTGATGGAGTAGCGTTCAGAGACACCATTTTCCAGGAAGTACGTTAATGGAGAAAAAGAACAAAAAAGGAAGGCTGTTTTTGTAAATACTTTGAAAGTTGCTTAATCAAATTGAAAGCTTTTGATTCTATTGTAACTATAATTATTGATTCATCCATTACTGTGTAAGGAAAATGTATCTAAAATTAGAATTTCATTTGGACAAAGAGAGCCACTCTACATCAGAAGTCTGGAGCAAAGCCTAGTGCAGCTTTAGTAGAACTCTTTCTCTCCCCTACTAATCCCTATAACAGTGTTTGCCTCCAAAAAAGAGTATGATGGATTGGTGATGCATTACACCTCAAAGGAATACATTAGCTTTTTGGCAAATAACATTTCTGATCAAGCTGGCAGCGTGTTGCAAAAGGATTGGTAGCAGTTTCATGTCACCTGAATACTGGTTTGGGAGAAAAGGACAAAAACATATCTCTTCTTAGCTTCTGGCATGATTGTCCTCTTGTCACATAAATGAAGCCCATGTACATCAGCCAAACGTCTAAACGTTCAACTGTATTCACTCTGTTTTATTTATGTTTAGCAGCCACTTTGTGTCTTTGTAACAGTCAGGGTACTGAATGTATGCTTAGGACTGGCTATAGTGTGTAGATTATATGCATGTTAAATTAAACACCAGAGACATCTTCACTCAGCAAGATGACATTTGCTCAGGTCAGCATTTTGTCCCCCGTGAGATCTTCGATTGGTCAGCTCTCAGCCAACCAGCAGGAGACAGGAAGGAAGGAGCTTGGAGACCCCTGGACGGTAATTGGCTCCTCACTGTCTGAGAAATCAAGAAAGACAGAGAGCAAGACAGACAGACAGATAGATAGATAGAGATACAGACACTGTGGATAAAAAAAAGAACAGCTACTTTATGTCTTAATGTTGCAAGAGATTGTTGAATGAAGAATGTTGTTTTGATGGTCACATATTGGGCAGACATTAGTCGCACTAGACAAATAGTGTGTGTGCGTTTGTGTGTGTGTGGCGTACAATTGTGTGTGGCCTCTAATTGGCTACTGTAACTGGGTTTCCTGCAGTGATTCAAGCTGACTGCAGGGACAGTGATACACATGCGAGCGTGCACACACACACACACACACACACAATCACAGACAAGGCCACAATTAATGATGGCAATAAGGTCAACACAGAGCCAATGCCAGGAAGGGAAAATGAGAGCAAAACAATTCGAGATGGAAAGAAAAAAGACAGAAAGAAAGAGAGAATTTAATGATTTGATATTGTTTCTCCCTCAACCTTTCACTGGACAGAGCGAGATATACAGCAAAGACAAAAAGAGAAGAAATGAATACTGTGAATCAACCAGTGGTAATCTGAGTGACACCCTTTGCAAAAACCAAACTCACCATTCATAATAATCTTCTAGCTTGAGAGGTGTTCATTTTAATGTTGCGTGACTATATTCGATCCTTGAGATGGTGAGGCCTGCTCTCTCTTAGTGCACTTTAGAACATGAAATACACTGGTACTTCCCCACGCGTCCTTTCACAAATTGATATTTTAATTTTGTGATAAATCAGTGGCGTTCCCCTCAGCCTATGCCGTACTTTGTTTTTAGTGTGAATCAGCAAATGTTAGTATGCTAACACTCTAAACTAAGATGGTGAACACGTTAAAAATTGTACCTGCTAAACATCAGCATGTTAGCATTATCACTGTGAGCGTGTTTGCGTTTAGCTGAGAGTGAACAACACTGTGCCTATACAGCCTCACAGAGCTGCTAGCGTGGCTTTGTGTTGGTGGTTAATCGTCTCCAGCAAGTAACATTAGTAACGTTACGCTTGTGTTGTTCTTTCTTGGTATCTTTTATTCACTGTAGAAAATGGAAATCTGATCCTTAATGATTTGCTGATACCGGCCGGTATACACACAAATGTGAAAAAGGGAGCACTTACACTTCAAGCACTGTGATAAACAATGTTGAAACACACAAGCCTGAGGTTTTTTTTTACCGTTCCAGGCCCTTTGCTGTGCTTTCTTGTGAGATCAACAGGAAGCAATCAAAGCTGCGTTCCTTACAGAGGTTGAGCACCACTGCAGCGGTAATGCAGCAAGTATGCAGTAAAATATTAGATATTCCCAGTGGCTGTACTCCTTTAAATAACTCACTTCTGGCCTTGTATACAAACAAAGACACGAAGAGCACGCACTCGTTCACGACATATCCTCAGCTGACCTATTTACCTGATCAAAGCAAAGCCTGCTGACAAGGGAGGATTTTAGTGGACCTGAGGATTCTGTGTGTGTGTGCATGTGTGTGTGTTTGTGTGTGTGTGTGTAGGGTGAGCAGGGTGCTAACTAAGCAGTGTTGCCTCTCCAGCTACAGCTTGCACATGTATATTTCATCTGCACAGAGGAGGGAGGGAGTATGTATGTATTTGCACATGTGCATGCGTGCAACTTTGTATCCACACCTGCACATGTGTATGAGCGCATGCACGATTCTGCTTTGTGCATGCGTGTGTGCAGGAGTTAACTTGGTATCATGTCCCCAGTGAAGTTACATTTGCTGTCAGGCAACAAGTTGTGATTTTAAGCTATAGCACCTTGCTCAAATGTGTGTGTGTCTGTGTGTGTGTGTGTGTGTAGAGTACATTGGTATCAATACAAAGAGGTGACTTTTTGGATGTACAAGGTTGTCATCAGCCGCTAGCATTTCATGGGACTGAGCGGATTTTCTGCTCCTCATAAACCAATTAAGAGTGTAAAAGGGAACTCCTCTCAATCCTCTGCTTCATTTTTTGGTTCTCTTCTTGCTTCCCGCTTTGCTCCTCTTCCCGATTTCCCTCCCATTTTGTTCTTGTCTTCCTGCCCTTCTTTCCTTCATCCTTTTTGCCTTTTTCTTTCTTTTCCCTCCTATTCTCTCCTCCACAAACCTCCCCTCCTCTCCTCTCCCCTCCTGTCTCTCCTCTTCTCTGTGTTTTAGATTTGTTTTATCATCTCTGTATTATGTTGTAGCCGTAGGGGAGAGTGTGTGCGATAGTAATCTCAGCTGTCCGATTATATCTTGTTGCTCCGTTGCTGAACTATGAGATGGTTTATTGATATTTTGTAAGGGAAGATATTTTCTAAAGACGAGTGCGTCTTGATTTTATCCCTGATCTAACTAGGCAACTTGGGGATTAACAGCTCCTTTCAACTAAAACATGCTTCAGGGCTCTTTGTTCCCGAAAAATTCAAACACTTAAACTACAAGTGGCGTATCGTTTTCCGAAATATTTGTGGGCTGCATACTAAAAGCTCTCGGGATGCAGTCAGTTTGGAGAGACAAAAGATGAAAATTTTTAGTTTGTAGTGCAATCAAGTTAATCTGAAAGTCAGACATTTAAATAGACCAGAGTAAATTGGATATTTAATAGTAAAGATTTAAAGATAGTTTCACACTGCAAAACATTCAGACAGTGCTCCACATATTCCTCTGTACATACTGCACAGCACCACCAAAACCAGCTTTTCATATAGTTTACTATGTTTTTAAAATGTTCGTTCCTCCAAAAAGACCTGATTTACAAATTGTAAAAAATTGAATGAAGTTAATTAAAACATTAAAATTAATTCAAAAAGATTTAACTTGGATATTTAAAGCCCAGCATCATGAGGATGTTGCGACTACACTGTATGTATGCCATATTCAGTAGGTTGACTTTTGTGGTTTCGAGTGAAATGTCTCGACAACTATGGGATGGTTTGTCAGGAAATTTGGTTCACACCGTCATGTCCCACTTAAAATGAATTGTAATAACTTCCGTGAACCCTTAACTTTTTTTTAGCATCATCATCAGGGCAAAATTTTAATTAATCTAATACCAACATAACTAATGACATTACCATCAGCCTCAGCTGTGCTTAGTGTTAATAAGCAAATTTTAGCATGCTAACATGCTAAACTAAGATGGCGAACATTGTTAGTTAGCATTGCCATTGTGAGAATGTTAGCATGCTGATGTTAATATTTAGCTCAAAGGACCACTAGCATGGCTGAAGACTCTTGTAAATGTAAAATGACATTCATACATAGTGTGATGACAAATTCTTGTTTGGTCATATCTTAGAAAAGATACCCTTACAGTACAATTCAGTGGCATATGTGTTGATCTGCCTCCCCATACACTTTTCATGTTTTATTTTCTCATGACATTAAGTCACAGTAAAATGAGGATTGTTTGACAATGATCCACAATAAAAATACTTACTTGTTCAGGTGTCCTACAATCATTTTGATTAAATCTGGACAAATCCTAGAGATGCAGAGTAAAACATCTGAATCAGGTTTTTGATCAAACCAGAATGCTGAATTTGATTATTTCTACTAGGTTACAGTGCATAAAAGATTCCCTTCAGTTGGGCCTGTGTTTTAGTGAAAGTCCTCGGTCATACATCTGATTTTTGGGGACTCCTTCAATCTAACAGGTTGACATGGAGCCACCATCAAGAGAACTGACCCATTTTTTAGTAACATACATTGTTTGGGACCAAACTGGAAAGCTGTGCAAACCTCTGAGTTTTAGTAGAAAGACAACTTTAGTGAGAAGAAGCAAAGAAAGGAACAAAGGAAGGAAGAAAAACAAATTCCTGCAAAAACAATAGGCACCTCGCCTTTTTGGTCTGATGGCCTGATAATTCAGCAGCTACATGGCCTACTTTTTGTTGAGTTTATTCAGAGATTGATTTAGGCAGATAATTCAGGATACACTTGACACCTCGTTCAGAACAGCTGCAATCAAAGTCATGCTCATTCAATCAGATATAATGTAGAAAGGGTTTATTTTGACATCTGACTGTAGAAGAGTGCTGTCAGTCATCTGTTATACCATGGTGGACCACACTGAAGAAAGTGGAAACTGTGGGCTGGCATTGCAAAGCAATTATTTCCAGTGTCAAACATATATTACCAAAGACATGTTTACATTTCCTATTTGCAGAAACATACAGTTAAACATATGCTGAAGTACAGAAGGTAAAAAATGTTTTGCTGCTTTAAACTCCCTAAATGTAGACTTCATTTAAATTCTAATGTGCTGCACACGTTCCTCTCAAGTTACTTAAGATGCACTTGATTGTGTTCTCCCTCCCACCACCTGGAACCAGTGAGTTTGTTCCCAAATGTCCTCCCATCCACCTGGTGTGTAAGGGGGAGTAAATGAGGCGCTCCCAAAGTAAAAGAGTTTGGAATAACTAAACTTCCCATATTCTGACCTCAGACCTGCCATCCCCTCAACACCCAACTCTCTCTCTGTCCTCAGCCTACCATTTCAATCTGTTTCCTCTTAGTTTCCCTCCCCCTGCTCTCTACAGGCACACACACACACACACACACACACACACACACACTATACAGACACACACACAGGGGAGGAGGTGTCAGTCAAGATGGATGTTTAAGTTGGACCAATATCCCATATGGCAACGTGTCCTTCATGTGTGTCTGTGTGTGTGTGGAGAGCTCGTCCCACGGGCTGTGCCATAGAATTTGGCACCGTTCAGCTCTGCTACATCCAGTCTGCTATTGAGATGGTTAAAATATGCACACACACACACACACACATGCTCAGCCTCAGCCAAACATCTCTATCTCACTGCTCAACAGCTCTGAAACTTTTTAAATACTGTGGAGAATATTTGGAAAACACGCGGCTCAGAATAGTGATTGAGGATGTTTACTTGCTGAAAACCTGCCATCATTATTCAAGAACATCGGGCATAATACCATTTTGATTAAGATGACTGCGCTAACTTTAGCCGTGCTGCCAGAGCTGTGTGTACTTGCTTAACACTTCGCTCATTTGCTCTGATAAGACTGAGCTATATCTTACTGTGTGATTATTAGGAATGTGGAAGAAGGCAAATCCACCGTTACATTTGCACAACAGTGCAGAATACAAATCTTCAAGACGGGAATATAGAAAGTCATATCAAACCTTTGAGTAATATATGAGTATAGAGTCTTTTTCAACTGCTTTAGCATTCGGTTTCCTGTTTATACCCGCAGCTCTGATGATCTCTAGTAATGATGACACATACTTTACTGACATGATCTCAGTTCTGGTCCTATTTGTTCATCTACTACTTAATATTCTGAATGCATTTTAAACATATGAGAGGGCATGAACAGCCATGTAAAATAACTGAAGTGGGTTTCTCATGACTTTGACAGCATCTCGGAGTTCAACGTGCCCGAGACTTCCGGTTTCTTCTCTAATTTTACCGCAGAATCCATCAGTTTGCAGAACTGATCTTACATATTCATAACTTATTCAAACTGTACTTGCCCTGTGTCAGCACTGATTTGACAGCTTCTGTCTCACACGCTTACACACACAGTAAATCATCCATACAGAGGCAAGAGTGACACATCCTACACATGCAGCCATAGCGCAGCCCCACACATACGCATACTGTACTCACACACCCAGTAGCGCACCCTTTTCCTTCCATACATGTACACACATACACACACACACACACACACACATACATTCAGTCTAAACCTTGATGACTGGGTCTTTTTCCTATCTGATTGGAAGTGCAGTGTCTGCAACTCTTCCTCTGTCCTTCAGAAGCAAAGAGAGAATCACTCTCTCTGCTCCTTTTCCTTCTCTGCCTCAATATATCTCTTCAGCTCTTTTACTCCCTGTATTTCCTCTGCATTTCCCTGCACTTACATGGACTTTTTTACTCTTTTTTTTTAAAACTTCTGTCTGGCAAAGAAAAAGTACCAGAGTACTATTCAAAATGTCATGCTGTCTCTTTAATACCGGAGTTGGCAGCTTGAAAGGAAACTGTTATTTGAAAGAGTTTGTTCCCTGATGTATCGTGCTGCAGCCTAATGATGTGTAAGAAAACACGCGGCCCTTTCTGAAGCGACTCACAATGAGAATAAACTTCAAATCCTACATGACATTAAGCCAGGAAGGTTAAAGGTCAGCCATAAGACTAGATAATATTCCTGAGACCCTGGAATTAACATGTAATGTCACTGCAGATTAATTGTACTGACTGAAAATGACATAAACAGGTTTGAGGGAATTCACACTGCAATATTTTAAACACCACATATGAAAAACAAAACTCACCAGCCTTTGATACTCAGCGAGAACAAGCGGAAACTCCCTCAAACCTTATTAGGAAAGTAAAGTACATAAAATAGATTTATAGTATTAGGGAAAAGAATAAAGGAACATAAAATATATTCTTTGTTTTATAAAAGAAAAATAGAGGGAGGGTTTTGCAGTCGCATTGCCAGTCCCTTTGCAACCATCACAGAGATCTATCGGCTGAATGTAAATAATATACTGTATGATACTGATATAATATACAACTTTAAATGCACACACCAGGGTAGGGAAAGATGGTGCATATGAGGCAGTACCTTCTTTCTACACCAAGTCAATCCAGCAGGCTAATTTAGCCCACCAATATACAGTGTACCCACTAGCTATAGACGCTAGCTTCTATAGTGGCAGAGGTTCTTTAAAACAGTTTCATTTAAAAGTCACCTGGTTTGCTTGAAATCCCCAGAGCCATCCCACAATGCATTGCCTGGACACATATTCCATTTTTGTCAATTCAAAAAGAATGGTGGTGCCAATACTGGTGTCTTGACAAGACACTAGACTAAATGGTACGCTGGGTACACAGTGTGGAAGATCTGTACCAAACTGGAACTTGTCCAATGGCAGACTGCAAGACTCTCTTCTTTTTACTAGGATAAGTGTGGTTTATGATCCCCATAAACTGTGGCAGGCTAGCCTAGCTACAGAATAGCTAGTAGAAAGTAGACCACAGTCAGGTCAAAGTCAACAGGCAGCACCAGGAGGCTGTAACCTCAGTTTACCTTGGGTTGGAGGACTGGACATGAACACTATAATGTCAAACTGTCTTTATAAACCTCTAGCTTTAGTACATACAGAAAATTGTAGGTTTTGTAACATCAGATATTGGAGTTGGTGTCTAAACATCCTAACAGGAGCTTGATAGATGATAGATAGAACTTTGTCTACTCATGTTTATGGAGATAGCCATGTGGTTATGTTTGAAGACATAGGTTTTCATGCTGTGAGAACCTCCAGCATGGCCGTCATCACCTGAAAGCCCTCTGTGAGAAATGTGGTTCACGGGAGAAAGTGGTTGTTCGAGGTCGCTCCTGAAGAGATGAGTCGCCAACACATTTCAACACCCGTATCACTCGCGTGTTTTCAACAACCGAGCTGCACCAAAAATGTCTGATTGCAGTCCGTGCTGTCTCACTTGGACAGAAGGCCAAACGTTAAGAGCTTCAAGATGCTTTTTCAGTGTCTCACCAAGACCACTGGTGTCTGAAAGCACTGCAGCAGAGTAAAACTGTGATCAAGGATGGTGTGTTTTTAGGATGGTGTGTTTTCCCCTGACAAGCATCAATTTTTTTGATCCATCTGAGCCATGTTTTAAGGATAAAAATGGTACCAACTGCTAGGGTAAAGCATTTCTCCAGTTCACTGTAATCTAGAGCTTGGATTAAATTCAGAAAGAATGATGAAGATATTGGTAATGAATCATGACTTATAAAAGAGCCATTAACACATAAAAGTTTATGGCTCCTTGTACAAATAACTGCTAAATTACAGCCCAGATGGAGCTGATTTAAATTTTCTTCACAGGGACACATAACATCCAGTCACAGAACGAACTGGCACAGGACGAAGTGTAATGTATTTTTAAAATGTATTTTATTTTTCAAATATTTGTTTCTAGGAATAGATATTAATTTTTAAACTTCTCCCTCCAATAAACCTTTTTTTATATTTTCAGCAGAATAAATCTTCTTGGACAACTTGTTTCTTTTCACAGCTCACCATTAAGACAGGTTGTCTCTCCCTGTCTCTCTCTTGCTCCTTATCACTCTCTTCTCCTCCTGCCACTCTTCTCCATCTTCTCATCTGTCTTGCTAAGAAAAACACCTCTCCCTGTCATCTCTCGTTTGCTCTCGTCACTCCCCGCTCACCCCTTTTCTGAGAAGTCAAACATCTCTCAACCTCTATTTAACCCCCTCTGTTTAATTTCTTCCTATCTCAGTGTATTTTATTCCCTTCTTTCCTCACTCTTCCCCATTCAGACCATATTCTGACATATTCTGTCTGTTAATCAGGAGTGTCTTGGACATCCATTCATGATTCACTCAGTCATTATAATAGTCTATTTCTGACCAATGTGACACCAAGTATTACAAACCCCCTCAGCTGTCTGACTACTCCTGCCTCCCACTTTGCATTATTCAGATTGACAGACACTGTGACAGCCATTTACAGCAGCAGAGCTGGACTTGGAGCTGAAGGTGCTGAAAAATGCTGGAAAATATTGAACATTTTCGGTCCAAAATTCTAAGCGGTGGTTTTAATGATTTGCGAGCCAAATCTGATGTGGGAATGTTGTGATATTTTATTAAGTGCTGTTTTGAGGCTGAGATGTCAATCAAGCAGTGTGTCCACTATGGTGACACTTTTCCTCGGACACGTTTAGTTTTGTTTTGTGGCACTCTTTTTTATATTTGTTCAGCCTTGAGGGCCATTACTGCACCGCACATGCTAACTATCGCTTTTCCATTTATGATTTTGGTGCTCAGGATAAAGCCTCTGGGTATTCGTCAGTGCTTGACGGGTCTGTCATGGGTCTGCCTGGTAGCTGCACTTTGCCACTCAAATAATGTGTACCACTGATCACCCGAAAAGTACCAGTGCTCCGTTTCAAAACAAACCACTCGAGCTGCAACCAGAAACACAAACACAAGCACAAAACATACTCCATAATACATTTTTCTTTAGTTCTCATCCAACCTTGTAGCCAGCAGGGATTGGGTGTCTTGCACATCGAAACTTCAGCAGTGAAGATACTTGCCAAAACGAGACCTTGAACCTGCAATTGTGTCATTCAAAACTGCATTTTATTACAGGTGAAACTATGTTAGCGCTCCATAATCCTACACAATGCTTACTGGTGTGTAAAAACCCTTTCACACTAATGATTACTTTGCTCCATATACACAATGCATTATAGGAATGAAGAGCCCCCCCTTGACCCAGATAAAGGCAGTCTACAAAAACAGCTCTGTTTTCCACTTTTTATCAACAATACAGATCAGCAGCCAGTGTTTCAGGTACCATCTAGCATTTAGTTTTTCATCAGTAAAGTCCTTGGTGTGTCTGTGAGGAAAACTTTGATGTGGCAATACTGTTTGCATTACAAAGATATGAAGATACAAAGAGAGTTACTGTAATTAGAGCTGATATGGCCAAAAAAACAAATCTTGATTTTATTTCAAGTTTGTGGACGATTCACAAGTCGGAGGTCTTTTTTTTCCCTGTAAAATGATGAAAAAACTGAAGTGTGATTGAAACATATTACTATGGACTGTCAATACCATTTTTCTAAAGACTATGTAGAGCACCGACATTGCTTTAAGCACAGACATAAAGTCCACTCACTATTTCACCTGTGCCACTGTTTGTGTTGACAAGACAGCAGCCTGATATCGGCAGATAACTTGCCAGCTAGCATTAGCCAACCGGCTACAATACAATGTTTACATCTGTCACCTCACAGTCAGAATATTTTAGTAGGTGGGATACTAATGGAATATTATTGTGCATGTAAATGTGCTCACCTATGTCGTCCTACACAAATCTGTAGCACTCTGAGGTCTGTGGTGTGGCCCAAAACAAAGTATTAAAAAAAGGCTTCTCTTTTTTTTAATCAGAACCGCAGCATATGTTTAATGGCTTAAAAAACAATATCATGTCATCATCATATCATTTTCTTATCAGGAGTGTCACTTAAATATATATATGTTGACAGGGTGCATTCATAATACATTAATATGAATGTGTGTTTGTGTACAGGATGCGTGTGTGCTGGCTGGCTGTAAACAGTTGTTTCCCATCGCAGCGAATGTCTCCCTTTGAGAAATGCATAATTAAATGTCATAAATAAAAAGTCTGCTGTAGTAAAGAGTGTGAGCACACTATGAGACAGACAGAGAGAAGGACTTGGTGTGGCAGTAGAGAGGGAGGCGAGTGCAATTTATTGTGATGTGTGTAAACTGATCTGAGCATCCACTGGGAATCTTGAGTAATTAGGGCAGTACTTCCTCTTTGCAGCGCAGAGGAGGAGAAACAGGTGCACACGAGCACAATCAAGCACACACGTGCAGTCACACACGTACACATTAAAAGTGGATGCATGATTCACTTTAACTTTGAAAATCTGAAAACAATGAAACGGTTGCTAGAGGGAGTGATAAAATGAGGAAAATGCTAATTGCCCTTGTGAAATTCAACAGAACTCAACAGGTTTAGGTCATTCACAATTAAAATCTTACTTTCTTCATTACGAGTGTAGTAATAATATCAAGAGTCCAGAAAATAAGACAATTCTTGAAGCAAGACAGTAAGAATTGTAAGTAAGTGAATTTCCTGTGTTGTTTTTTTATAAAATTAAAAAATTAAAATGAAATAGAAAAATAATTAAAAAATAAAAAATTAGGAGTATCTACCCTCAGGCTAATAATCCTGCTTACTCTGACATCTGGTGGCTGCTGCAAGCTCCCATCCTATGCAGTACAATATTTTATGTACAATTGTGCAACACTACATACTAACAGGTGGTTGTGGTAACAAGTACAGGGCACTTGACTGCACCCTCTTGTGACATGGAGTGAACAACAATACTAAGAGATCAGTGCAGCAATAATTTTTCTCTAAACAAGATCTAGTCTTAAGTTGCTCCTCAATACTCAGTTTTAACCTGTACTAATTGAATTACTAATTGACACTTGGGGGCGGCATGAATGAGTTGTTAACACAACACTGACGTGTTATCACCTATCATCACAAGTCGGTATGGCGAACATGTTGGCATTCAGTTGTCTGTTAAGACGTCCAGCAGATACAGAGCAACACTGGCCTTCACTCCCGTCTGGCTCTTTGGCTTCTAAATGTGAAATGCTGTCCTGCTGTTTCATGCTGGACTGGAGGTAAAATGGGAGTTAGAGTTTTTTGGCTGAACACAGCTGCCTGCTGAAGCTGAAAGCAACAGTGATGAGAGCGGTGAGACTGAACGAAAACATTANAGTTGCACAACGGAAAACCAAAACAATGATTTGAAAGATGCTTAAACACTGTGGCATATGTTGAAGCAAAACTATGGTTTGCTGAAGTGCTTATATATATATAAACAAATAATTAAAAGTACCTGATTGTATGTATATCTAACATATAAAGTGTGAAGATTGTGTTTTAGCATGCAACATGAAANGTTATCACCTATCATCACAAGTCGGTATGGCGAACATGTTGGCATTCAGTTGTCTGTTAAGACGTCCAGCAGATACAGAGCAACACTGGCCTTCACTCCCGTCTGGCTCTTTGGCTTCTAAATGTGAAATGCTGTCCTGCTGTTTCATGCTGGACTGGAGGTAAAATGGGAGTTAGAGTTTTTTGGCTGAACACAGCTGCCTGCTGAAGCTGAAAGCAACAGTGATGAGAGCGGTGAGACTGAACGAAAACATTAGAGTTGCACAACGGAAAACCAAAACAATGATTTGAAAGATGCTTAAACACTGTGGCATATGTTGAAGCAAAACTATGGTTTGCTGAAGTGCTTATATATATAAACAAATAATTAAAAGTACCTGATTGTATGTATATCTAACATATAAAGTGTGAAGATTGTGTTTTAGCATGCAACATGAAAAGATCATAAAGTTTTTAAAAAATATATTCTGAGAGATCCTGAAAAATAACTGCGTCACAAACATGTCCAGACATGCCCTAGAGTGGAAAATCCCCAAACATACTGGAATCAGAGATATGCCTGGATGTGCCCGGAAGAGGGTTGGATCATCCCAAATTTGGGAGAAATTACACCATTATTTACCTAGCGATAGATGATCATTTTTAGAAATAGGTGGAGAGGCTCAGGTTTCTCCACCAATGAGGGCATGGGCACTTGGACAATATAGGGCAGTGTACAAACAGTGGAACGTCAGTCAGAAGACCGGAACTGACTCGGGTTTTATTTCTGTGAAGAATAAAACTCTATTGCATCGAACTCTGATCGTCTCCAGTGAATTCTTTGAACCTGTTTTGGGACTCCAATAGTTACTCAATCCTGAAGAAAACAAAGTGTTGGTGAAGAGGTCCAGACTTAAACTCTGGCCCAGACCTGGACTTCTGATCTTCAACACATACCAGTAGGATATATCATTTTTTACTGTCTGTTTTTTCTCATAGAACCTTCAAGTCCAGCACAGAATCATGGACAGTCAGTAATGAATCAACATTCTCAGTCATGTTACTCAAATCAAATGAACAATGTGAACTAAATGTTTAATGGTTAGAGCCTCGAGCATTACAATTTCCAGAGGAGATAATATAAGCCAACAACCTGACAGAATTTATGCCCTTAAGAAAACTACACTGGAAACGTTCCAAAAGCAAAGTTTCCTCAGCTGTAATTGTGAGTCAACAAACAAGTTAGGGAGTATGTCTCCTGGCCAGCTTCAAATGATCTGCTTAGGGCATGTTTTCAAGGGGAATTTTAAGTACAAGCAAATGTCAGACTCTAAAAGACATTAGGAAGAGGCCAGAAAGCTAGAGCAAGTAAATTAATCAGCTTGACTACACTTAAATGTCTAATCTTTTATTTTTTTTGCCACTTTATCCTCAAATACTTGTTCTTTTATCCTCCAAATAATCATGTAGTCTCATTGAGACCAAGTCCAAGGCATCCCATACTGCTGAACTCTCGGCGACTCATACCTCACTTTTATCAGCCAATAAAGCTCTCCTCTTCCTCACCCGGGCTCCTTAATTGGATCACTTGTCATATTCATTACATCAAGGAGGTATGCAGACAAACAAACACGATCCATAATGAGTGCACAAGTTATTAAACATTTGTACTGTCAATTATGTGCATCTCATTAAATAACAATGATCATTTGTGCTGCACTTCACTAACCAAAACGCTTGTGACAGCATAAGTGCTATTTATGGAGCAGCGCGATGGTTTTATCGAAGTAAGCGCAGGATAAATCAGCTGTCTGTGAATTTTCCATCTGGTGACCATGAGCAGTGGTGGAAGAAATACTCAGATCCTTTATTTAAGTAAAAGTACCAATCCATTAATATAAAAAGAATCCATTACAAGTAAAAGTCCTGCAATCAAATGCAAATACAAGCACAGAAATGATGATATATAATTAAATATGACATTATTAGACTGTGTGGTTTTTACTTCTCTCAAATCTTAGTTTTTTGCACCACATTCACCTCTTTTTTGTCTCTAACTGTTGTTTAAATGAAACCATCTGAGAAGTTTAGTGGGGAAATCATTCTTCGGTGGACCTGCCAGCAGCTCATAGACATCTGAAACATGACAAGGGGCCCCAACTAGACACTGTTGTTTTACAGTGGGTCACAACCCAGAAAGGTTGGAAGCCACTGGTTTAATCTTAAATCTTAATTTTATAAGCTTATTCTTGTTTTTTTAATGTAAAATGTTAATCTGAAAAGTAACTAGTAACTCTAGCAGTCAGTACATTATTTGCCCCTGGAATGAAGTGAAGTAGAAGTATGAAGTAGCATAAAATGGAAATACTCAGGTAAAGTACAAGTACCTTAAAATTGTACCTAAGTACTACTTACTTGAGTAAATTTACTTTACGTTACTTTCCACCACTGACCATGAGTTTCTGTTAAGGATGGTGAACTCCACATAACCACCATGTCAGCAGTATGTGTGTGTGTGTGTGTGTGTGTGTGTGTGTGTGTGTGTGTGTTTGTTTGTTTGTGTGTTAGGGGTGACTGTGGGGGTAGCAGCAGGTGATCAAGGTGACCTGGCAAGAGTGAGGTTGCCAGGTTTGGTGGCACAGTATCCCCCTCCTGTATGTCAGACTTCAGAAGGACTGGCATAAACAGGAAACCCACAGTCACCTAACGCCTGCCAAAGTCCGTCTTTCAGGTACACCAAGTTCTGTGCACACACTGTCTTCTTCATTTCTGATAAAAAATAATTTATTTATATATTACTTCTACAGGAGCTCTTCTTAATACCTAACCCCAATCCTACCCTTTGAATAACAACATTTTCAAGTAAGCATTGTCAAAATGTGCTTTGGAGCATTTACACATCTTGGAAGGACACAGACACACACAGGCACAAACTGCAGTGTTCAACTTCCACTGCTCAAAAGACATTGATGTGTGCTGGCCTTGCTCAACTAACCTCTCTTCCTGTTTCTCTTTTATTCAATATTTCCGTCCTTTTCTCTCTCATACACTCTCCACCTCTTTTTGTCCGGAAAATAAATCCTGTGGCCTTCACTGTAACCTTTATGGGGAGAGTACAAGACGCGGTTTCCTCGGAGATGATTTCTCAGTCTGTTATTGCTCTGTTAAAGGATTAGACTGAGATTTAAGGCTGACTGTGCCAACCTCACTGTGTCAGCACCCCGGATAGGGTCACCAGATAAAAAGAAAGGGTCATAGGAGAGTCATAGAATCAGTTAGAAATGTATACTTTTATAATGATTTACCACTCCTTTCATTCTGATTGTGTTTGTGCCTATATGTTTATTTATTAATCCTTTATAGGCACTGACTGCTCACTCACACAGACAGCAAAACACTGACATGTCCCGTAGTTTTGTGTCAGATTAAGGCTCACAGGCTGTTTCTGCTGCTGTTCAGCAATTCCACGGTGGTTGATTTAAAATATTCAATAGATAGACAGGTAGAGAGGCTGAGAGGCAGGGAGAGGGAGAGAGAGAGAGAGAGAGAGAGAGAGAGAGAGAGAGAGAGAGAGAGAAGAGGGGATACAAAGTGATGACGGAGAACGAGCAGTAGGCAGGTACAGTAGGTGGAGTGAGAGGAAGATAGAGAAGAGATTTAGAGATTGAAAGGGGAACAGAAAGATAGACAGAGGAGGAAAGTGAAGCTGCCAGGAGTCTGTCAGCAGCATGTGACAGGTGTAGGAGTTCATTATTCTACTGGCTTTGCATGCACTCTCTATGTCTCTCCCTCTGCCTCACTCTCTTTCTCTCCTTTGCTGTCATAAATGTGTGAAGTGTGTTAGAAAAGTTTGTTCTCCCTCTTTTTTGTGCTCTCTCTCTCTCTCTGTCTCTCTCATATCAACATCAAAAATCTTTTACTCTCATCAAACTTAAAGTCTCACAGGCAAAGCTTTTGTCCCTTTTCAGTCATGGCGTCTGCTGACTTCATCTATCTGTTAAAGCAGTGGCTTTTTGTTATTCAGGCACAGGTCTCCATGACAAAACTGTTCAGTAATGGTTTTATTAGACATGACAGGACCGTGTTGGACCGCTCCTGTGATATTTGGCACCTGGCACTGCTGGAGAACATATATTTATATATTTTTTATTTTAATTTTGCCAAAAACTGCTACTAAAACAACAGTGTGGAGAGCGTGAGCCAAAACAGCAAAGTTGCATGCAATAAAACCACTAAAAAGACACAGCGTGGACCTCAGGGGACCTGCAGAGTTCGTTGAGAATGCTCTGTGATTTGGTCATAAAACCTTTCATATTGGTCTTTAACTGAAAATCTAGTTAATATAACATTATAATGAAATTAGATATTGTGATTTCCATATTCCATTGTCTTCCATCAGATGATGTTTTAATTGTATTTTGACTAAAAAGAGCACTTAATTGCCTTTTCTTTGATTGACATTCCTGAGTTGTGTCTGCAGACAAAACCACTAATCAGATGGTTAATGCAGCTTCTCTGTGACCTGAGAGGCGAAACTTGGGGGGGAAAGTTCCATTAGAACTCTCTTCTGCCCCTAAAGCTTATTTCTGTGAGAACACAGTAAAAAATAAAGATGCAACCCTGATGCACTTTTTATCAAACTTTACAGTAGATCATGATGACTGGACTGGACATAGAGAGATTTCAGTGAGTACACTGACTATAAAAATTGGGGACCAAAAATTAAATTGCACCCTTGTAAATATTTCTGTACCAAAGTGAAAGTCTGAAAGGGGTTTCATTCTCACATATTAATTCTTCACCCTCTTTCTCTTTTCAGTCACAATAATCCCATTCCACCTTTAGCTTTGTCACACTCTCTTGCACTTTTACCCAGCTCTCTCTCTCCCCCTCTCTCTCTCTCTGTAGGGTGCTGTCAGTGAACAGGTGTGCAGCTACTTCTCTTTATTAATGATGGGCAGGAAAAAAGCAAAGGGGACCCTGTATGCGTGTGTGTGTATGTGTGTGTGTGTTGGAGAACTGACAAATGCGCGAGCGACTGTGCCGCACGCTCCATCGACACAGTGACAAATGGAGAGGGCAGGAGACGTGAATATATAAACACACACACACACACACACACACACAGAGACACGTAGTGACACAGAGAAGCAGTTTGACAGAGGACAATGTTTTCAGAGCTTGAAAGTTGTTTGGTTCTGCTTAGAGGAGAGTTTCTGAAATTCATTCAAAGTTGAGTTTCTCTCGTGTCTGTCGTTTTGATGGAGCATTGGAAACATTTCCGCCCTGGCAAGTTGTTTAATCATGTATAGAATCTTAAAATCTTGTTTTCTTCAAACAAGTGAGAAAATCTGTCCATGTGATGAAATCATATTTTTCCTGCGCAGCTTTCCCTGTTTGGAGGGAGCTGTTTTTGGATTATATTTTTGTTGTGGAGAAAGTTGGAATCATAACTCTTCTCTTGGTTTATTGGTACGTTTGTTAGTTATTTAGAACTAACAACAGTGTTATGTGTATATAGGTGTCAATTATATCACACACACATATATAAAATCTCCTAAAAGTCCCTAATACCCTAATACCTTTTTTTCCCAGAGTTTGTCAGTTTTGCTGGACGATAGACCTGCATGTTTAAACATTTAAGCAAAGGTTCTGTGGTAGTAGCACCATTATGCAGATACTGAAAAGTACATATATTGAGGGGGTCCTTAAAATCCTTAAATGTTTTGTATATTTATGATATTATGAATAATACCATATTATGGAGGGAGGTTGGCTTGCTGCAAGTTTTTATTTATTCTGTTTCTCTCACGATCAACATTTTGACATTTGACATTTTGACCCTCGCTGTGTGGGTAGTAGCGGTCCCTTGAGAGACTCTCC
This sequence comes from Oplegnathus fasciatus, assembly GCA_003416845.1. NCBI lineage: Eukaryota > Metazoa > Chordata > Actinopteri > Centrarchiformes > Oplegnathidae > Oplegnathus > Oplegnathus fasciatus. The sequence goes on from NTHP01000166.1 coordinate 561,067, forward strand.
TCGAGTCACACTACTTCCACTTTTCATATTCAGAGACAACAGTCATTAATCACATGACCACACGATGTTGTTTGTCAGGAAAACATAAACACAATGCTGTCCTTTTCTCCTCATTTTGAAGTATGCAAGCAAGCAAGCACACACACTTTCCTCATCCTGCGAAAGCTCATAAGTCTGATAAAAACACAGGGAACATTTCATTAAGCCTAAGATATAGCAGAAAGTGAGATGATCCCGAGTTCAACAAGTAATAAAAAGAATCATTATCTGGATAAACATGAAATATATCATCCCTTTTCTGCATATGAAGCTGTCCAGTGAGCCAAGATTAGATTCAAGTTTAATGATCAACAAGGGGAAAGTAGGCTGTTGTAGAAACAAACAGTGAACTGATACAACAAAGACAAAAAAAATATGTACAATGGTGTGCTAAAGATAAAGAAATACATATAAGTAAGTGGAAAAGTGGGTATTTATACATTACAGCTCAGATGCAGATAATTGATTCCTTTCATTTCCTTTCATCTCTCCGCCAGTTTCCATTTTCATCTTTCTGTTATTTAAAAAAAAAAATCTCTTTTACGTCTTTCTTTATTGATCCGTCTGGTTTTGGCAGCAGTGCTTTTTGCATTTCATGTTGTTTTTTCCGCACTTACTTGTGTTTCTTTCTGGATAATAAGAGAAGAGGTTGCACCAGGAAGCATTTGGTTTAATAATTTTCAGAAACACTAACTTTACCTCTGGTGTGAGATAGATCATCAGTCATCTCCTCCCTTATCTCATTTATTAGTGTAATTATACCAAGGTACCACATTTAATTTGACATGGATTTATTTAAGATTGTAATGCTACAAAGAACATTTTCCTATTAACCTTTTTTTCCCCGGTGATCTTCCTCTTCTCATCTTCCTCCTTTTTATCTTTGTTTCCTCGATCATTATTCAGTGAGAAGTAACTCGATAAGGGAAAACATTACCTACGTTCTTATTATCTCTCCTAATATGGTTCTCTTTCCTCATCCATATGTGCTTCCGTTGTTTCTCCTCTTCGTCTTCCTTCTGTCCCTCCCTCTATCTGTCCATTCATCCATCCACATACATACACTTCTTCAGGAGTTATTATGGTTAATGGGAAGGCCAATGTGTTCTGCTTTCCAGGGAAATGGGACTCATTACTTTCCATTATGTACTTCTTGTCAAATCTACCCCCTCATCCTCTACATTTCCTATTTTTTGTTCTTCTTTCTTTGTCTTCCTCTTCTGCTTCACATATTGTTTGTCTTTTCACTTATGAGCCCTCCCACTTATGTTTGTCTTTCTGTTTCATGACCTGATACACAAAATCAAGCAACCACTTTTTAAGCGTATTTGACAAATTTCAGAGCGGACTGATACGCTGAGGCTTATTTCCATGAATCAACTGCACATGGCACAAGCACAGTGAATGTGTCAGGAGGCACATGGCAGAACTAAAACACAGTTGGAAATGGTACTGTAACTGTGCTGAGCCTGGACTCCAGCCTGTCCAATCAAATCACATTTTTTCTTCTCTTTAAGATAGCGCACTCTGTTCCAGGACACTCTGACCATTTGCTGATAGAGAAGTCCAAAGCAGCTCTGCCACAAAAGCTATCTCTTAGAGGAAACAGATGTCACCAGTCCAGTTAAATTGCGGTAAACCCTTTCACTTGAATGGAAAGGTCTAATATATTTAGTAAACCAATCATTTAAACTTTTGGGAAGAAGAAACCTCATTCACTCTGCCTTAAATATTTTGTTAGAACTCTTTTCAAGCTTGAAAAATTCATATTAAGATGAAACAGACAGAACACACACAAATGGTTTGTGTGAGGGTTGACCTAAAGTCATAAAAATAGCACAAAACACAAGTGCACCCTGTGGTGCTGACCTGTCTGTGGTCCACCAAATGACCAAATTGGCAGAGCACCCTGGCAGGGAGGACACTGATTTAAAAGGGAAGGAAAAGAGGACATTTGATGAGTTATTTCACCACCAAACCTTTCCACACCAATTAACTGTTCCTCTTAATCCCATTTCAGCCATGCTGCAGGTTCACCAAGTGGTCATGGCACTGTGTCTGTGCAACTGACTGTGCTTTGCACCCACGCACCTCAAATTATGAAGTAAGATCAGAATAAGAGTCACATCAAATGAATCTAGGTTGAGTGACTGTATGGACGCATTATTTGTTTTTTATTGTATATTTAACAGGGACAATGCTCAATACCTTTATTGCACCAGATATAGCTAAAAGCTCATTTTCATCTGTAGTCCCTGTTTGGCATATTTACACCTGACTGCATGTATTCTTGCTTGTGAATAGTCTTATCCGTCATGTTTACTGAAATATGATAAACATAAATAGTGTCAATGATGAATTAATATTATAAATAATATATATTTGGCCACAGAAACACACTGAAACAGCATTTAATGATTTAGTAGAGCACCGCCTCCTGGAATATTTTACTGTATCCAATATTTCACAGAGATATCTGATGCATTTGATATGATTAAGGTAAGTAAATATGTCAGAGCTGCAATAATCTAATGTTAGATTTGGAGCAGTCAGAGAGTCAGTCACAAGACTGGATTAAAACAAGGATGCAGTTTTAGTGGATTTCTTACATTTTAGTTGATTTATTCAAACACTGCTACATGTGACCAGTGTTTAGCTTGGGGAAAGAGATTGTAGAATCTATTCTTCGTTAGTGCCACATGCCTTCATGTTCTATTCCAAATATTCGCTCATGTTTGGTTACTTTGATTAGTCTATTATTGTAGGTCGTAATCCACATCACATACTGTTACAATAAAGAAGTCACATCTCCTTTTGTACCTATTCTTTTTTTACACTCAGCATAGGCTTTTTGTGCCAAAGTATTTATCAATGGGCACAAATAGTGTTCCTTGGGAATGGCGGACACCTTTAGCTACAGGGCTCAGTTTAACTACCTATTAGTTGCAGAATAGTTGGTCCACTTTTTAGGTGGAGATAGATGCTGAATATGTATTAGGACAATTTGGAGTATCTTTCAAAGTAAGTCAAATTAAGCCGATGGATCCCAAAAATACAATACTGTTGTATTGAACTTAGTAGTTATTGGCCTTGATGATGTAAAGAAGTTATGCTAAACCAACCTTTTACCACTTACACCAAACTGTGTTTTAGATGAGATATGTTCCTTCCAGCATGTACACAAGGTGATTTTGAACAGATGAAACTTTTGTTTGACATTGTCTGGCTGCCAGTCACATGACTCTCCAGGGTCTAATTGAACAGTGTGAAAAACAGCGTGTTATTTTGTTATCACTGTTGCTTTGTCATTGTTCAACAACACCAACGCCCCATACAAACACACTCGTCATCACTACAATACACAAATTAAGTGAAGTGATGTTTTTGAAGCAGCAGTTTTGGTTTTAATAAATGTCACTTGTTTATTTCTTTTGTTCAACAATATGGGTTGTTTAAAAGAATAGTCACAAGTGTGTGTGTGTGTGTGTGTGTGCGTGTGTGCGTGTGTGCGTGTGTGCGTGTGTGCGTGGGTGTGGATTATATGTGCGTTTGTGTGCATGTTGTCCTTGTGTATGTGTGTGTATGTGTGTGTTGTGGCACTACAAGCCTTGTATGCTGATAGATGCTGTTGTAACTCCATTGCACTGAATGAAGGCCATAACCCACACATGCATTACCATATTCATACAGCTCACAAAATAGATTGCTGTGTGCCTGTGTGTGTGCGTCTGTGTGTGTGTAGTGTAGACTCTACTGGTTTGTGCAAGAGTGCAACTCATTTTGAGGAGTCATTTTGAAAATGGCAAACACACTCTGTCTCTCTCTTTCTTAAGCTTCTTCTTGCTCTCTCTCTCTCTCTCTCACTCTCTCTCTCTCTCTATCTCTCTCTCACACACACACACACACACACACACACACACACACACACACAGTATGTCCTCTCGTCACATATAAAGCTCTATCTAGGCTAAAGCCTATTCTCATAAAATGTGTTCAGAGAAAAGAAGTAACCATCAAGTCGGCTGTGTGCTGAAATTGAACATCAGCACAAAACACTGGGCCAAATGGGGAGTACTTTCTCTCTCTCTCTCTTTCTCACTCTCTCCTTCTCTTTGTCTCTTTCTCTCTCTCCCTCGTTCTCTCTCATTCTAATCTCATTCTCTCACCTTCTTTCTCTCTCTTTTATTTTTTTTCTCCTTTTCTTTCCCTCTATTCTTTTCCCTCTCACCTGGGTGTAAATTGCCCTGCAGTGGTGATAGACTTGTGTGTGTGTGTCTGTGTGTGTACTCGCCACGTCTTTTTTGGACTGTGTGTCCTGTTTCTGTTTGTGTGTGTGTGTGTGTGTGTGTGTGTGTGTGTCTGACTCCCTTCCTCTGTGTTTTTTGTGTGTGTATGTGTGTTTTTGTGAATGTCAGGATCATTACCTGTGTGTGTGTCTGTGTGTGTTTGTGGGTCAGGTCAAGCTATTATTATGGCAGCAGCTGTAGTGGTATTGCAGGGGATTGTGGGAGGCGTGCAGACAGGCTGGGGGCTCTGAAGGGCTTTATGTTTGAGTGACAGGCCTGAACTAAATACGCTGCAGCCTGCGCAAACTACATAACTCACAGTCCTCCAGCTATTAAATATAATAAAACATATATGTTTATTATTTCCAATATCACTGTTAAACTATATTCATCTCATCTAATGTGTAGTCTTTAAGGAAAACCAACACTTGTATAGAAACATTGTGATTTTACTTCTTTGTATAACAAAATAATGGTGTGGTAGGTCTTACCTGAAAAACAATCTCAGAGTGAAGGAAGTTTGTTTCGTGCCACCAACAGAAAACTACATCAATTCTTATATATTGTTGTTTGGATGGAATAATATAGTTTCATGTTTTGGTAATCAGTATCAGTTGATCAGATGGGACAAATGTAATGTTCGGTGAAGTCTTGTTCCTTTGAGCTGAAACTCAAAGAAACAAGACTTCACAAAACCGAGACTCGTGCAGCATCTGAGCAGTGACAGACTGACAAAAAGACAAAACAGCAAAACGTAATAAGAAAAGATTTTTTTTGTAAGATCACTTTTAAATAATCCCACCAACACTATACCCCTCAATCAAAAAGGACAAATACTGTGTTAGTACAGTAGAAAACAACATTAATATACAGTAAACAAAAAATTCTATAAGTAAAAAATACACTTCTCAAGGAATGAGACACTATGTCTTTCCAAGTCAAATTAACATTTCAACTTGTCAGCATTAGAATATTGAGTCAAGGTGGGTTGAGCTGATTTAACTTTATTGCCGTCACACCAAAAAGTTGTGTGCCAAAGGTCTGCCATTTAATAGTTAAAGAGCTTTTATGCCCAGATGAAGAGCTGAGCCATCAGCCAATTGAAAGATAGTTTTATACTATTCCTTCACTGTTTCATCTCTTTAAAAATTGACTTATCAATCAAGTGTTTGTTATCAATCCCAAATGGGGGAAAATCTTCCCTGTGCTTAATATCATCCCACAAGTTTCACTATCTGTGGTGTGAGATTCAGCACCACGGACAGCGCCCCCACAAGCGGCAGTTGGCAAGCTGTCCACTACACCCCCTCGCCACCTCCACCTTCATAAAACATCAAGAAAAAGAGTTCATCAACATCACCTTACAAGATGACATATTTTGAAACGTTTTGCAGTGGGCATTGCACACAACAGTCAAAGGTTTTGACTGTTGTAGCTATTCACTTCACGCCAGTCACGTTGTGTTAAACATTTCAGAATTTCTCTTGAAATTCATTCATCGTGGCTTGATAAGATTTAAAGCTGAAATCAAGAGACACAGTTACTGTACCTGCAAGCTGAAGACAAAGAATATCACCGTCACCTTTTCATTGCCATCCGACAGTATCCTCTACAGGGCTGTTAAAGCTCCTTTGATTAATTCTACAATAATCCTTCCTGGAACTTACTTGAAAAGAATAGCCACTACAAAAAAGTCAACTCAAACCTCAACTTTCGAGTTGTTGTCTCTTTCCGCCTCATGACATAATTCCACGTGTATCCAGTATAGTCTCAACAGGCTGAAACAAGGCAGAATAAGATGAGTTCTCTGCAAGTAATTTAATTTTTTGAAGCAAATTTGTTTGCTTTAGAGGAGGTGCAGAGAAGATAAAGAGCAAATTTATTCTTAACATTTTTATTGGCACATTTTTCAATTTAGATAAATGTTTGGAGAAACTTTGGTGACAAAATTGTATCAGCCAAAGGAAAAAAGGAGTGGTATAACCCAGTATTTAGGTTTGTGACTGCTTGTGTGCATCTGAATGTGCATGTGCGTTGCCCAAAAACTCTTCGCCCTATTCCAAACTCTGAAACTTTGCCATTTATCCAGGGTTATTTTCATTCTGCCGTTTGGGAGCATCCATATGCAGATAGAGCTGACGGGAATGATGTATCTGCCCATGCTAACACCTCGCCCACACATTTAATATGTCTACAGACACACGCAGCTGCACTCCCTCGTACACACGCGCACACTGCAGGCTTATATACACATGCCCACTCATGCACATACACTTACCTACGCAGATTAACACACATGCACAAGCACGTGTAGAAGCGGCGATGAATGAATTGTTGGGAGTTTGCTTTGGTTATGACCTGCAGCTACATATGGCCCCATCGTTCTAATGTGTTTGAGTGTGTATATGAGTGTGTCAGTGTGTATGTGTGAGTGTGTCTGACCTGTGTTAAACATTGTCTAAAACAAAAGGCATTAGTCCAGTAGACCAAACTAATGTGATTTTCTATTAATGTGATGCCCTGGGTGCGTGTGTGTGTGTGTGTGTGTGATCCTCTGTGTTAGGTGTTGAATGGACTGCACTCACACCTTCAATTTGTGTCAGCTCATTAATTTACAACCACCAAGTCAGGCTGGTCTATTCATTACTTAATTTTTAACACACACACACACACACACACACACAGACACATAAACACATTCAAACCCTTTAGTCTCACTCTCATACACATGTAAACTTAAAAACACACATGACTATAGTCTTCTGAATATCTGGAACCTGCGTCAATAATTAAATGACTGGTGTTAAATACTATGTGTGTGTGTGTGTGTGTGTGTGTGCGTGTGTGTGTGTGTGAGAGAGAGAGAGAGGGAGAGAGACATAGTGAGAGACGTGGATGAGTACTAAATCATTTGCGAGGGTGAAAGAGTGATTGTGTGCGCAATAAATCTGCTTAGGTGTGTGTGTGTGTGTGTACAGCGACACTACAGTAAATCTCTCCTGCCTCTGTATGACTTAATACATATTGCTAAATCTATAAATGTAACCAATTAAGTGCGTGGTCGTAAATTTGCGCTGCAAGCTAATGCAAATGAAGTCTTTAAATCGTTGGTAGTGACTTAACTCAACACAAATTACACTTGACACATTTTACAGAGTGCTAAAACATGTTTTCATTGACTGGTAGCCACGGTAACAATCCACACCCAGCATGGAATGTCTGACTTCTGACTGCACACTTTAGCAGGGGAGCAGAAACTCTACATTAATGATATCCTCTTGTAGCCACCTAGGGTACACTAGGGATGTACTGCAAAACTACTTTCTGTATCTGCATCTATTTACAAAAAAATCCGTATTCAGATGTATACAGGAAGTGGGCGGGGCTTATACCAAATGTAGTTCATTTTCTGGGTCAAATTGCTTTCTACTGCCATTTAAACTCTTCATTTGTCAAACTTCTCATACGTATGCATGCATAAGCTGCCAACAAACTCGACAAAATTAATATATACTTTATATATGTACTTAAATTTATCAAATGATGATTGATGATTTGTATTTAAACCCTAGAAAGAGGGAGAGAGAGAGTCTGAATAAAAGCTGCAGAAGTGTTAATGATCTCAGTGGAAATGAATAGTGGTAATAGAACGGGAGGTATTAATTGTGGAAAAATACGAGACAGGATTGCTTTTGGCCAAATTGCATGATTTTTCTTTATATACACAACTGCAGTTTATAATGGGAGGAGGCCCAGATGAATGTAAACTAAAAACTTGGTCTGAAAAAGAATAAATGAGAAAGAACACAATTGACAAAAATGGGCTATAGCTCATTGGGTCATATTGATTTTTAAAGGAGTTGTTGCATGCAGTAGGGGAAGGTCCAGATGAAAATAAAGTGTCCATGAAAAAAAAGCAAAAAAATGGAAGCGTTATTGTCAAAAATTTGAAATGCTCTCCTGGCCATTTTGCTTGCACTTTTGAGATGGCCCCTAACTTCAGCTCGCCTGTCGAGTCTCGTAAGGTGCAGACTTCAGTATAAAACATAACACCTGTGCAACATCTGGCAAGCTTCATCCTGCTCTGGAGAACAAATCTGATGAACCATACCGAATGTCTGAATATCGAACTTAAAACTATCTACACTTGTGTGTTTTTAGCCTTTCGTTATTTGTTTCAGTTTGGCACATCTGCATCATGGAAAGTCCTGCTGCTTTGACTAGTAGCAGTTCCTGTTCACACTGTCCAGTAAATTATCATCTGGATTACTTTTTACACTGAAGAAAAAGTCTGAATCTGATGATTATTAACTAAGATTTTAGGTTATAAGGAGCACCTTTTTATACTTCATGATTTCTAAACAGATTTATGGACGTGTATCCTCCATGGACGTGCGAGATCCTGACACCAATGTAACTTAGCAGTGTGTGTGATCTCTGTGTGATTTATTTGACTGAGTTGCCAGGGAAAAAATTACAATACTATAGTAAAACTGCAGTTTGATTGTTGTTGAGGTTCAATTTTGTTTAGAGGGCATTATCTGTTCATGTCCAAATAATGTATTTGTATTTGTTTACACCCCTAATATACACACTGCTTATTGCCAGTACTGCATAATAAACAAACAGGAGGAAAACAATAAGGATGTGAGGCTGAGGAGGTATTTTTGGGCAGATGACAGATCCAGAGGCTTTATTGCTGCAGGGTAGAAGCTGTAATTCAGAGGGAAAGCCTTGTGGCAAGTGCCTGAGGGCTTCAGTTAAAACAGAGCACATCTGTCTGAGCCTCAGACCATGAGGAAAGAAAAAAGAATTCAGAAGGGCAAAGAACAGGGAGAAAAGAAAAAAGAGAAGGAGTGGAGAGGGAGATGGGGCGGGGAGAGGAGGGAAGTCCATTTGGGAAAGCTCCTTGTCATTTTCCTTCCTGACCTCTACGTCTCACCAGCTCCTACTTCTCTTCTATCTACAACTTGTTTTCTGTTCTTTCCGGTTGACCTGATCTCACCCCAACATTGCAGGCGCACACTTCCTCTCTTCTTCTCTCTTTTTTCATTTGGTCTCGACCTCCTCTTCTTCATTTATTTCTCTGAATCTTTATTGTCACGTCTCTCCCACTCTCTCTGCAGTTTCTGCTCTTTTTCGCTCTCTCTCAATATATAGAGGAATATATAAATAAATGGAAAAAACATAGAAAATTGATTAATTTTCTGCACTTAATCTCCTACACTTTCCTGTTTATTTATGTCACTCTCTCTGTTTATGCCTTTGACATATAAAGTCTATGCATCTCTTTTAATCTTTGCACTCTTGCTCCCTCCAACACGCTCACAATAGACAACACACACACTTTCTCATATAATATATATTCAATGTTTTATTGCCTTGAAGGTAAAGAACAATATTGCCAAGGAAACAAGATAAAAACTTTCCCTGTCACTCACACTCTTTCTATGCCTCTTAGAATAGTTTCATATCTTATATTAAGTCTTATAGAATTGTTTTTGATGATTGTTCATGTTTTGCTTCCTATCCTATCTGAGTTTCTGACCCTGTTCTCTGTTTCCATGAATGCCATGAATGAAAGTGTTGTATTTGGAGTCTGTCCACTGTATAATGTCCTATATACTGTATAATGTCTTATATACTGTATAATGGCCTATATACTGTATATTTGTCACCACATTCTCAATATTTGTCTGTCTCTCTTTTTCTCTCCTCAGTGGATGGATGCATAGACTGGTCAGTGGATCTGAAGGAGTACCATGTTCTGGCCGGTGAACCTGTTCGGGTGAAATGTGCCTTGTTCTACAGCTACATCCGAACCAACTACACCATGGCCACCAACGCCAAGCTGCGCCTCATTTGGTACAAGAACAAAGGAGATGCAGAGGTAAGATCAGAATAGAAGCTGATGAGGTAGGAAAGACAGGGGGTAGGTGGGTAATGAAGTCCAGCACTGACAATGATAAATTGAAAACAATCAATCAAATTAAAAAATAATTTGTTAATTAAGATTAAAAATTAGGATAATTTATAAAAGATAATTTCTAATTTGTGATGACAGTCCTTCATGGCCATCTAACGAAACCCAGAGATTTCAGTCACCCAAATATTCATAACCTTTTCTTAATGGAAGAAAGTTATAAAATAAATAAATATGAACTCACTTGGTGACAGGCAATCTCCGTGGAGACTTTGCAGTCATAGAAACAAATAAACATATGTCAGGTGAAAGTAACAAAAAACAAAAACACATTTTTTTTTTAATTCTAACTGAGAAAAGTCTCATCCATTAAAGTCAATATAAAATGTTAAGTCAAAAATGGCGTAGGAATTCCTCCTCACTCACAGATTGGAGTGCTGCACAGTAACAGTGTGGCCAAGAAGAAGAATACAAAATGGAAGCTGTGCTACCTAAATTTAAAAATGTAGACTCAAACTGTGAGTTCGCATTTGAATTTGAATTATATCATGATTTTAGTTTATATTAAATAAAATGGAAATAGAATTAAAACAGCAGTCTACGTTTTCATTTAAAGAATGGCAGGTTTGTGTTAGTGAATCTGTCGGCGTCAACTATCACAACCAGGGAGGAAAATACACTGTTCCATCCACCGCCCATGTACCAGGGTACATCCAGCCCACTGCTTGTCATTTACCAGAGCACTGTCTCAAATCCATACTACATACTAATTCTAAGCAGGTTTGGAGTACATAATGTGTTCACACAGGAAAACTGACAAAAGAGAGTATACTCGAAACAGTCAGTATGCATATAAAAAAATGATGTGCGATTGATGGTGGTTAAACAGCTCCAGGAACAGCTCCAGGAACACCTCAGAAAATGAAAAAAACTATACATACTATATATCTATATATATACAGATATATAGTACATACAGATGGGTGACAAATTAAAGGAAAAACAAACATAAAGTATCTTAGCAAGGTATTGGGCCACCACGTGCTGCCAGGTCTCTGGAAATCTTCTGGAGGGATGGAGCACCATTCTTCCAAAACGTATACCCTCATAGGTGTTCAATTGGGTTGAGATCTGGTGACTACTCATCAAACCATTCAGTGACCCCTCGTACCCTATGGATGGGGGCATTGTCATTCTGAAAGAGACCACTCCCATCAGGATAGAAATGTTTCATCATAGGATAAAGGTGATCACTCAGAACAACTTTGTATTGATTTGCAGTGACCCTTCCCTGTAAGGGTACAAGTGGACCCAAACCATGCCAGCAAAATGCCCCCCACAGCATAACAGAGCCACCAAATCCCCTCACT
>NTHP01000166.1:589622-625616 GCA_003416845.1 Oplegnathus fasciatus
TAAATTAAATATTGAAAAGAGCTTTGCACAAGCAGACTTCATTAATATAACATAATACAGCGTGTGTGCTAACACATGCATCCTTATCTATAAGCATCTGTGTTCAGATACTTGCATGCACAGAAATGTGTGTGTGCTTGTGGGTGTGTGAATGTCTCAGCATGTGCAGGTGTCCGCACTCTCTCTCTCTCTGCCTGTTAGTTAGATTGATAGTCAAATTAATCTGCAGCTCCGTCCAGGTATAAACACGCTGCCTGCTGGCCAGGATACATCCCCCTCTATTAACGCCATAATTCAACGCACCCTCCAGCTGCCTGCCCTGATCATAGGAGGGTAATTGCAGGGAGGGTGTGCTTGATTTATTGACGGGGAGGATATGGTGGATTACAAGTTGATTTGGAGATTAATTTATGGCTCATTTTGCGTTTTAGGTAATTGGAATTTGTGTTTTTTGGAGAGCGCTCTAACACAAGCAAAACACACACACACACACACACACACACACACACACACACAGTGCATAAATATGAAATATTAGCGGTCAGCCAAAGTACAGAGCGCCTGGAGTTATAGGAGTGATGCTGCCCTGCTTGAGGACACTTTGGAAGTGATTGTGGACACTGTAACAGATGTACAGCGATCCCATCAAATTATGATTGGAGTGTAATGATGAAGAAAATCATTACAGCCTCAATACATATGCTGTCTGTGTGCCAGTATGATAGCCTCAAACAGCACTTTCAACTTGAACATGAACTTCTGAGATGAAGACTCTAAGAATGGGGAAAACTAATCCAATTAGTAGACTGTCATAATTCGTAGTACAGAATTTGTTGTACAGTTTTGATGCTGAAAAGTGTCATTTCCATTTTAAGCATGTAATGTAATCTTAATTTGTTTTATTTGCTTCCTTTTCAGTTGATTTGTCATGTTGCCAGTTGCACTGAAAGATGTTTTTGCTCACACCTGGCATCTGTTTCAGCATGGAAGCACATTCCTCGTTTGTGTTAATAGATGCACATAGGGACACACACACATATACACATAGCAGTAAGTGAGATTCCATGTTTTATTCATAGTTGTCTTCAAATGCAAATAAAGGCGACCAACTGTACCCTTTCTTAGCCATGTTACAAAATAACAAGCCACACACAGCAGACCACATACACACACACACACAAAAGCTGTGTGTATATGTACCAGACTTGAGCTTAACAGAGAAACTTGCTGATAACAAAAGGGTTATGAATGTCAGCCACTCACATTAGGCACAGAATGGCAGCCACAAATCTTTCCTTTCACCTTTTTAAATCTCTTTTTTCACCTCATTCATTTCCAGGAGGACAGGATGCAGCTTTACTGGACAGATTTTACTTGGCATTAAATTGTCAAGTCAGGCCAAATATATTTGTCAGGCATGTTTGCCAAAACAGGTTTGTTACCGGTCCGGAGTCCTGCCCAGAGCAGCAAAGGACATACACTGAGAAAACCAGGAGAGAGAATTTGTTAATGAGATAACTTCACAACAGATTGAAAATGAGCAAAAGTGGTGTTTGAGCATAAAAATATCTCCACGTCTGATGTGTATAGTTAACACTTTCATTCATGTACTGTACAGTATATGAATGATGTTAAAAGACTAGTTAGACATTTTGGGAAATGCACATAATCACTTTCTTTCTGAGAGTTAGATGCAGCAAGTAGCCGGTTAGCTTAGCTTAGCATAAAGACTGGAAACAGGGGGAAACAGCTAGCCTGGCTCTATCCAAAGGAAACAAAGTCCACCTACTAGCACCTTTAAAACTCACAAATTAACACATTTGGACAGAGCCTGGCTAGCTGTTTCTGCCTGTTTCCAGTATTTATGCTAAGCTAACCAGCTGCTGGCTGTAGTTTCATTTTTACAGTATAGACACGAGAGTGGTATCATTCTTCTTATCCTACCTTCGGCAAGAAAGTGAATAAATGCATTCCCCAAAATGACTATTCCTTTATTAATAAATAATAAGTATGTTTGATGCAGAGTAATACTGCACAATTCAAACCATAAAAACAACTGGCTGCGTCACCTCTTGTGGGCTCTCAGCCTAATAATCCCTAACAAGCAGCCCCTTTGTTTGCTAATTGAGTGAACAGACCCTTTAAAATTTCTGCAATCCTTACATGCTGACATGTAATACCTTTTTTGTGTGGATGCAATAGTCCTATTATCACGACTCTCTCAATTACACAGTAAGACTTTATTTCCTACAGATACTGGCAAGCTGCGGTACAGTAAACAGAGTGGTTGAAAACAGATTAGACTGCCAATAACATGGACATGTGTCCCATAAATTATCCTGATACACACCAGTGCTGTTAACACTGCTTTGTTGGCCTGCAAAGTGTGCACATCTGAGGAGAATGAAATAACCCGAGGCTATGAAATGCAAACACATCTCTAATAAGATCAAGATGAACCATAAATACCATCCCTGTGCAATCTAATCTGTAGCACTATATTAACTCTGTTATTCAGCATTTCAAAATATCTTCTCATTTTTCTGTTTCTTGCAGCCATTTTCTCGTCTGCTCAATAAAGTCCTGTGCCACATAAATGTCCTCCTTCCTCTAGACACATATTCACATTAGCAGCTGTCTTAAGGGCTGAGATGTTCCATTAACAGCTTTTATCTTCAGGGGGATTTAGTGTCATTTTTGTGTGTTTTTTTCAATGTGTAGAAAACATAATTGTAAGAATTTTCTTAGAATTTCACCATAAAGACGACCTCCTTGTAGTAGAAAACTTGGTGAATACAGTACAGGTTAAACCAAACTCTCTTTGCTGTAGGTCTACCTTTTGTTCTCAATAATATATTATATTTACATGTATTTCTTATCCACCATCTAATAGTCCTCCTCAATGAAATACATCATAAAGGCTTTGCAGCACAAATATGGAAATAAATAGCTAATTCATAAGATTGTATTTCCAGAAACTCAAAATCTTAAAAGTAATAGTTTGGCATTAGGAAATAGGCTTATTCACTTTCTTGCCGAGAGTTAGATGAGAAGATTGACACCACTCACATGTCTGTTAAATATACGCCTACAACCAGTAGCAGGTTAGCTTAGCTTAGCATAAAAACTGGAGACAGGGGGAAACAGCTAGCCTGGCTTTGCTGGCGGTAGCGACTTCCTGAAGTCTTTTGTCACCAGTTGACTTCAGGAAATCGCTGCTACTGGCACATAACCCCCATAAAAGCCCAACTTGTCAGTTTCACACTTTGTTTTTCTTCTGAATCAAACAACGGAGATATGACATGTTCATTAGTGAGCTTTAGAGGTGCTGGTAGGTAGATTTTGTTGCCTTTATCGAGCCAAGCTAGCTATTTCCATTTAGCTTAGCTAAGCTAACTGGCTGGTTGTAGCCACTATTTTGTAGCCTTATATTTAGTTTTGAATGTAGTTGATCCTCTCATCTAACTCTTGGCAAAAAAGTAAATGTGAAATGATCCTTCAAATATTTTGGATACGTACAGTGGTTGGAGCCTAAAGCTTGCATTTCTATGGACACCTTACGCTGTCCAGGACAATCAGGACTGCTCTGTCTGGACAAATTACACTGTTTAATCAAATCTGTCTGCTGGCAAATCACATAGAGGAGAGTAAAACCAGGGAGGAATACTGAAAATACATCTGTTGGCAAGGAAAATGATGAATTGATTTCAAACATCTTTGATTTCCAAAGTTGACTGAAGTTCTTCTGGGAAGAAGCCAATTAAAGGAAAGTTGCAACCTGAGATACTCTGTGAAATACACTGGAGCTGCTGTGATGTTCGACACATCCAGGTGATGTTTGGGATGCGATTTTACTTTTTGGTATATCCTCTGTCTTTCATTCTGCCCCATCTGCTTCTGCTTTAATTAGTGATTTCCTATATTTACAAGGATCTCACAAAGGCCATGGACACTATTGTAATTAGGTGTGGGAGGAATATAATCAGGCTAAGGTTAGCTTGAATCTATTGGATATTCATTTTTAGAGAGTGTTCCTCTTGCAACAATCCCAAATATATTCAGAGTTGGATGTTACTTGTTTGCCTTACAGCTAACTGACAATAGGAAAATGACTATCCGCTGTAGGTGCAAAGACATTTTTGTCATTAAAGTACAGCATAGCAACAAAGTGTGCAGCTCTAGCGCATAGCACATTAAATACTCTAGTTTTACTTCAAGGCCATTATACTAACTGAAGAATTTAAATGTATTCCACACAGAGCCAGATATGAATACACACCCACACAATTTGCATCTGTAAAAGGTGCACAGCACGCGCTAAACGCTTCTGACACAGCTTTTGCATTGCGGCCTAATTGAATCGTCATGTTTATAGTAAGATATGCATAATACATGCTTCTTTACGTAGATGCTGTTTTTACCATTTAGTGTTAGGCTTCTGGTTTCTGGGTTGGACAGGCACAGTCGGGGGGGGGGGACCATGACAAAAGCTGATACAACTGTGAAAAAGAAAGGAAAATGTAGAAAGACACAGCAGAGAGAAAAACAAGAGAAAGCTGTTTTAGTTCCCCCCTTTTTCAGTTCATCTCAGTCCAATGTGGGTTACTGGCATGTATAGAACAATATCATCAAAGCAACAAGATAAAAGACTGTTTTAACATAAAATCCCTTTCAGCTCTTAGATGCGTGAGTGTGTTTGTGTATGTGCCTATGCGAGGGAGGATCTGAATGGCTTTGAATTAAGATATTTCCTCACATACCAGTATTGATAGCGCATGTAGAAGTTTACCACATGATTCATGATCCATGTGCATCATACAGTATACAATCATGTATCAATAGACAGAATAAATTGTATTACTGACAAGAAGAGGTGGGACAAATGCCCTTTGCAAGTAACAAGTAAGTCTCAAATTTTGGCTATGAACTCCAGAGTAAACTCCCAAGTCCTGTGTTCACTGACCTGTTCACTAAAATAGCATTCACTGTCTGGGTTTAGCTCGAGCAGCTAAATCTTCAGATATCATTAAACCTGCATTCATTGATTATTTGTTCCCCCTGGGGTCTGCTGTTAAAGCAGTATTGACATAGTGTCAGCTTTTAAAATTATTATGGAAATCGTGTTAGCAAACTGTTTCCTATGTACTTACCCAGCACATGCAGAGCAACATTAGCATTCAATTGAAATTGTGTCTCTGGCCACCTGGTGGATTAAAATCGAATATTTACTCTCCTTTTAGTGCTCTTTGGTCCTGAGAAAAATTTCTGGCTAGTTGCTAACTTTGTCTGTGACTCATTTGAAATATGTGCAGTCATTTGATCCATTGACAATATGAAAACTCCACAGCTGTTCCTTTAGGGAAGATTCAGATGGCCAACAGCCTGCATATCATATTTTACCTATAAACACAAAGGATAGCCAGCTGGCAGTAACAATAATGTTCTATCCACAGCCCTTGATAATCTTATGTCAACATTAGTTTACCTTTTTATAAATGTCGGCATGTTGGCCTGTATGTTTTTGTGATTTGTCCCAGTTGTTTGTTGTTGTTTTTTTGCTGCTTTCTTGTTTTAATTTCAGGAGGAATTGATACATGTAGTTCATAAGTATTTCCAAGAGGAAGAAGTCAGCTGACATGAGCATACAATGGTGTGGTTCCACACATGCACGCAAGTCGTTGAATATAAAAGCAATCCATTGTTCATTTGTCTGTCTTTAACTTAACATTTTATTTTTTTTGGCTGTGATGTGGAGCGCAAAAAAGCTGAAATAAATGTGGAGGGTTCATTAAAGGCTGGATGATGTGTGTGTGAGAGACAGAGAGAGCAAGAGAGAGAGAGCCAGGAGCAAACAGGAAAAGGTAACTGAATCACTGGAGGAGAAAACAAGATGCTGTAGGCTGGAGATGGATTGATGAGAAGGAGAGAAACTGGGAGATGGATAGATGGATAAAAAGGCTTTCCAGGCCTCTAGTTCAATGCTCAGTGGTCTTGGTTAGGTCAATGACTAAAGAAATCCCTGTGTCCCCTGTAAGACACACACACACACACACACACACACACAGAGCAGTCATGGGATAAGTGGTTTAGATCCACTCAGATGAGAGGTTGCGGTTAGGGGACAATGCGTGAGTGCTGTGTTTGTGCGCGCGTGTGTGTCCACACGCATCAGAGAGAGAGAAAGAGAGATCAATGCGGTCTTTTGTGTCTGGAGGTGAACTTGGGAGAACACACACAGTAAGGCCTACACACACACGCACAAACGATGACAATCACCTTGAGCAGATTTTAAGACTTCAAATCCAAAATGATATTAAAAACACATTGCGTCACACACATCATAACAAACTTCAAAGTTTGTTCTTTTTATTTCATTAGATGATTTGGCTCAAGGACATGCTGTCACATGTAACATCATAACAGCAGGATGTAGTGTGATATCTGCTGCTGACATTAGGAGCTCTAACCTCCAACAAAGCACCAATAAAATTCCACAGCTCACATTTTGTCAACACGCTCCATACAGCCTACCTGTCTTATATACGGTACGTTATTGCTTCAGCTCTGTTCATGCACACCTGATCCAATTAAGAGCTGCACCTTAATCGTATCAGGTGTGCAAACACAAGGCAGGACTGCAGAACAGGTAGGCTTTAGGGCTGGGCTGAGAAACACTGTATCTGTCCTAAAAATAACAGAATTTTACAATGTATTATTGAAGTAAGTAGCAGTACTGTAAACTGTAAACCAAGCATTGACATATTATCACCTCATAAAGTTATTATCATGGACACTAGCTCTATTAGCTGTGTTATGGGCTCCACTAATTCCTGACAGAATTGGCTCTTTAGCTGCTAAATGCTCCGCTGTGTTCACCAACTAGTTGCTAACTAGTCTGTCTGCTGTTTGGTCCTGGGGAGGACAGCAAAGAACAGCTGTTTGCTACAACTGGAAAAGAGGTTAATGAAGGTGGTAAGAGCGGACTTAAACAGTACAGTTGTGCTCCGTAAATGCAAAACAAATAACCGAAAGATGCTAAAATGCTCTGTAGAGCTAACAGGAGCTGCTGAGTGAGGCGATAATTCTCTGTGTGTTTGTCCCTTTCACATTACACATAGTCAATTAATCCATTGTCAACAAAAACATATGGATTAATGAGGCTTTAAAAGTATTTGTCAGGGACCGTGTACCAAAAAGAATTAATCTTAAGCCAGATTAAGCTAATAGCTACTCTCTGTTTTGTACCAACTTTAGCTACTAGCTACTCATCAAGAGCTTTGTTTTGAAGCTTAAATTTGAAGTTGGCAGGAGTGTGATTGATGTCCTTTAATATTGTACAAAACAGTAAAGTACACTGGAATCTGTTTGACCAATTTACAAACTTTTTGTTAACATTTACATAGTGTATAATTAGCATTAACATATACTGTAGTATGGCATTGGGGTAGTAGTAAGTTCATCACCATCATTCATCACAGTGGCTCTGGTAGATAGCTCTGTCAAATGCATGTGTTTGTGCAGAGTATGGGAGGTAACAATTGACAACTAGCATTACCCTAAAAGGGAGAAAATGAGGGCTTACAGCAGCACTAAAGCTGAAACTTACGGCTTTTTCACTTTCAATACCAGGAGATCTCTCTTGGCATTACAGTTTGAGCCCATAAGGCCTTTTTAAGCACAGGTGTAAATAATGCCATTAATGATGGCTGTCATGGCTTCCTTGCGCGCTTGAATAGACCAGAGCCACCGTAAATGTTATTAGTAACACCTGTGCCTTTCCTACCATGGCATGTCATGGTAGGAAAAGTGTGGAAAAAGGCCTATGGAGCTAAAATGGCTCAGGCAGACAACAGGCAGACACGTTGTGCTGCTCACTGCAGCATATTTTCAACACACCCTTTTGAAAAGCAGACGATTTGAGGCGACATTGCGCTGCACACTCTGTTGCTCTGCCATGCTGCTGCTTTCCTGTTCAGTTTGGAAACACTGCTGCTTGATATTAAAAAGCATTTTTTAAGCCCCACCTTCTGTGCTAAGCTTCAACTGTCATGTCAGTTGACTGACTTAACAATTTTCATTACAATGGAAGTGAGCACAGTTAGCCTTGTACTTTTGATTGACAATGGACTTGATATCGATGAGGACTGATATTTTATTTCTTAAAGTTAGAAATCTACAGGCCATTTAATAAAACCCAATACCAACATTTATTCTTTGTCGTGATGGTGAAATCACACTGGGATGACGACTGATCCTTCAACACAAGCCTTTATGGACAAAATAGGCTACATGCAATAAAAGGAATTTGTTTGTGTGTGTGTAGAGGTTGTACAACCTGTAATTTCTTCTGGGTGCCAATTCCTTCAATGTTGTCAAAGAAACACTGAGGTGTCAGAGGGCCTGTAATTTCACCAAAATACCCACAACAGTGCCAAACGGTCTACCCAATACTTTCACCATGAAAACAGCTCTTACACTGTTTCACACAGAGTTCCAATGTTGGAGAAATGGAGGAATGACTCATGTCACTGTTGATGTTAACTCTTGGATGAATAAAGACTTTTGTTCAAAACAAATCCACTCAGATTCACTTGAGGGTGCTTGACTTGCCTTAGAAATACAGACTGCATATACGTGTTGTTTTTGTGACCCTGAGTAGCTCACATCCACAACTGTAATTTCAGATTTTATTGGTGATTTTTCACTTTTTAGGCGTGTCTTTTCTCAGGAACTCTGCATATGGCAAAGTTTGTTAGTCTGCTAAGTGCCAGTAGAGGAACATGATAAAAATATTTTCCCAATGTTGTGTTTGTAATCTGTTCAGGAACTCGACGTACTGCATGAAAGTGTCCATGTCCATGACTGTGGAGGAGAGTGATGAGGGGAAATGCTTCAGCAGCAAAATCCGCCACCTAGAGAAAGCTGAGATAACCCACAGCAAAATGATCACCTGTCCTGATATAGAAGACTATTTGGCTCCATACAAGCAACCACAGATGACCTGGTATAAGGTACGATACACACACAAAAAAAGTTTAGAGTAAGTCTTCTGTAGACTGTTGTACTGTAACTTGATCAGTCTGCGTCTCCTATCAGGAGTGTGAGCGGGTTGAATGGAGAAGCTCCATCACGGTTAACACTACACACATCTGGATTCCTGAGGTGGAGGAAGGCGACGGGGGAAATTACACCTGTGAGTTACAGTATGGATCCAGACTGGTGCGGCGGACAACAGAACTCAAAGTCACAGGTAGGACATGATGCATGGATGGATGGATGGTCCCACAAAGAAAAAATATATCACATGTACTTTATTATTGTATTGTGGTTTGAGAAATGTTAGGAACAGAACATAGAAAAGAAAAGAAAATGGATTTGAGGCAATATGAGAAGAACATGTATCCTTAATGCCAGAAATAATGTAATGTAATGAAAAATAGGATAGGGAATGATAGGATGGGGTGGGATGGGATTGGATAAGTTGGGACAGCACAGGACAGGATACTACAATCGAATGAGAAAGCATCGGATGGGTATGAACACAATAGGGGAGAATAGGATTGGATAGAATGGGATCTGTCACCTCTAGTTTTTAACCTGGACCTAGAAACAGCCAGGAGACCATCACCAGAGGACCTCAGGCTGTGGTGCTGCTAATAAGGGGTCAGGAGTTCACAGATGTATTTTGGGCTGAGGCGATTAGTACAATTTTGAAATAAATTCTGAAATTATCTGGTAGCTAGTAAAGGGAGGCTAAAATAGGGATGATGTGGTCACACTTCCTTGGATTTGTTAAGATCCTTGCTGCCGTAATTTGGACTAACTGCAAGAGAAGTCTGGCATAAACATGAATAAATGGAGTTACACTAGTCTGAACGGGATGAAATAAAAGCATGGATAACTTTCTCCAGTCCAGGAGATAGAAAGGAGAGAAAATATCTCATTTTGGAGTGTTTTTTAAGTGGAAAAAGCAGAACTGTACAACCTTGTTGACTGAGATCGGAGTCAGAAGGACTCCCAGGTAACATTTATTGACAGACTGCCCAAGGTTATTACACTACTGTTGCACTGAATGGAGTTGGGGGGACCAAATATAATGACCTCTGATTTGTTGTCATTTAGCTGGAGGAAGTTGTTGGACATCCAGCACTTAACCTGGTCAAGGCAGTTAATGAGAGTGACAAGATTGCCATTTTCCCCACATGTCGCCTGTGTAAAAATGAAAATTTATATTATATTTGCGAATAAAGTCCCCCAAGAGGAAGTGGTAAACAGAGAACAGTAGTGGACCAAGAATTGAGCCCTGTGGCACACAAGTGAGATGGGAAGTAGAGGAAGAGGCATTACCTATACCAGTAGAGATTGTTCATTATTTTTCTTTGTTCTATATGACAGGATACGGTGGGTTGAGATGGGATGGGTTTGGACAATACAGATAAGATATGATAGGGTCTACAACTACTGTTTGACAGTACAAACATGTAAATTGGAAAGATACTGGGTGTCCATTGGGTCAGGCACACACAGACAGTATATGCAAACAGTACTTGGGTATCAGTTCAATCGTTCTGATTTTACATAATTATATCATAAGTGCATTACACCACTCAGAGTGGTTTTGTGTAACCTGACTGCCATCCAAGAAACAGAGTGGACTTAAACCATGGCAGGAATATGTATTCTGCCTGGCTTTACTATGCAATAGATCTTCAGTGACTCCAGAGCATCCATTATTTTGACAGATGCCTAGACTCAGCAATACATCATTCATCATTACTACAGCACTTTTAAAGTTTCTTTGAATGCACAATACAAATCTACCCTAAAACAAGTGAGTACATTTACATTCCTGGCACCATTTTGCGTATTTGTGGGGCTGCAGTCTCTTTGATTATGTGCTCATTCCTGCTTGTGTTTTGTTGTTGTGCCATGTGCAATATGCATGTTGGTGTCTCCAAGCAATGACAACATGCTGTGCTTATTTTCTATGACACACACACACACACACACTCACACTCTAACTTTAACATGCACCCAGCCTTTGCTTCACACATTCGGACAGTGTTTGGCAGTACTTGCCCTCACATACACACACACTGAGCGATTTTCTAGTCTGACATAACATGATATGCCATGATAAGCAACATACAGTGGAAGTGGATAGGCCTTGGACAGTATTCTTTTAGAGTATGCTGTCTTGCATTTCAAGTTCCATATCTCTTACATTTTGAATCCCACAACCACAGTCAGAGTCTTTTTCATCTTGCACTTTGTGCTCTGGTTCAGATGTACAGCAACCTCTTAGTAGTGGCGTTGCTATGAACAGGCATTGCTTCATTTGTCAAGGAATTATTCAGAACCACATTTCCTCAGTTCCCTTCATCTACTCTCCTGTGGAGGAACCTAACATGGGAAATAACAGCTATTAAACATTTTCTCACCATGTATTTATTGTGTACTGTTAAGGAAATACTGTCCAGTGACTGGGCTCAGATATGATTCTTTTTCTCCTACAGTACATGCAGAGCTTTACTGTGCTTTATTGAAGAGAGCAAGAGCTCAAAGTATGGAATGTGTATTAGAACATATAAAGCTAAAAGTTCTGTTCTATTCTGTTGTCCAAAATCCAAATGGAAATATATATATATATATAAAATGAAAAAAAGTAAGTGCTACAGAGAGGTTTACAGTACTACTGTGTTTTGTTTTATGTTAGTAAGTGCACAAACGTAATTGCAACACAGTCAAAAGATCACACTCTGACAATAAAAGCAGGTAAATAAGATGTAAAGGGAAGCTGTGTTTCAATGCTCTTGTATAGTGGTCCTCTTTCTCATTCATTCACATTTATCAGCAGAAGTAGCCAAACGAATCTCTGCATGTTAACCCCTGGAACAAAATATAGTATAACTTGCGGGAATAAGTTCAACACAGCACTTATTTTTGGCATTCAGCCCACTCAATTCTGCAGTACAGATTTTGCGTTACATATCAAATAGCGCAGATGCTAAGGTGACACAAAACAACAAATTCTAGGTACCTGAAGTCAGGAAGGGAATCATGTCGTAGGGGATAAAAATAGACAAGAGAAACTGATTTCTAAAGACAGGATGTGGGTACATCTCATGCTCCAAGGGAAAACAAAATATGCAAATATGTTCAAAGAGATGTATTATGTCATCAGTCTGAATTTACATAGAGCACTAAATTATCTTGTTTGCTAATTGTGACCCTCGGTTGTTTTATCATCATAAGGCAAACAACTACCAATATAATGGAACCATACTGAAATACCCCACATCTTACTATACTATTGATTGTTCTTACTATACACAATGACTTCCCACCGTGAATTTTATGTCCACCTAAAAAGGCAGCTAAACTCCACATGCTACTCAATTCTTATCTTCCATTATATCTCTGTGTTGTTTTTGGGTCATTATCAGATAAGTTACAGAAGTGAGCAAGGAACCAAACTAACATATGGAGATGGACTAAGTCAGTGATACAAAATAAGCATGAATGAACTAAGATGTGTGTGTTTCTGTGAGTGTGTGTGTGTCAGCTAGATGCTGCACATGCCGACTGCTGTGACGCCAATTGATGTCGTCCTGTTTAGGAAGCCAGAATATCACTTTGACTCGTATTACATTCTTTCCTCATTCAGCCTCTTTGTCCCTTCATCTCTTTATTTGTCCACATTTAGATCTTTGACCCTTTCTGTCTGCCCCTTTTCTCTCCATTTCTACACACAGAGCTTAGGGCCAATTCTCTGGTCATTCCAGGCCAATGCTCATGACCCACGGCAAGATTTGTGTGTGTCTGTGTGCATGCATGAATATATATACATATGTGTGTGTGTGTGTTTCTGTGTGTATGTGCATCTTTGACATCTGACTAGCTGCAAAGGAAAACAGACAGATTTGTTTAAGATTTACCATGTCATAGCACGTCAACATTTTAGCAGCAACATTTGCTGTTGTAAAGGATCCATCGATCTCACGTGATGCAAACAGGGATTTCTTCAACTCCAGCTCAGTATTTCTGACAGCGCGCTCACACTGTAAATCATTTTCAGTGAAACCAGTCCCTAAGACATCTGTCAGTGTGTGCCAGGCCTTGGCTAAACATCTCTGTCCTTGATCCTGTAGTTAGGTTTGTGTCTCTTGGCAGCAGGTTTTACGCAATGCTTTCAACATTAAATGGAGATTAAAGTAAAGACACGGGCAGAGCCTGCAGATCAGCTGCTGGCTATGATGATGATTCCAGTAAAATACACTTAGCTGAAAAGAAGTGCTGGAAATAGACCCAAAGTTGGCTCTGAGATTGGGGAAAAACCTGTGTTCTAAATGCTACACTCAATATGCTTCATGCAAAGCTTCTTACTGTTACTAACATTACATACTAACATACTGTTTAAACATTTACAGCTTTTAATTAACTGCTGCACCCGAGGGAAGTGTACATTTTGTAAAGCTGGGGTAATCTCTTGTGTTTACAATGCTGTTCATACTGTCAATTCTTAGACCTGGGATGTTCTTAGGTCTCGACTAACTGTGCAACATGAAGGCTCACTTTGCTTTATCGTGGCCTGCTTGTCCTGGACTACAGAAGGCTTAACACTTGATTTAATTTGCCAATAAAGAAGCAGAATTAGAAATATCAGAGAGGTAAATTTCTTTGGACATTTGGATGCCAAGAAAAGTTGAGGGAATGAAGATGGACAGCGCTCCAGACGCATAGCCAAATGAGAAAGAAATATTTATGCGAGCATGAGGACTGCTGGAGAATGTACTGCAGCTCTTGTATAAGTAGAGTAGCTCCAGCAGTTCTGTAACAACAAAGAACACAATAATCATTAGCATGTGCAGACATTGATAGTCGCTGTCCTTACGATCAGAAAAGCCTAAGGACACTACACATGCACCATAACTGTCATGTACAGTACATAACATTTCACCCAAAACAAAATCCCAAAGTTTACAGCAGCTGTTGTGAAGAAGTGCAACAAGTAACTAACAGTCCGCGGCATCAGTTTGTGATTTGTAAAGAGTTAGCAAATGACAGCATGCGACCTGAGCGACAGTGTGAGACTTTGAAAACACCTGCTGTAGGTTAAGTGTGCATTCTGCAGATGTACTGTATTTGCCCTAATATAAGATGACCCTGACTCTAGCCTTTGCAAAATCTGTTTTCTTTCGTAAAAACGAGACATAAAATACCTCCATCATAGCAGAAAGTAAATCCCACATTTGTGTAGCTTGTCTATAAGTTACGTATTCACACTTTCTCCTGTCAGGCTCTTGGAAGCAGTTTGATTTATTTTCCGTGGCTGTTATCATTTTTCTGATCTCTTCTGTCTTTTTGAGCTCTGCATCATGACATTCTGTGACACCGGTAATTCTTGGCCACTCGACAGATGATTCAGTCCCTGTCTATTTCTGCACTAAAGACGGCGGGAATGCTTTTGACTTATTTGAAGTCGTCAGGAATTAATTTCCTCTGTGGCAGCAAAACACATTACACAAGCCACCAGAAACTCTATTGACTAAACTGACTAAAAACTTTTAGGCCTGACTAACTCTAAAAAAAACCCACTTTAAACTGGTTTGAAGAAGCGTGCTTGCCTTGCAACATTAAGGCTACAAACAAAACTTATTTTTATATTTATATATTTTTATACACATTAAGGAGTTTTCTCCATTTAAAAAGAACATCTGATGTCTTCTCGTTCTCAAAAATAATAAGACCTACATTTTTTCAAACATAATTTCTTTTAAAAAAATGTTTGTCTTTTATTCAGGCCAATACGGTATTATGGATGAAAATAACAAAAGTGACCCAGTAGTGCAGGTATTCAATGTTAAAACCCCATCTGTCTAGAATACTGTATGATTATAGCATCTTTCAAATTACTGTAATGACGTTTTCAAAAATATGAAACAATCCAGGCTAAATCAGTGCAGTCTCTGTGTTGCTTTCAGCCCATTCATGTCAGTGTCCAGGTCACAACTGTGGAGAGAAGGAGAGGGGTGTAATGACATACATTACTGTCTGCTGCAGTCATTTTTTTTCATTGCTATTACTAGAAATTGCCATAGTCAGAAATGTTCAAATCCTATGCATAATGACTTTAAATATATACTGTATATTAGACAAAATTAAAAAACAATTACAGTGCAATAAAATGTTCATGCAATTTTCATCATGCTAAATTTAAGAGTTGTTAAAACACCAATAGATTACTACTACAGTATTATTACAACTGAAAATCCTACTTCTGCAGTAGTTACTGCTGCTACTGCTGCCACCATCATAATCAGTTATTAATTAGAATAATGCTAATCTTTGCAAAGTCTAAATCTGACCAACAACATCAGCCACGTCTAAACAAACAACAGAGGAAATCACATGAGAAAATGCATTGCCAGCTTTATGAAACCTTACCCACCTTACTCACCCGGTCTAAAATACACGTCTAACTATTATTATTATTATTACTATTAGAATTAATTAGTCTATGACACTGTGTTTCTGTCCGCTGCTGTGTGGTCTTTGAATGGTTCTGAATGGTGTTTGTATATGCGTGCATTAATATGCAGTTGTTAGTAATGCTGTGTGATCTGTCTGGTGATCACAGAGTGCAGAGTCATATAGTATTACTGCTGTGGCCTGGGGGGGAATGGCCCCAGAATAGATCACACAGTGAGACACACACAAATACTTAGGCAAATGCATACACACACTAAAACAAATGAAGCACATACACGGTCCGCTGGGTAGAACAGATCTGATCAGGTCAGAGCAGGGATAACTCAGGGTCGGTGGAGGAGAAAGAGATGTGGGGAGGAGCGGAGAAAAAAAACAAACAGAGAGGATTTAGAAAAACAGAACACTGAGAAAGAAATAGGAAAGAACAAGACAAATGAGTGAAATAAACACAGTAAAGGTAGAAAAGGAATAATGAAGGAAATTAGAAAATTTACATTTCATATATGACCTCTTGTTATTACGTGACCAAAGTGCTACATTTAGGTCACATGATGACACCTGAGGCCTGTACTACGACGCAGGATTTGGGGTTAGCGAGGTAACATCAGGTTTAACCCTGGGTTTTCAGAACTATGATGGGGCTTCACTTCTTACCGGGGTACATCGCCATGGTAACTTCTGCTGCTCCGGGACAGGTTATGCTCGAGATAAGAGATCAACACGTATAAAAGCACCGCCTACTGGCCAATCAATTCTCTTGGAAAGTGGCATCACCAATCATAGAAGATCCCATGGAGCTCGGTCCACGGATCGTGAGAAGGTCTCTTCTATGCAGAGACCGGCAAAGCCCTTTGGTTTTCCCTGACGATTTTTTATATGACAGATATAGATTCTCGTCAGAGAATGACTTATCTCTGTCAGATTCTTGAACCGTATGTTGCCAGTGTTGATGCATTGCCTTGCATTACTTTGCTCATTTCATTTTTTTCCTGTTGACTGCAAGCAATGTCAAAGCCATTTCATTGTGCTTTTGTATACCGATATCATCCTACAACAGAGACTGATTGAAACACTAAAGCTTTGTACTTGTTGTACTTAAAAGATAGAAAAATAAGCCTACTTACCGCTTGGAATTATGTTTTTATATTTATTTTCTATTTGCTCCTAAGTCCGTTTGACACTGCCAGGGTTGCAGCTGAAAGAATAAGGCTACAATTGTCATACACACCATAAGAATACAAATGTATGCAAACACCGCCCCTTTTATGTGAATGCGCTCATGGCTAGATTGGGAAACCCCGGGTTGACTTATCGAGTTGATAACCAGCGTCATGTGACCGCTTAGCGAGATTGCCTTTGTTAGGTTTAGTGAAGATAACAAAAAGACATTCTGCGTATGTTGAACTTGCTTCGTAGTGCAGGCCTCTGGGCTAGGTCCATTTGTTGATAAAGATGTGAGATGCTTCAAAAAGCTAGTAAGTGGAGCTGTTTAGATTATTTGGTTACATTTACATTTCAGGTTATGCAGATGAAGCAACATGAGCAGTCACCTGAAAAAGAAAGGGATACAGTACAGAACCTGAGTCAAACCAACCCACTCTAGTGGTGTGGCTCTCTTCTACTCCTGACTGAAATAAGTCGATAACTATTGGATGGATTGTCATAATATTTTGTAACCACCTTTTTATTGATAATACATAATATGGCGATGAGAAACATATGCATTTAAACCTGTGTCATTATTTAACAAAAGCAGAGCAGGAGAAAGTTCACCTCTGGGCCCCTTCAGGATGAATTGTAATAGCTTTGGTGATCATCATGATTTTCATCAAGTACCATCATCAGGGTAAAGTTTTAATTTGTCCAGTTCTTTGGTGAGTGCTAATTAGCAAATGTTGGCATGCTCATACGCTAAACTAAGATGGTGAACATTGTTAACATTATACTTAGCATCAGCATGTTAACATTGTCATATGTCAACAGTATGTAGGCCATAATGTGGTCGAAAAGGAAACATAATTTGCATTTCGAATTGCTTGAAAATTGTGTATTTGGCAGCTGAAATATAAAAAAAATATCCAGGGGAGAACCCACAGACCCCCCTTCAGAGCTTGCCTCTCCGACTGTTGAGTCCCCCAGTAAAATCTGTCCATTTCCAGCACTGACAGTTTTTCTTGTGCTCTGAACAGGATACATTGCGTTCTTGTTTCAGAGGCTAAGCCTACCCTAAGGTGAAATCCTAAAACCGCCCCTGCTGTAGACTCTTCCAGTTTTGTTACAGTATAGTATGTCACGTTTCAAAGTTAAGCTGGAGGGAGAGATAAACAACAACTATGTATAAATATATAATATATATATAAAATGAATGTTAAAAAAAANNNAAAAAAAAAAAAAACTGAACTAAAAGATAATTAAACTGAGACAGGGACAGAGAGATGTAGAGCTGTATATCACTATCACATCATTTTTGGATTCAAGCCAGAAATGCAGTGAATGAAACATTAATGTTGAAACCAAGGACATATGGAAGATAATTTTGCTTGTAGTTCAGACATAATTAATTTAAATTCATAGACAATTTTTTTGACTGTAAGTACACACAGTAAATTAAAAAATGTCAGTGAAAACATCAATAAAATAATATTCTTCAGAAATAATGGAAGTGATTAAGTGGAAATTGTAGATATAGATCAAATAAATGAAAATGAATAAATAAGACTTAAAGAAAATAAAACTCTCCCACAAAGCCAGGGGTAAACACTGCACTTCCACCCTGATTTATTATCCAAGGAATTAATGTTGTTCTCTGAAATTATCAAATGATCGCTTCTTGGAGAAAGCTAAAGACCTTTTTTATTAATGGAAGTTTTCTGCAGACAGACAGGTGGAGAGTGAGAAACAGACAGACTGAACTCTCTAATCTTTTTTTTTTATATCCATCATGTCCCACAGTGAAGAGCTCCATCAGCCCTGAGCTGCCTTCAGGAACAATCTGCTACCTACTGCACTAAAGCTCTGTGTGGGTGCGTGTGTGTGAGAGGGTTTGTGTGTGTGTTGCCCGCAAGCCTGCACATACAAACAAGAGTAGGAGTATTATGATGTATCTGACGCTATGTGTGTGTGTGCTTTTGTCTTTAAGTGCATGTAATACAGGGAGAAAATCTAAATGTGTGGACAGCTGGTTGTACATGTTGGGAAGTGACTGCAAATTGAGGATAATACTGAGGCATATCATATGTTTTGATTTGCGAGTTAAAAAAAATAATTTGCCCCCAATATGTAATCTAAAAAAATTTAAGTAATCTGCTGACAGAAATTCAAATGTAATAACAAAATTGAGTCTGAAATCTAATCACAGAGATCATTACAGACAGTAAATGTCATGACAAAGCATAAAGAAAAAAGTGTACATAGCTCAACTACTATATGTTCCATAGAAATATGAATTAAAATATATAGCAGCAAACAGAACAGAATTTACAGAACTCAGATCACTGTCAAGTTTATAAGTTTGAAGGTTTCATTTTCAATAGCAGGGCACATGACAGAGCTGCATTTTGTTGGCCATGCAGGTTTCCCTCTCTGACCTGCATCCTTTTAACTGGACTGAAGTAGGAAGAGGGCTTGAAAGTATAATAATCAAGTAAGACAGTGCAAATTTGAGGATGAAGGATGAAGGATTTCTGGGACAGCCACCTGTATACACTGGGTCACAAGCACATGATGCACTTGTATTCTGTACTTTTCTGTTTTCTCTGTTTTCTCCGTTTTCTCCATCACAAAACCACCAGAGCGCAGTTCCACTGTGTTCCCAGTTCTACCATGCACCTTGGGCTGTGAAATTACCAACAGTACAGTAGCCAGCTGCGACATCATGCGCTGCTGATTTTAAATAAATATTGGTCTTAGAGAGACTATGTTTTTATTGACAGCATCACAACTGAGGGATTGACATGACACTCCAGGGCACAGAGTTTCGTGTAATGTAATTACATGAGATCAGCAACCTGTTGTTTTGCTGACTTAAAGCCTCCACACACCCAAGTCCACCCACACAGGTGTTTTCACTTATGTTGCCTGATCAGACCTCTAATCAGGACTGCACCTGACTGACATCTCCCTCACTCTCTCCTGTTCATTTTGTTGTGCCTGTTAGGGCACTTTGTTCAGTTCAAAACCAATAGTTGATAGTCTGTCATGTGCTGCCGATGTAAATAAAGAATTTTACCATTGACCGTATGTTCTCCGTCTTACTTCTAGCGCCTTATTCATGCAGGTAGTTTTGGTTTTTCTTGTCCAGGTTTTATGATGCCTGTCTCCGGATTTTCAAGGAAACATGGAAATATAAAGAAGTAGCCCCTATAAAAACTGTCCACAGTGAGGTCTGAAATGACAGTGACAGTGAAATGACACGTCACATCCATTGTATTGGGGTGGAGGCAGAAATCTTAGAGACCGATATCTCAAAACCTTAAATAAATATAAACTGAACTTGCATTGTAGCTGCAGCATTTTATAGCAGATGTTCCCACCTCGACATAAGCTTAACTCAGCCTGAAATATTGTAGGCTACCTCCATTGATATCATACATCACCACCCCCCAAAACAGAGAATCTCACTTGAGCTTGTTATAGTGCTACTAAATTCACACTAAGCTATGCTTAAACTTATCTGTCACACAGTGGTTTCTACAGTTACATTGAAGTATTGCTGACACCGTGGTTATACTATATGTGCATTGATACTGAGTGCAAGCTGTTTGTGCATCTTGTGTTTATAGACCACAGACAGCCAATGTACCAACTGTAGGCTACAGACCGGATACAGGCGTTAGCCGTAGCTACTAGCCACATGCTAGCTTTTCCTTTGAGCACATACTGAAACACTTCGAACTCACTCAAACTTGTCTTTGCCTCAATTCACCTCCACTAATTCATTTCACTGACATTGTATTCAGTTGTGCCGGCTCTAACATGTATGTCACTGTCATTCTGAGCACACCTTTACAATGTGCTCTGTAGCTTACCTGACAGTTCTGTCCTTTCTTTCTGTTCTGTGCTAAATCTCTGAGCTAATCCAGTTAGCATGTCATTTTCCAGATTTTCTGTCGGTCACATCATTGTCTAATCTTGTTCTTCTGCATACTTTGTCCCAACCAGTCCTTCGTTATAAACCCAGCCCCCTCTCTCTCTGTTTCCTTCTCTTTTGCTCAGTCTCTTTCCACCCGTAGCCATTTTTCAAAAAAGTCTCATCCATATTTCAGAGGCATTTCAAAGTAAAATGTGTGTTAGCAAAGTACACAGCATTCAGGCTAAATTTAACACTGCTGAGGATTTCTGTGTTAAGATGTGTATTTATGTCTGTGTGTGAGAGAAAGACAGGAAGAGAGACAGACAGACAGAGAGGGAGACAAGGAAAGAGAGGGGATTCGCTGTGGTGCAAAATATTTGTAACCTCATCGGAATAATGTTAAGTCTAATGCAACATTACTTCCCCTGCATGACAGTTTTACACACACGCTCTCTCCAGGACACAGGACGCATTAAAAGGTTCTTTGTCTTTCTCCTCCAGCCCGCTCTGTCTACATCTGTTACTGCCTGTCTCTCCACCTCTCTCTCTATTATCTTCCTTTTCCCTCCCTCTTTCTATTCTCTCTGTCTATCTTTCTCTTCTCTCTCTCTCTGTTTGTCTGCCTCTCACTCTTCTGTTTTTTCTCCATCCCTTTCATTTCTTTCAGTGTTGCGTTGTTCCTTCCTTCATCTCTCTTATACTCTTACTCTCTCTTCCTCCTGTTCCATCTGTCTATCTCTTGCTCTTTTTCAATTCGACACACTGTGTATTGTATGTGTGTGTGTGTGTGTGTGTGTGTGTGTGTGTGTGCCTTTGTGCATGCGTTAAGGGCCCATGACCTAGTTAGAGACTCACCTCCTAATTCATTGTGAAATTGGCTCTGTTCTCCAAAGACAGAGGGGCTCGATGAGGTTACTACACACACACACACACACACACACACTTCCCATTAACATGACTTTGCAACTTAAATAGAAAGCGAGACAGAGAGATGGCAGGACACAGGGGGTGAGAGACAAACAACACTAAGAACAGAATATTACGGTGTTTTTGGGGCTGTTTATGAGGGAGAATTCATTTATTTAAAAGTTCAAGCTAAGGCATCATTCACTGTAACATTTAAAAGATGCATGATGCCAATTTTAGCATTCTTCGTCTGGGTTTGCTTCGACAAACCAATTCATGGTACTTGGGCTCAGGGCACAGATGTATTTCTAAAAAGGTCACGGCATCGAGGGGCTGGGAGCTTCCCTCACCCGGCAGTGACGCAGATGACCGAATGTTGGAACGTTGGTGCTGAACATTTTCTCTCAGATCAAATGTGTTTGCTCAAACTGAAAAACAATGCTTTAACAGCTTTTTTACTGCAAAATGAAGAGTTTCTTAAATGCATCTCAAATATCTAGCAGGCCTCGTTGAAGTCCAACAGTCATGCAGAGATAAAGGTTTCCTTTGCTTCATTTCATAATGTAATAGAGAATTCTTAAATGTCTTCATTAGGAAATACTTGTTTTAGAAATGTTTTAATTCATGTTTTTGAAACTCTTCAGAAAAGTACTGTAATTACAGGTCGTGATGATGTAAAACTGTATCTGAATATGAGAGAAGAAACTGAGCAGGTTCTGTGAAAATTCACACCTAAGGTGCAAAGAAGTTCAGTTTTAGAGAGAAAAAATTTTCACAAAAGCTGTACACCCTGATGAAGCATACAGGTGGAGAGGGGTAAATACCAAATAACTGGTAAATGATGGTGGAAACAAGTGGAATGAGTCATGCCAACCACCACACTCATCATTACTTCTAAATTACCTCTTGCATATTTTAGGATCCTGTTCCCTAGTTTGCAGTCTTTCAGTTGTATACTTTATGGCATATATGCAGTATTGTATTGTTACACATTGTATTAGTTCAAGAAATAAAAACATTTTAGCCATGTCTCCGAGAATATAAGGTGTCAGTGAACCCATGTTAGAATGTTTCAAAGATTGTTTCTACAAGAGTCAAAGAAAGGTTACCTCATGTTTTAGAAACAAGTGCTTAATATCTGTATAGTACTACATGTATCCAGACAGGACACAACATTTGTAGCAGGTAGTATCCCTCTGAACCTAATGTAGACTGATGATGTATGGAAACTCTCAGCTCCTGTTCTGCACCCTTACAGTCATTACATTTGCTTGACTTGCTAAGGTTACAGCCCACAACTTGAGCACCCTACTGTTGAAAATCTCATTCAAATATTGTTTTAGGTTTTTTTTCAACACATACAGACAGAACAGCTGTGGTGTTTTGACACATGGTGTATAATATGGATTTTTTTTCAAGACATATTTTGCACTTTAAAAGAATTATTATACCTGAAAAATCCTTGTGGAAAAAGCATTAACACATTGTCACATTCATGTGATGATTAATGGGATTGCGTTTTGACAAATGTCCTCAAAATAACCTCGATAATACATTCATAATGATGCAAATTTATGCTACCAACAGCAAAACCATTGTGTTATTTGGTTGGATAAAGGCAGTTTGTTGTTAAAATTGTAAACAACATTCAAACAGGCTGCAACGCGGTGTTTGTCAGTACTGTTTTCAGGATTATTTGGATTTTTTAGTGGATAATATAGTGGAAAAAGACAGACAATGCTAGACTAAGAAGAAGGATAACAGACAGTACAGATAGTGAGCCGAGTTTCAACTCGCAATGTCCTTGAACCGATAAATCATGACAATGAAATTTGGGTTGCACACTCCCTTATCACACATCCCTATGCTTTAGTTTTAATTTAATTCAGTCTGTCTATTTATACACAGAGGTAAAGTAATTCAAAATGGTCAAAGAGGGCGAAATAAAGAAACAGCGTGGTGTTTTCATAAATGTATTTCAGCCTTTGTAACATGGTTTAAGTAAATGATTTGGATACATTTCTCTTCAAAATGACAAAAGTGATCAAAATAGAAATTGAAAAAAAAACAACCTTGGTTAAATTACCATTATTTAACCCCTATAATGTATCATCAGCTCCACCACACTGATACAGGATGCTACAAATCAGTGACCCTGCATAGACAATGACTCTACATTAAAGTCACAAAACCTAATAAGTTATAGTTAAGATTTTACCGTGCTTTTTCTCGCTCTTCATAGTTTTATTCCAGTTTGTCCGTTGGGATTGAAGTAACCCTATTAGGCAGCAAATACTGTGTTATACATAATTATATGGAATATACATAATTGACATATTCTTATGAAAAGCTACACCATTTGTTTGTCCTCTGGATACAAGGATATAACAGGGAAATATAAACAGTACAGAATTAATAATTCAGATGAGCCAATTTCCATAACAGTTCACTAGACCACAGGCCATTCTGTCAAAGCAAATTCTCAAAATATATTAACAAGAATTTCATTTCATGACAATCCATCCAATCATTGTTGAGATATTTTAGTCTGGACCACAGTGGTGGACAGACCGACAGACCGTCTGTCAGGCTGACATCGCCATCCCTAAAGCCGTGCTGCTAGCATGACTAAAATCTCTTGTTGCCCTAGAGGTCAAATAGAGGGTGAATGTCTCCCTCCATCAGAAGGCTGAAGATCATGTCTCTGGTTTGGTAGATATGTACCTTGCTGTATTGTCCATCAGCAAGACACTGGACGTCTCTTGTATCTGATCTTTGACCTCTAAGTGAAGGGGGTACGGAGTGTTGGAACAACCTATTTATTTATTAACGTGTAAATTCTTCAGCAACACATGAGGACATGTCAGAGAGAGAGAGAAGCAGGTTTGTCTGGGTATTTTTTGGTGTGTTTGGGTACATTTGGATGAGGTTTAACTTTGAAGAAATGGGAACAAACACAACAGGTATAATATGTCACTTCCTCTGTGTTTGTCCTGAAGAGACTGAGGCGCCAAACAACTTTAGGATGATAATGTCAGTCAGCTTGGTTTCAGCTGCAAAAGGTCTTGTAGTCTAGTTTTATGTCAGCAAATACAGACAGGACCCAGGGAACACTGCAGTGTTTTTACCTCATATTTATATTTTACATATTGAATTTTATTCTTAATGGCTTTGGTGTCATGGTGTGTGTGTGTGTGTGTGTGTGTGTCATGATGTGTGTATTTGGTTGAGGTGACTTGATACCCTTTGTTTTTTTTCACTTGAAACATGATTCGACATGATTCAGCCACTGGTCTGGAAAATAAGGGAGTCAAGAGGTTCATTACATATACACACACACCCTCCAACACACACACACACACACACACACACACACACACACGTTTAATTTGTCCATTGATGTTGAAGAAGGACGCAAACACATGTTTTTCACCTACACACACACACACACACAGACACACAAACACAAACACATCCTCAGAGTAAGACTCAAAAGACCATTGATGGTAACTTTCTTTCCTTGTGCCTGGCTTTCTCTCACTCTCTCACACACACACCTACACACACTGAAAACCCAGTGGTCAAGTTAATTGCATTAGGCAACCTTAAGATGCAGACCCTTCTGTCTCTCACACATCAGTACCTCTGACAGAGAGGCAAGCAAAGAAAAACAACAAAAAGGACAAAACAAGAAGAAAAGACTGATGAAAAACAAGTTAAGGGGGAAAAAAAGTGGAGCGATTATGCAAATTGGTTTACGCCAGTTTAGCCACACTGGGACATTAATAATAAACTTTGTTTACTCTGGCTAGACTTTGACAAACTTTATCCATAGCATTATTATCTGTGGCCTGCAGAGAACAGGACATTTAATAATCTGTTTCCTCCGCCTTACAGAGAAAACCAATAAGCAGAAAATAAAATTAGTTTGCCAAGCAGGGAGACCACTCACACCATCTACCACACTTTAAAAAAGTTGGATAAATTAAGTTTTAAGAAGTATTCAACCAACCTTTAATCACAAGGTGAAGGTAACGCAGAGCATTACGATCCATTAAATTCATATTAATGACTGCTGCCTGCTCATAATTTCATTCACAAGAGTAACCATTCATTCTACACCCTGCACTGCACACTCCCAGTTAAATGCATAATTCAATTATTTACCACAATAATGTCAACTAACAGGTCAACAGTCTGCTACTCTCAGCAATGTTCTGTTTTCTTACAGAGTCAGATGAGAAGGTAGATACCACTCTCATGTCTGTGCGTTAAATACAGAGCTGGAGTAAGTGGTTTGTCTTGCTTAGCATAAAGCAGGGGGAAACTGTTGGCCTGGCACTTTCCAAAGTGAGACAAAAGCCCGTTAACACCTCTGAAGCTCACTTATTAACATGTTGTGTTTCATCTGTTTTATTTGCTGTCTCAGTGAGGTTGCTGGGTTCGGTACCATCATACCTGCACAGAGAGATGAGGTCACCGACTGCATCTGACAAGCCATACTATAGCTGCGGACACTGCACAGAAGTACAGGGTGGATGAATTAAAAACAGAGACTAGACTGAACAACTTAGATACACCGTGTTAATACGCCAAAATATGACATTTTGACATGTCACAGTAGAAAATAACAGATAACACTGTCACTCTGTCATAGCTTACTGGGACACTAGAATAGAACAGAGCCATTATTAATGTTAACTTTTTATAGTGCTGGCTAGCTTTTTTCCTCAGTTTTCCAGTCTTTATGCTAATCTACCATGTCCTGACTCCAGCTCTGATTGATATTGATCTTCCCATCTCACTCTCAGATGGAAGGCAAATAACCGTATTTCCCAAAATGTTTAAAATATGTTCAGACTTTAGGATGATGAGCATCAGCCTCATAAGTCATACCACACCATGAACTTACGTCAAAGAGATTTATGGGACAGCCTCAAAAGAAGAGTAGTGAGTTCAGATGGGTTTGTGTTCCAATTCTTCCCTGAATGGAAATCTCATTTATGAAAAAAGTGAGTTGATTGGCCAATACTCTCTCTGACTAGCCCTGCCTGCTGACTCTACATCAGGACTCCACTGTGATGACAGATTACTTTCTAAACAGAAGAATTTGGAGGCGAAAGTGAAAGGTTATAAGCCCTTATCCAGCAACTGTTCATCTGGACTGACCTGCAGCATATATGTCTTTTCTCCTGTAGATATTTTGACATTTCACAGCAGGAACAGAACAGGTGTAATTAATAACAGTAATTATTGCTGCATTCCATTCAGGTGTTCCAGTTCCAGGGCCGGATCACCATCACAGCTTACTGGGACACCTAAATAAAACAGAGCCAACATTAATGTTACTGGTTCCACCTGTGCTTTTATGAAAAGTCAAAAAGTCAGCTGTGAAAAAGGCCATCTGCTGCCTCCTCTGAGGGACTGTTTGGGCAGAAAAGGGAACACTGTCGCTATCCATAATAACATGGATACTCATTAGTAAGTTTTGCTGTGCAGCGATAATTAACAGTGCACAGGAGGGTTATAGTCCAACGTACAGGAACTCAGTTTAAACATTCCTTCTTATTACCACTGCAGCAAGTATTCTATCCAGAACAATTAAATATAATCATAAGGCAAATACCATATTATTAAATCCATAACAGTCCTCCAAACAGTGATTCTGAGTCCTTTTTTCTGAAATCCATTGTTCACAACTCAGAGAGAATCCTTCTTCTTTTTTAAAGGGGGGGAGTGGAGGGCAATTAAATGATTTTTTTCCCTTTTCAGTAAAGACCTATTACTACTAAACTAGAGCAGGTTTTAATACGTTCTTGTCGTGGAGTTTAATGCTCCTCATTGTGATTCAAATGGCCATCACATCCTCTCCACTTTTCTACTATTTTCATTTTTCCACTAACTCTCTTCTTCTTTCCTCTCAAGTCCTTTCCGTCTCTTTTCTCCAATGTCATACTTACCCTGTTTTCTTTCTTTCCTCTTTCTTTCTCCTATCTTACCTTTTATATTTGCTTCCTTTTATTGTGTCTTTTGCTTTTTTGCTTCCTCGCTACTGTCAGCACAACTCTTCTCTCATCTCTTTTCTGTCTTTTTTCCTCCAACTCTTCCTTTTTTCCTCCTCCCCTCCTCACAGCTATAACAAACTGTATGTCTCCCTTTGGAGGGGTTTCAAAATAATTTCTTCATCTCTAAGCCACCAAAAGATATTGGTTGTTACCGATATTGGTGATACCAGGTGGTTTATTTTTAGAGGCCATATTCATCTTCATCATCTATGGAGTACGTTCTTTTATTAGTAGGTACTTTTATTCATGCCACTGTGTTCATAGTTAATGTTTGAACCTGGAACCGAACACAAGCAATACATTTATCTTTTTAGTTATTTTTTTCTCCTAAAATTCAAACTTAACTTAAGAAAAACTAGTTGCAAAGAAAAGTCAAAGTTATAAAGTGTGTTTCCATCCACCTGTTTTTATGCACATTTTCAATTTATGTATAAAAAAACAAGGGGAAACGTAGAACGTTAAAAAAAAAATATTGCAAAAAGGTTTTATGCCTGGCTGAGGTGGAAAAGTTTGTGTATCAATAAAAGCAAAATCTGACAAAGTGCAGTGGAAACAGACTTAGTAAATACATCATGACATACAAAGCATGTGATTTAAACGTCCACAGAAGCTTCCACTGGAGAGATGAAAAATAGGCTAAAACCTCAGATCTTTGTGGAGTGATGAGAAGACTGTAACTCTCCTCAAATGCTTTGCTCTCTTCTTCTGTAACGGTGTAATGGCACCGGACTGGAGAATCAGCGCTGCAAACTGTTTATCTTGACGTGCTGAATTGGCATTACAGTAGTGGAACGCACATTAATACTGTTTTTTTTTCTAATTTTCTGGAAATTTGGTGAAAACTGAAACTGATGATAGTTGCCTCAGCGTCTCAGATGGGTGTATTTACGATAATGGTTTGTGACTAGGTAGATGTGTTCTTGTGTAAATGCAGGCTTGCATAGATATGTGTGTGTGTGACTGACACACACCTGACCCAAACCTTTACCCCTCAAATGTAAAGTCTGTGTGGACAGCATGTTGGTGTGTGTGTCATGTCTGATGATTCAGTGCTTTTTCTGCTGCCACACACACACACACACACACACACACACACACACACACACGCACACACACATCACTCTCCCCCTCCTTCTCATAACATCTCCTCATACAAACTCATTTATTTTTATCACAATAATTAAAAGTCACTGAGCAGATAATAATTCAATTATCAGATTATTGAAGTGTTTTCTTTCCCTTAATTCCTTCTCAGAAGGTTTGCTGAGTGTGCTGGTTCATTTTAAACACCAATTTGCTTCACCGCAGTTCTCTCCTGTTAGTCAATGAACAGCTACAGCCGAGCAATTAAAGGTTAAGTGCTTTGCTCAAGAGCATTGAAACAGAAGTTGGTGACTCAGGATCAGTGTTTGACATCTCTGTGTTACTTGCATCTTATGTGAAACAACACAGAGGTGGAAGAGGAAAAGAACAAGTGTGACGGGAAAGTTAAGGAGAGAAAAAAGCAGATGTAGAAAAAAAAAATGGAGAGCAACAGAGAAAGTCAGATAAATATGAGAGAGAAGAGAGGTAATAGAGCCACAAAACTGAAACAAAATTTATTATAAAGCATGTCGTCGTAACCTTTTAGTGACCTGAATATCTTTCCTGTGGTACATAATCTGACTGAGAGTCATTTGTATCTTTGTAACAAGGGAGAGAGAACAGGGGGATCTTTCTGAGAAGGTTATTTCCACTTCAGCCAGACAAATTCATCATCTGGCACTTGGGTGCATTTCTCCGTGTGTCTTACTGTATGTCTTTGTGCGTGTGATTGTGTGCATCAGGCCTGATTTGGCCAGACAGTCTGACCTGCAGTGACTTCACTCCTCTCTGCCTTTGCTTTGAATTTTAATGTCATTCCTTTCCCTACCTATCCATCTGCCTTATCCCTCCTTGTGTGATTCACTAAAATATTTCACCTGCACTTTATTTCACCTGGGCCCCTGGCAATGTTGTTTTTTCCTGTGTTTGTAACTGCCAATAGGATCATTTCACTTGCTTCCAGTGCTGCTTCAGGTGACCATAAAAGAAGATTAATTCACTAGTATCCTACTTGAATAAAGGAAATTCTTGTGTGTTTTACACAATGGTGTGAACGCAGACAAAGTTGGACTTACAACCTCCACCCAACAGCCACTAAGAAGAGACATGCGCTACATTCGCTTCATATCAGAGGGAGAACAGGATGGCATCTCACTGCTACTACATAGAGACTGTTCTGATAACTAGTATACATTATTAGTTATCAGAACACACTCTTCCGAAATATTTTCTATCTAAAACTTCACACCTAACTTTCAAACCTGCATTAACCAATTTTTTTTTTCCCACTTGGAGCCAACAGAAACACAACAATGACACTTTTAAGTTGACATGGCGGACATGTTAATAAACACTTATTTATACATCCAGTAACATTAGCATTTATCTGGACTTGTGTTTCTGTCCATCTGATGAATGTAACTCCAAAACTCTCTTTTTAGCTTTGTTTTGGTCTCCACTCCGCTCCTGGGGAAAATATCTGGCTCTTTAGCTGCTCAATGCTAAATTATGTTCACCAGCTAGTCGCTAGCATTGTCTGTCTGCCGTTCGGTGTTGGACGGGTAGTGTGCAGCTGGTTTTTAGAGCTTATTCGTTGCGTCTGACAGTGATGTTGAAGAGAATGGTGAGAGTGAACCAACACAGTAAAGTTGCGGGCCATAAAACCAAAACAATGAGCTGAAAGACGCTAGAGCTGAGGAGGACTGCAGAGTGAGGTGATAATTATCTGTGGGTTCATCACTATGAGTGACCCGTTTCACATACACGTATTCATTTGATTCATTGTTAATGTAAAAATATTGATGATAGCAGCTTTAAAAATACTTTCAGAATCCATCCACTCTCTAAACTGATTATCCTGTGCAGGGTCATGATGGGTTGAGTGAGAGGACACCCCGGACTGGTCACCAGTCTTCTCACTGGGTTATATATAAACCACACATTAAACAAAAAGAACGGATCGCTTTTGTGCTGCTTCCTGCCAAGACTCAGCAGTTTTGGTTAGCTTGTCTACACATCAGTCAGTCTATCCAACACTTAGAGTGAGATTTACTAATTCCATGGCAATTTAAACAAATCCTCTGCTTACTTACAAGAAGTATCTAAATCTTTGTATTTATTATATTCATGCTTCCCACACATGCACAAACTTCACACCACAATGTCATCTTTGCACACAACATGCAGTATCTCATAACATAAAACACATATTGCCATTACATTTGGCAGCACATTCACACTCTAGAGGGAATAGACCCTTTTGATTTTAATGACCACATGGCCTTTCCTCTTGAGCAACAATCTTTACACTTTTAGCCCCACTTGTAAGGCTCTGAGAATAGCAAAAAGTCAAAAAAGTGTGTTGTTTGTCAAATATCATGGTGTGTAATGAACACTGCAGCCTTGAGGACATTTAGTCTTCTTAGACTTGTAGTCTTATTATTATCTTTGACAGCCAATAGTCGATTACCTCCAGCATTTGTGTTGACACACTTCACACATACACCTAATGGAGACTCCGGAAAGTCTCACCTATTATACTTAAACAGCACTAAAAGGCTGACAAGTAGTCAGTAATAAATCAACACAAAGAAGCATTAGCGTAGTGACATGAGAACATGATTTCTGGCCAGGAGGTCCCCAAATTTCTTTAGAATGCAGCACTGTGAAAAAGGTGATTCTGCAGCATGTTGGGTTTTTTTGTTTTTTGTTTTTTCCAGAAAAGTGTCCTCAAGTTTTGGTGTGATTTCCCTTTAAGTACTCTGCAATAAGTGAAAAGGAAAGGGACAGAAAGAAGAGAGAGACAGAGAAAGAAAAGAGAGCCAAGAGAGACAGAGTGGGGATGATATGAAATGCGACACAGGTCATTACACTGGACTTAATGAAGCCTGTTTGCCTTGATAACCACCCATTTCATTAACTGCTGCTACACATACACCTTGTTTGCTTGTGACACACACACATACAGTACACCTCCCTCCACTTCACTTGCACATTGTCTGGGACCATGGAGTGAGACATTAGGTTAGATGAGAATGTGATTAATGAGACGCCAATTAATTATAGACAATTACAAGTACCTCTTGCTACCTTTGTCTCATTCTTTTTCTTAATCTGTCTCTCTCTCCACCTCTCAAGTCTCTTTTTACCGCAGGCTGTAGACAGAGCAGAGGGACCATGCTGGAGAAATTCTTTTCACTGAGTAACACTAATGTTAGACAACTTCAAATCAATTCCAAATGTGTTAACAATCTCACAGAAAAATAGGAAAATGCTCATACTAGTTTTTGCAGGTTGGTTTT
The DNA here is from genome assembly GCA_003416845.1 of Oplegnathus fasciatus. Classification (NCBI taxonomy): domain Eukaryota; kingdom Metazoa; phylum Chordata; class Actinopteri; order Centrarchiformes; family Oplegnathidae; genus Oplegnathus; species Oplegnathus fasciatus. Next base: position 621,542 of record NTHP01000166.1, read on the forward strand.
TGTGAAGAGACATTTCTGACTCATTTGGCTGTAATCAACAGACTGGTGTGTGTCAACGTGTAAAAAACAAAAAATGTGTCTGTGCTAAAAAGTGATTTTTCTGTTTGACTTTCTGTAGGTGGTGCTCTTTTCTTTTTTGCTCTTTCTTTAATGCTTACTATGCAGTTCTTTCTATGGATGTATTAAGAGAAGTGGATGCAGTGTTCCAAGATGGTGGCCAAGTTATGCCCAAAACATTCTTGTGGCTCATAAAGCATGAGTCAGCTGACTCCCCCACACACATACATGGCAGGAAAATATTTTACTGACAAGGCTCTATGAGACCTTATATTTTTTAATGGACCATATAGACTCAAATTGTGAGAATAGTCATTTGGGAGTGTTTGTGATGCTCTTACAGCCGTGCTCTTTTGTATTGTTGTGAATGGGAAGTGTATGTGACAAAAAATGAAAGTCTGAATAAACTGTAGGGATGTTAAAGTATACAAATTGGTGCTCAGTTGATGATATTTGGCTTGGTACACAAGTATTCAGTTCTGCATGCCCCATGAACCCAATAAATATAGTTAGCTTAATTATTAATTATATTAATTCAATTAGCTTAATACAGCCTAATTACTGTCTTTGTCTTGGCTTGTGCAGAGCATAACTTCAAAAGTGCAAGTTCGTCCTGAAAGCTTAAGGCTTGTCTTCATAGGAGGCCTGTCAGACGTGTCCTCTGTCTCACGCGTGTCTGATGGAAAAGATACGTTTCAGTCTTAATCAATGTAGCTGTCTATACAGGCAGCTGTTATATAAACATGCATTACCAGAAACCAAAGCATATTGTTACGTTTCAAATCTATTTTCTGTGTCGATATTGTGTTAGGCAGTGTTTCAGTTGTTGTCTGTTAGTTAAGCATTGCTAGTCAGAATAGCATCCCATGTAATCAGATACCCAATCTGGGAGCATTGTGATTTCCCCTTAATGTAACATTGGATAAAGAACGATGGATCAGAGGAAAACTGTGACATCGTCAACCAAGTAAGTAAGGTAACAAACAGCGACTGTGCATCAAACATGCTGACTCATCTGCGATCAGTGGCCAAGTGTGTCTGTTATTTGTGGTAGAATAAAACTGACTGAGGTGAATTGAAATCAATCAGCCTTTGAGTTTGTACAATCACGCTACTTTCACATCCAATGTCATTTGGTTGGTCAATGCATGACTCAGTATGTTGTTTAAGTGAGACTGCTCTCTCTCTCTCTTTCTCTCTGTATTTTCTATCTACCTCACCAGTGCTTTTTATTTAGCAGGTTGTTGCATGACTCAGAGCACATTGTTAAAATGAGGTTGGTGCTATTTTTTTTTAACCAGGATGATGTCCTCACCAATATAAATCATTAAACCAAGATAGACACATAGACAGCGTCTACCTCTCCTCGCTCCCCTCCTCCTCCTCGTTTTCTCTCCACTCAATACTTTCATTCACCTTTTTCTCCATCCCTCTATCTCTCTCCCTAGTCTAGACAGAGTTAAATGAAGAGCAGACAGTAGGGGATGTATAATGGAATAAGAATAGAATTCAATATTTATTTATTTATTTATTTATTTATGTTGATCAAATATTTAAACAAAAACTTAAGAACAGATTATTGGAATTCCTTTTAGGGTATTTTCAGCAACAGTGCATCAAAATATCATATCCAGTAAGTCATTGGTCCCATAATGCAACAGGATTAAAAACAGGTTGATATTACATTCAGTAAATGAATTCTTAGTAAGAATAATCACAGACAAAGTACTAAGACACACTGAGTTACACAGTTAAAAGGCTAAAAATAAGACACTGAGTTGCTGGTAATGTCTTCAGGTTACACACATCTGCAAGACACTGCACAGGAATTACTGTCTCCACTCTTAATCCAGCTACATACGTCAGTACTGTATGTGTACAGTACATGTGCACTGTGACCCACTGATTGTAAATAAGCAGCTAAACACCCACTGTTCACCCACACAGGTCCTTTCACTTATTGCCTGATTAGACCTGATTATGAGTCTGTGGCCACGTACAAACAGGCCCTTTCACCAAAGATATTTTGACATGTCAGAGTAGGAAAAGCACAGGTGTAAACAATAAACTTAATGATGGCTGAATTCCATTTAGTTGTTAGTTATAAGATGTGTAATTAGTAACAACTGTGCTTTTCCTACAATGACGAATCAAAATGTCTACTGTGAAACAGGACTATTACATTATTACACTACTGTCACTCTCATTAGTTTTGTTGTACCTTTTATGGTAGCATAACTTAACATGTTTCTCATTCATATTAGTTCATGAAGTTTGGTGGCGTCACACAATTCCTTAGCTCCACCCAACTTCAACCTGAGCAGATGCCTAATCAGCCAGGATAACTGAAAACAGCTGAGACCTTCAAGATTTTTTTTTGCCCAGTGCATTGTTAAAGCTGAATTCAGTTTTTCATCATGTTTTTCATGTGTAATAGTGCACGATACAATGACCATCTGCCAATAAGTAGCAGTGTAGTGCCATAAATAAAATTAAAGTTGAATTAAAAATGCAGTCTAGTTTTTTCATGTTGTATTTCTTTAGTTCTGAAATTATTTTTAATTCAGTTGAATATGTTTCACCTGTTCAACAGTAAAAATAGCTACTATACTGTAATTCCCAATCAAATGATCCAGGGGGATTTAGGTACTTTACTAGATACTTACACTACATTACATCTATTCAGTGTCCAATCCATTCAACAGACCCATTCAACATAAACGGATGGATGGACTGTATTGCTTTGACTGTTCATGTGATATTGCTGCTAATCCCTTCAAAATGAATTTGACAGTGTGTGTCTGAAGTACATACAGTAATGGATAACATACATGTAGCCAGTTATAAGCCCTGGCAGGTATCAAAAGGCTAATACTTTCTGAATGAATTCAAAGAAACACAGGAAAAACCCTCAATGTTGATAGGCTGGTTGAGTATTGGTATGCAGACATGTTACCAAAAGGTAGCATATTATGAATTGGTTTGAATCTCTGCATTATAAAAATGTGTTACTTTTAGTCATCTCTGTTGTGGTGTTGTCCACATGTAAAACAGACTATCCAATGTAGCCTATTTCCATAATAACAATTGCCTTTTATTGAGTGCGGCATGTGTACAGTACTGTATGTGTGTGTGTAATCAGTGCTCCTTATTTGTCTTTGTCACTTCTCAGCATGTATTGATCAATGCTCTTCAAACTCGATAGGCACAGAAAGAGGAATAAGAGCGAAGCGGAACAAAAGAGACAGATAAAGAGGAACAGACAGAAAAAGAGAAAATGGTATTTGTAAGTGTGTGTGTGTGTGTGTGTGTGTGTGTGTGTGTGTGTGTGTGTGTGTGCGCGCGTGGTTGTCATAGGTGGATTTAGGCCATATTTGGTTGAGCTAAAGCCTGTGTGTTGTCAGCCCACCCAAAAATATTCTATAGCCCAATTGTGTGTGTGCAATCTGTCCTGAAGTTTGTTATGTGCAACCTCTTTCATCCTGTCTATTCCGCAACCTTGGTTATGTTCCGTTTTCTAGGCTGCAGCCTTGGAAGTATTTGTCACCCATCCTGTATAATACGGGATTGTCCCGTATTGACAAATCAAACGCACTGTCCCTTACTGAATCAAGGCTGGACGCGATTTGTCTCGTATTTTCGTGCACACTGTAATGCATACACTACGTTTTCACATGCTTGCAATGACATGAGAAATAATAAAACCAAAAGAGTTTCAGATACATAGCGGAGAAGTATTAAATCAGAATTTGTGGAAGAGAATGACAGGCAAGTTGTCTGTCACGCAACGTCATCGTCATCAACGCTGTCCAAATACAGATCTGAATGGCAGACGGACCACGAGTGGGTCAGTCCTGTCAGTGGGAGTGAGTACTTGGTGGACAGGTTACATTTCTCTGTCTTTTTCACACACACACGTTCGTGCACGCAGAGGGGGTGGGTCTTTTGCTTACATCCTCAGAGAACTGTCACCTTGTGTATCTGGGACAATGGTACGGCATGGCTAACTATCACAATG